>JAVLSZ010000034.1:5340000-5787500 GCA_032313775.1 Urocyon cinereoargenteus
AGGGTCAGGGTTAGGGTTAGGCTATGAGTTAGGGTTAGGGTTAGGGTACGGGTTAGAGTTAGGGTTATGTTATGAGTTAGGGTTACAGTACGGGTTAGGGTTAGGGTGAGGGTTAGGGTTAGGGTTAGAGTACAGTTAGGGTAAGGGTTAGGTTTAGGGTTAGAGTAAGGTTTAGGGTTAGTGTTAGGGTTAGGGAAAGGTTTAGTGTTAGGGTTAGGGTACGGGTTAGTGTTAGGGTTAGGGTTAGGGTTAGGGTTAGATTATGGGGTAGGGTTAGGGTTAGTGTTAGGATTAGGGTTAATGTACGGGTTAGTCTTAGGCTTAGGTTTACGGTTAGGTTACGGGTTAGGGTTAGGTTTAAGGTACGGGATAGGGTTAGCGTACGGGATAAGTTTAGGGTTAGGGTTAGGTATAGGTTCCGGTTTAGGGTTAGGGTATGGGTTATGGTTAGGTTTAGGGTGCGGGTTAGTGTTAGGATTAGGGTTAGTGTATGGGTTAGGGTTAGGTTTAGGGTCAGGGTTATTGTTAGGGTTAGTGTTAGGTTATGGGTTAGGGTAGGTTTGGGGTTAGGGTACAGGTAAGTTTTAGGGTTAGGTTACGGGTTAGGGTTACGGTTAAAGTTAGGGTTAGGATTAGGATGTGGGTTAGGGTTAGGGTACGGTTAAGGGTTAAGGTTAGTGTTAGGTTTAAGGTTAAGTTTAGGGTGAGGTTTAGGGATAGGGTTAGGGTTATGGTTAGGGTTAGAGTAAGGGTTTGGGTTAGTGTTAGGTTACGGGTTAGGTATACCGTTTCGGTATGGGATAGGGTAAGGAATAGGGTTAGGGTGAGGGTTAGGGGTTAGGGTTAGATTTAGGGTTAGGCTACGGGATAGGGTTAGAGTACGGGTTAAGGTTAGGTTTAGGGTTAGGTTTAGGTTAGGGTTATAGTACGGGTTAGGGTTAGAGTTAGGGTTAGGTTTAGGGTTAGAGTACAGGTTAGGGATAGTGTTAGGTTTAGGGTCAGTGTTAGGGTACAGGTTAGGGTTAGCGTAAGGGTTAGGGTTACGTTTAGGGTTAGGGTTAGTGTTAGAGTACGGGTTAGGTTAGTGTTAGGATTAGGGATAGTGTTAGGGTTAGGGTCAGTGTTAGGGTACAGGTTAGGGTTAGCGTAAGGGTTAAGGATACGTTTAGGGTTAGGGTTAGTGTTAGAGTACGGGTTAGGGTTAGTGTTAGGGTTAGGGCTCGGGTTAGAGTATGGGGTAGGGTTAGTGTTAGTGTTAGTGTTAGGGTTAATGTATGGGTTAGGCTTAGGGTTAGGTTTAGGGTTAGGTTACTGGTTAGGGTTAGGTTAAGTGTACGGAATAGGGTTAGCGTACGGGTTAAGTTTAGAGTTAGCGTTAGGCTTAGGTTACGGGTTAGGGTTAGGTTTAGGTGTGGGTTAGGGTTAGGGTTAGGATTAGGGTACGAGTTACGGTTAGGGTTGGGGTTAGTGTACGGTTTAGGGTTACAGTACGGTTAGGGTTAGGGTGAGGGTTAGTGTTAGGGTTAGAGTACGGTTAGGGTTAGGGTTAGGGTTAGGCTACGGGTTACGGTTAGGTTTAGGATACAGGATAGGTTTAGCGTACGGGTTAAGTTTAGGGTTAGGGTTAGGTTTACTTTACGGGTTAGTGTTAGGGTACGGGTTTGGTTTAGGTTTAGGTGAGGGTTAGGGTTAGGGTTACTGTTAGGGTACGGGTTAGGGTTAGGTTCAGGGTCAGGGATAGCGTTAGGTATAGGGTTAGGGTACGGGTTAGGGTTAGGGTTGGGGTTAGGGTATGGGTTAGTTTTAGGGTAGGGTACGGTCAGGGTTACGGTTAAGTTTAGGGTTACGGTTAGGGTTACTGTACGGGTTAGGGTTAGGGTGAGGGTTAGTGTTAGGGTTAGAGTACGGTTAGGGTTAGGGTTTGGGTTAGGGTTAGAGTACGGGTTAGGGTTAGTATTAGGGTTAGGGTTAGGGTTAGGATACGGGTTAGGGTTAGAGTTAGTGTTAGGGTTAGAGTACGGTGTAGGGTTAGTGTTAGGGTTAGCGTTAGGGTTAATATACGGGTTAGGCTTAGGGTTAGGTTTAGGGTTAGGTTACGGGTTAGGGTTAGGTGTAGGGTACGGGATAGGGTTAGCGCACGGGTTAAGTTTAGGGTTAGGGTTAGGTTTAGGTTACGGTTTAGGTTTAGGTTTAGGTGTGGTTTAGGGTTAGGGTTAGGGTTTGGGTTCAGGTTAGGGTTAGGTTTGGGGTTAGGGTACAGGTTAATTTTAGGGTTAGGGTATGGGTCAGGGTTACGGTTAAGTTTAGGTTTAGGTTTAGGGTATGGGTTAGGGTTAGGGTACGGTAAGGGTTATGGTTAGGGTTAAGGTTAGGTTTAGGTTTAGGGTGCGGGTTAGGGTCAGGGATAGGGTTAGGGTTAGTGTACGAGTTAGGGTTAGGGTTAGGTTTAGGGTACGGATTAGTGTTAGGGTTAGGGGTTAGGGTAAGGGTTAGGCTTAGGGTACGAGTTAGGGTTAGGGTATGGGTTAGGGTGAGGGGTAGGGTATGGGTTAGTTTTAGGGTTAGGGTTAGGATTAGGGTTAGGGTTATGGTACGTGTTAGCGTATTGGTTAGGGTTAGGGTTAGGGTACGGGTACGGGTTAGGGTTAGGTTTAGTGTACGGGATAGGGTTAGGATTAGGGTTAGTGTTAGTGTTAGGGTTAGGGTTAGTGTTAGTGTACGGTTTAGGTTTAGGTTTAGGGTTAGTGTTAGGGTATGGGTTAGGGTTAGTGTACGGGTTAGGTCTAGGGTTAGGGACAGGTTAGCATTAGGGTTAGGGTACGGGATAGGTTTAGGGTACGGCATAGATCTAGGGGTAGGGTTTGGTTTAGGGTGTGGGTTAGGGTTAGGCATCGGGTTAGGTTTAGGGTAAGGGTTAGGGTTAGGTTACGGGTTAGGGTTAGTGTTAGGTTTATGGTACGGGTTAGTGTTAGGGTATGGGTTAGTGTTAGGCTATGGGTTAGGGTTAGGGTACGGGTTAGGTGCCAGGTTAGGGTTAGGTTTAGATGCGGGTTAGGGTCAGGGTTAGGTTACGGGATTAGGTTTAGAGTTAGGGTCAGGGTTAGGGTTAGGTAAGGATTAGGGTTATACAAGGGGATAGGGTTAGTGTCAGTGTTAGTTTTAGGGTAGAGTATGGGTTAGGTTTAGTGTTAGGATTATGGGTAGTGTTAGGGTTAGGGTTAGGGTTAGAGTATGGGTTAGGGTTAGGTTTAGGTTTAGGGTTAAGTTAGAGTACGGGTTAGCGTTAGTGTTAGGATTAGGGTTAGGGTTAGTGTTAGGGTTAGGGTTAGGGTTAGGGTTAGGGTTAAGTTTACGGTACAGGATAGGTTTCGTTTACGTGTTAGGTCTAGGGTTAGGGTTAGTTTTAGTGTGCGGGTCAGTGATAGGGTTAGGGAACATGTTAGGTTTAGGTTTTCGTTTCGGGTAAGGGTTACGTTTTGTGTTAGGGTACGGGTTAGGTTTAGGGTTAGAGTAAGGGTTAGTGTTATGGTATGGGTTAGGGTTAGAGTCAGGTTAGAGTTAGGTTTAGGGTGAGGGTTAGGGTTAGAGTATGGGTTAGGGTTAGTGTTAGGGTTAGGGTTAGGGTTAGTGTACAGATAGGGTTAGGGTTAGGGTTAGGGATAGGGTACAGGTTAGGGTTAGGTTTAGGGTACGGGATAGGGTTAGTGTACGGGATAAGTTTAGGGTTAGGCTTAAGTTTAGGTTATGGGTTAGGGTTAGGGTACGGGTTAAGGTTAGGTTTAGGTGCGGGTTAGGGTTAGGGTACGGGTTAGGGTTAGGTTTAGGGTCAGGTTTAGGTTTAGGGTACGTGTTAGGGTTAGGGTTTGGCTACGGGTTAGGGTTATGTTTAGGGTTAGGGTACGGGTTAGGTTTAGGGTTAGGGTAAGGGTTAGTGTTAGGTTACGATATAGGGTTAGAGTACGGGTTAGAGGTAGGGTTAGGGTTAGAGTACGGGTTAGGTTAGTGTTAGGGTTATGGTTAGTTTTAGAGTTAGGGTTAGGGTTAGAGTACGGGAAGGGTTAGGTTTAGGCTTAGGGTTAAGTTAGAGTTCCGGTTAGGGTTAGTGTTAGGGTTAGGGTTAGAGTACATTTAGGCTTAGGGTTAGGGTTAGGGTTGAGGTTAGGATTACGGTATGGGTTAGGGTTAAGATTACAGTACGGGATAGGTTTAGTGTACGTGTTAGGTCTAGGGTTAGGGTTAGTTCAGTGTGCGGGTTAGGTTTAGGGTTCAGTTACGTGTTAGGTTTACGGTTTGGGTACGGTTAGAGTTACGATTAGGTTTAGGGTACGGGCTAGGTTTAGGTTTAGGGTAAGGGTTAGTGTTAGGGTACGGGTTAGGGTTAGAGTACGGCTTAGGGTTACCTTTATGGTTAGGTTTAGGTTTAGAGTATGGGTTAGGGTTAGTGTTAGTGTTAGGGTTAGGGTTAGTGTATGGATAGGTTTAGGGTTAGGGTTAGGGTTAGGGTACAGGTTAGGGTTAGGTTTAGGGTACGGGATAGGGTTAGTGTACGGGATAAGTTTAGGGTTAGGTTTAGGTTAGGTTACGGGTTAGGGTTAGGGTACGGGTTAGGGTTAGGTTTAGGTGCGCATTAGGCTTAGGGTACGGGTTAGGGTTAGGTTAAGGGTCAGGGTTAGGTTTAGGGATAGGGTTATGATACGGGTAAGGGTGAGGGTTGGGGTTATGGTACGGGTTAGTTTTAGGGTTAGGGTACGGGTTAGGTTTACGGTTAAGGTTTGGGTTAGTGTTAGGTTATGGGTTAGGGTTAGGGGATGAGTAAGGGTTATGGTTAGGGTTACGGTTAGGTTTAGGTTTAGGGTGCAGGTTAGGCTTAGGGTTAGGTTTAGGGTTAGCGCTAGTGTATGGGTTAGGGTTTTTCTTAGGGTTTGGGTACGGGTTAGGGTTAGAGTTAGGGTACAGGATAGGGTTGGGTACGGGTTAGGACAAGGGTTAGGGTTAGGTTTAGGGTACGGGATAGGATAAGGGTAGGGTTTAGTGTTAGGGTTAGGGTATGGGTTAGGTTTAGGGTACGGGTTAGGGTTAGGGTTAGGGTCAGGGTTAGGTTTAGGGAACGAGTTAGGGTTAGGGTTAGGTTTAGGGTACGGGTTAGGGTTACGGTTAGGGTTAGGGTTAGGGTTAGAGTTCGGAGTATTGTTAGTGTTAGGGTTAGGGTACGGGTTAGGGTTAGAGTTAGGGTTAGGGTTAGAGTACGGGGTAGGTTTAGGGTTAGGGTTAGAGTAGGGATAGGGTTAGGGTTAGGCTTAGGTTTAGGGTACGGTTTAGGGTTAGGGTATGGGTTAGGGTTAGGGTCATTGTTAGTGTTAGGGTACGAGTTATGGTTCGGGTTATGTACGGTTAAGGTTTATGGTTGGGGTTAGGGTTAGGGTTAGGATTAGGGTTAGGGTTAGAGTACGGGTTTGGGTTAGGGTTAGGGTACGGGTTAGTTTTTCGTTTGGGTACGGGTTAGGGTAAGGGTTAGGGTTAGGGTTAGGGATAGGGGTTAGGGTTAGAGTTAGTGTTAGGCTACGGGATAGGGTTAGAGTATGGGTTAGGGTTAGGGTTAGGTTTAGGGTTAGGGTTAGTTTTAGGGTTATAGTACGGGTTAGGGTTAGAGTTAGGTTTAGGTTTAGGGTTAGAGTACCTGTTAGGGTAGTGTTAGGGTTAGGGTTAGTGTTAGGGTATGGGTTAGGGTTAGAGTACGGGTTAGGGTTACGTTTAGAGTTAGGGTTACGGTTAGAGTACGGGTTAGGGTTAGTGTTAGGTTTAGGGTTAGGGTTAGGGTTAGAGTACGGATAAGTTTAGGGTTAGGGTTAGGGTTAGGGTACGGGTTAGGGTTAGGTTTAGGGTACGCGATAGGGTTAGCATATGGGTTAAGTTTAGGGTTAGGGTTAGGTTTAGGTTATGGGTTAGGTTTAGGGTATGGGTTAGGGTTAGGTTTAGGTGAGGATTAGGGTTAGGTTTAGGGTACGGGTTAGGGTTCGGTTTAGTGTCAGGGTTAGCGTTAGGGATAGGGTTAGGGTACGGGTTAGGGTTAGGGTTGGGGTTACGGTACGGGTAAGTTTTAAGGTTAGGGTTCGGGTCAGTGTTACGGTTAAGTTTAGGGTTAGGGTTAGGGTTATGGTACGGGTTAGGGTTGCAGTACGTGTTAGGGTTAGGGAGAGGGTTAGGTTTAGGTTTAGAGTACGGTAGAGTTAGGGTTAGTGTTAGTGTTAGGGTTAGGGTTAGTGTTAGGGTAAGGGTTAGGGTTCGGGTTAGGGTTATGGTACGTGTAAGGGTTAGGGTTTGGGTTAGGGTTAGAGTACGGGGTAGGGATAAGGTTAGCGTTAGGGTTAGGTTTAGAGTCCGGGTTAGGGTTAGTGTTAGGGTTAGGGTTAGGGTTAGGGTACGGGTACGGGTACGGGTTAGGGTTAGTGTTTGGGTTAGGGGTAGAGTAAGGGTTAGGGGTAGGGTTGGGGTTAGATTTAAGTACGGGTAAGGGTTAGGGTTAGGATAAGGGTTAGGGTTAGGGTATGGGTTAGGCTTAGGGTACGTATTAGGATTAGGGTTAGGGTACGGGTTAGGGTTAGGTTTAGGGTACAGGTTAGGGTTAGGTTTAGGGTTAGGGTATGAGTTAGGTTTAGGGTACGGGATAGGGTTAGAGTGAGGGTTAGGGTTAGGGTAGATTACAGTACGGGTAGGGTTAGGGTTAGAGTCGGGTTAGGGTTATTGTTAGGGTTAGTGTTAGGGTTAGGGTATGGGTATGGGTTAGGGTTAGGGTTTGGGTTAGGGTTAGAGTATGGGGTAGGGATAGTGTTAGGGTTAGGGTACTGGTTAGGGTTAGGTTTAGGGTACAGGATAGGGTTAGTGTACGGGTTAAGTTTTCGGTTAGGGTTAGGTTTAGGTTATGGGTTAGAGTTAGGGTACGGGTGAGGGTTAGGTTTAGGTGCGGGTTAGGGTTAGGGTACGGGTTAGGGTTAGGTTTAGGGTCAGGTTTAGGGTTAGGGTATGTGTTAGTTTTAGAGTTTGGGTACGGGTTAGGGTTACGTTTAGGGTTAGGGTACAATTTAGATTTAGGGTTAGGGTTAGGGTAAGGGTTAGTGTTAGGTTACGAGATAGGGTTAGAGTATGGGTTAGGGTTAGGTTTAGGTTTAGGGTTAGGGTTAGAGTACGGGTTAGGTTAGTGTTAGGGTTATGGTTAGTTTTAGAGTTAGGGTTAGGGTTAGTGTACGGAAGGGTTAGGTTTAGGGTTAGGGTTAATTTAGAGTTCCGGTTAGGGTTAGTGTTAGGGTTAGGTTTAGGGTTAATTTAGGCTTATGGTTAGGGTTAGGGTTGAGGTTAGGATTATGGAACGGATTAGGGTTAAGGATACGGTTCGGGATAGGTTTAGTGTACGTGTTAGGTCTAGGGTTAAGGTTAGTTTCAGTGTGCGGTTAGGGTTAGGGTTCGGGTACGTGTTAGGGTTACGGTTTGGGTACGGGTTTGAGTTACGTTAGGGTTACGGTTAAGATTAGGGTTAGTGTTAGGTTATGGGTTAGGGTTAGGGGATGGGTAAGGGTTATGGTTAGGGTTACGGTTAGGTTTAGGTTTAGGTTTAGGGTGCGGGTTAGGCTTAGGGTTAGGTTTAGGGTTAGCGCTAGGGTATGGGTTAGGTTTATTCTTAGGGTTTGGGTACGGGTTAGGGTTAGACTTAGGGTACGGGATAGGGTTGGGTACGAGTTAGGACAAGGGTTAGGGTTAGGATTAGGGTACGGGATAGGATTAGGTTTAGGTTTAGTGTTAGGGTTAGGGTATGGGTTAGGTTTAGGGTACTAGTTAGGGTTAGGGTTAGGGTCAGGGTTAGGGTTAGGGAATGAGTTAGGGTTAGGGTTAGGTTTAACATACGGGTTATGGTTACGGTTAGTGTTAGTGTTAGGGTTAGAGTTCGGGGTAGGGTTAGTGTTAGGGTTAGGTTTAGGTTTAGGGTATGGGTAGGGTTAGAGTTAGGGTTAGGGTTAGGGTTAGAGTACGGATAGGGTTAGGGTTAGAGTTAGGGTTAGGGTTAGGGTTAGGGTACGGGTTAGGGTTAAGGTATGGGTTAGGGTTAGGGTCATTGTTAGTGTTAGGTTACGAGTTAGGGTTAGGGTTAGCTACGGTTAAGGATTATGGTTGAGGTTAGGGTTAGGGTTAAGTTTAGGGTGCGGTTTAGGGTTAGGGTTAGGGTTAGGGTTAGAGTACGGGTTTGGGTTAGTGTTAGGGTATGGGTTAGTTTTACCGTTTGGTACGGGTTAGGGTAAGGTTTAGGGTTAGGGTTAAGGTTAGGGGTTAGGGTTACAGTTAGTGTTAGGCTACGGGATAGGGTTAGAGTATGGATTAGGGTTAGGTTTAGGGTTAGGGTTAGGTTTAGGGTACGAGATAGGGTTAGCGTATGGGTTAAGTTTAGGGTTAGGGTTAGGTTATGTTATTGGTTAGGTTTAGGGTACAGGTTAGGGTTAGGTTTAGGTGAGGGTTAGGGTTAGGTTTCGGGTACGGGTTAGGGTTCGGTTTAGGGTCAGGGTTAGCGTTAGGGATAGGGTTAGGGTACGGGTTAGGGTTAGGGTTGGGGTTAGGGTACAGGTAAGTTTTAGGGCTAGGGTTCGGGTCAGGGTTACGGTTAAGTTTAGGGTTAGGTTTAGGGTTATGGTACGGGTTAGGGTTACAGTACGTGTTAGGGTTAGGGAGAGGGTTAGGTTTAGGTTTAGAGTACAGTTAGAGTTAGGGTTAGGGTTAGTGTTAGGGTTAGGGTTAGTGTTAGGGTAAGGGTTAGGGTTCGGGTTAGGGTTATGGTATGGGTTAGGGTTAGGGTTTGGGTTAGGGTTAGAGTACGGGGTACGGATCGGGTTAGGGTTAGGCTTAGGTTTAAGGTACGGGTTAGGGTTAGGGTATGGGTTAGGGTTAGGGTCATTGTTAGTGTTAGGGTACGAGTTAGGGTTTTGGTTAGTTACGGTTAAGGGTTATGGTTGGGGTTAGGGTTAGGGTTAAGTTTAGGGTGCGGGTTAGGGTTAGGGTTAGGGTTAGAGTACGGGTTTGGGTTAGTGTTAGGGTACGGGTTAGTTTTACCATTTGGGTACGGTTTAGGGTAAGGGTTAGGGTTAGGATTAGGGTTAGGGGTTAGGGTTAGAGTTAGTGTTAGGCTACGGGATAGGGTTAGAGTATGGGTTAGGGTTAGGTTTAGGGTACGGGATAGGGTTAGGGTTAAGGTCAGGGTTAGTGTTAGGGAACGAGTTAGGGTTAGGGTTAGGTTTAGGGTACGGGTTAGGGCTACGGTTAGGGTTAGGGTTAGGGTTAGAGTTCGGAGTAGGGTTAGTGTTAGGGTTAGGTTTAGGGTTAGGGTACGTGTTAGGGTTAGAGTTAGGGTTAGGGTTAGATTACGGGGTAGGTTTAGGGTTAGGGTTAGAGTAGGGATAGGGTTAGGGTTAGGCTTAGGGTTAGGGTACGGGTTAGGGTTAGGGTATGGATTAGGGTTAGGGTCATTGTTAGTGTTAGGGTATGAGTTATGGTTCGGGTTATACGGTTAAGGTTTATGGTTGGGGTTAGGGTTAGGGTTAGGTTTAAGGTTAGGGTTAGAGTCCGGGTTTGGGTTAGGGTTAGGGTACGGGTTAGTTTTTCTTTTGGGTACGGGTTAGGGTAAGGGTTAGGGTTAGGGTTAGGGATAAGGGTTAGGGTTAGAGTTAGTGTTAGGCTACGGGATAGGGTTAGAGTATGGGTTAGGGTTAGGGTTAGGTTTAGGGTTAGGGTTAGTTTTAGGGTTATAGTACGGGTTAGGTTTAGAGTTAGGTTTAGGTTTAGGGTTAGAGTACTGGTTAGGGTAGTGTTAGGGTTAGGGTTAGTGTTAGGGTATGGGTTAGGGTTAGAGTACGGGTTAGGGTTACGTTTAGTTTTAGGGTTAGGGTTAGAGTACGGGTTAGGGTTAGTGTTAAGTTTAGGGTTAGGGTTAGGGTTAGAGTACGGATAAGTTTAGGGTTAGGGTTAGGGTTAGGGTACGGGTTAGGGTTAGGTATAGGGTACGAGATAGGGTTAGCGTATGGGTTAAGTTTAGGGTTAGGGTTAGGTTTAGGTTATGGGTTAGGTTTAGGGTATGGGTTAGGGTTAGGTTTAGGTGAGGGTTAGGGTTAGGTTTAGGGTATGGGTTAGGGTTCGGTTTAGTGTCAGGGTTAGCGTTAGGGATAGGGCCAGGGTACGGGTTAGGGTTAGGGTTGGGGTTAGGGTACGGGTAAGTTTTAGGGTTAGGGTTCGGGTCAGTGTTACGGTTAAGTTTAGGGTTAGGGTTAGGGTTATGGTACGGGTTAGGGTTACAGTACGTGTTAGGGTTAGGGAGAGGGTTAGGTTTAGGTTTAGAGTACGGTAGAGTTAGGGTTAGGGTTAGTGTTAGGGTTAGGGTTAGTGTTAGGGTAAGGGTTAGGTTTCGGGTTAGGGTTATGGTACGTGTAAGGGTTAGGGTTTGGGTTAGGGTTAGAGTACGGGGTAGGGATAGGGTTAGGGTTAGGGTTAGGGTTAGAGTCCGGGTTAGGGTTAGTGTTAGGGTTAGGGTTAGGGTTAGGGTACGGGTACAGGTTAGGGTTAGGGTTTGGGTTAGGGGTAGAGTAAGGGTTAGGGATAGGGTTGGGGTTAGATTTAAGTATCGGTAAGGGTTAGGGTTAGGATAAGGGTTAGGGTTAGGGTATGGGTTTGGCTTAGGGTACGGATTAGGATTAGGGTTAGGGTACGGGTTAGGGTTAGGTTTAGTGTACAGGTTAGGGTTAGGTTTAGGGTTAGGGTATGAGTTAGGTTTAGGGTACGGGATAGGGTTAGGGTGAGGGTTAGGGTTAGGGTAGATTACAGTACGGGTAGGGTTAGGGTTAGAGTCGGGTTAGGGTTATTGTTAGGGTTAGTGTTAGGGTTAGGGTATGGGTATGGGTTAGGGTTAGGGTTTGGGTTAGGGTTAGAGTATGGGGTAGGGATAGTGTTAGGGTTAGGGTACGGGTTAGGGTTAGGTTTAGGGTACAGGATAGGGTTAGTGTACGGGTTAATTTTTCGGTTAGGGTTAGGTTTAGGTTATGGGTTAGAGTTAGGTTACGGGTGAGGGTTAGGTTTAGGTGCGGGTTAGGGTTAGGGTACGGGTTAGGGTTAGGTTTAGGGTCAGGTTTAGGGTTAGGGTATGTGTTAGTTTTAGAGTTTGGGAACGGGTTAGGGTTACGTTTAGGGTTAGGGAACACGTTAGATTTAGGGTTAGGGTTAGGGTAAGGGTTAGTGTTAGGTTACGAGATAGGGTTAGAGTATGGGTTAGGGTTAGGTTTAGGGTTAGGGTTAGAGTACGGGTTAGGTTAGTGTTAGGGTTATGGTTAGTTTTAGAGTTAGGGTTAGGGTTAGAGTACGGAAGGGTTAGGTTTAGGGTTAGGGTTAAGTTAGAGTTCCGATTAGGGTTAGTGTTAGGGTTAGGGTTAGGGTACATTTAGGCTTATGGTTAGGGTTAGGGTTGAGGTTAGGATTACGGTACGGGTTAGGGTTAAGGTTACGGTTCGGGATAGGTTTAGTGTACGTGTTAGGTCTAGGGTTAAGGTTAGTTTCAGTGTGCGGTTAGGGTTAGGGTTCGGGTACGTGTTAGGGTTACGGTTTGGGTACGGGGTAGAGTTACGTTTAGGGTTAGGGTACAGGCTAGGTTTAGGGTTAGGGTAAGGGTTAGTGTTAGGGTACGGGTTAGGGATTAGAGTACGGCTTAGGGTTAGTTTTAGGGTTAGGATTAGGTTTAGAGTATGGGTTAGGGTTAGTGTTAGGGTTAGGGTTAGGGTTAGTGTACGGATAGGGTTAGGGTTAGGGTTAGGGTTAGGGTACGGTTTAGGTTTAGGTTTAAGGTACAGGATAGGGTTAGTGAACGGGATAAGTTTAAGGTTAGGTTTAGGTTAGGTTACGGGTTAGGGTTAGGGTACGGGTTACGGTTAGGTTTAGGTGCGCGTTAGGCTTATGGTACGGGTTAGGGTCAGGGTTAGGTTTAGGGATAGGGTTATGATACGGGTTAGGGTTAGGGTTGGGGTTATGGTACGGGTTAGTTTTAGGGTTAGGGTACGGGTTAGGGTTACGGTTAAGGTTAGGGTTAGTGTTAGGTTATGGGTTAGGGTTAGGGGATGGGTAAGGGTTATGGTTAGGGTTACGGTTAGGTTTAGGTTTAGGGTGCGCGTTAGGGTTAGTGTTAGGTTATGATATAGGGTTGGGTAAGGGTTTGGTCAAGGGTTACGGTTAGGTTTAGGTACAGGTTAGGGTTAGGGTTAGGATTAGGGTTAGCGTTAGGGTATGGGTTAGGCTTAGGGTACGGGTTAGGATTAGTGTTAGGTTACGGGTTAGGGTTAGGTTTAGGGTACAGGTTAGGGTTAGTTTTGGGTTAGGGTATGGGTTAGGGTTAGGGTACGGGTTAGGGTTAGTGTTAGGGTTATGGTACGGGTTAGGGTTAGGGTTAGGGTACGGGTTAGGGTTAGGGTACGGGTTAGGTCTAGGGTTAGGGTTAGGTTTAGAATGCGGGTTAGGTTTAGGGTTAGGGTACGGGATTAGGTTTAGGGTTAGAGTCAGGGTTAGGTTTAGGTTAAGGTTAAAGTTAGGGTTAGGGTACGAATTCGGGTTACGGTACGAGTTAGGGTTAGTGTTAGGGTTCGGTTTAGGTTTAGGTTTATAGTAGGAGGTTAGGGTTAGTGTTAAGGTTATGTTTAGGGTTAGAGTACGTGTTAGGTTTAGTGTTAGGGTTATGGTTAGTGTTAGGGTTAGGGTTGGGGTTAGGGTACGGGTTAGATTTAGTGTTAGGGTACGGGTTAGGGTTACGGTTAAGTTTAGGGTTAGGGTTAGGATTATGGTACGGGTTAGGGTTACAGTACGGGTTAGGGTTAGGTTGAGGTTTAGGGTTAGGGTTAGAGTACGGTTAGGGTTAGGGTTAGGGTTAGGGTTAGAGTACGTTTTAGGGTTAGTGTTAGGGTTAGGGCTAGGGTACGGGTTAGGGTTAGAGTTAGGGTTAGGGTTAGAGTACGGTGTAGTGTTAGTGTTAGTGTTAGGGTTAGGGTTAATGTACGGGTTAGGCTTAGGGTTAGGTTTAGGGTTAGGTTATGGTTTAGGGTTAGGTTTAGGGTACGGGATAGGGTTAGGTTTAGGTGTGGGTTAGGGTTAGGTTTAGGGTTAGGGTATGGGTTAGGGTTAGAGTAGGGGTTAGGGTTAGTGTTACGGTTAGGGTTAGGTTAGAGTACGGGTTTGAGTTAGTGTTAGGGTTAGGATTAGGGTTAGCGTTAGGGTAAGTTTAGGGTTAGGGTTAGGGTTAGTGTACGTGTTAGGGTAACGGTTTGGCTAAGGGTTAGAGTTACGTTTAGGGTTAGGGTACGGGCTAGGTTTAGGGTTAGGGTAAGGGTTAGTGTTAGGGTATGGGTTAGGGTTAGAGTACGGCTTAGGGTTAGCTTTAGGGTTAGGATTAGGTTTAGAGTATGGGTTAGGGTTAATGTTAGGTTTAGGGTTAGGGTTAGTGTACGGATAGGGTTAGGGTTAGGGTTAGGGTACAGGTTAGGGTTAGGTTTAAGGTACGGGATAGGGTTAGTGTACGGGATAAGTTTAGTGTTAGGTTTAGGTTAGGTTACGGGTTAGGGTTAGGGTACGGGTTACGGTTAGGTTTAGGTGTGCGTTAGGCTTAGTGTACGGGTTAGGGTTAGGTTTAGGGTCAGGCTTAGGTTTAGGGATAGGGTTATGATACGGGTTAGGGTTAGGGTTGGGGTTATGGTACGGGTTAGTTTTAGGTTTAGGGTAAGGGTTAGGGTTACGGTTAAGGTTAGGGTTAGTGTTAGGTTATGGGTTAGGGTTAGGGGATGGGTAAGGGTTATGGTTAGGGTTACGGTTAGGTTTAGGTTTAGGGTGCGGGTTAGGCTTAGGGTTAGGTTTAGGGTTAGCGCTAGGGTATGGGTTAGGTTTATTCTTAGGGTTTGGGTACGGGTTAGGGTTAGAGTTAGGGTACGGGATAGGGTTGGGTATGGGTTAGGACAAGGGTTAGGGTTAGGTTTAGGGTACAGGATAGGATTAGGTTTAGGTTTAGTGTTAGGGTTAGGGTATGGGTTAGGTTTAGGGTACGGGTTAGGGTTAGGGTTATGGTCAGGGTTAGGGTTAGGGAACGAGTTAGGGTTAGAGTTAGGTTTAGCGTACGGGTTAGGGTTACGGTTAGCATTAGTGTTAGGGTTAGAGTTCGGGGTAGGGTTAGTGTTAGGGTTAGGTTTAGGTTTAGGGTACGGGTAGGGTTAGAGTTAGGGTTAGGGTTAGGGTTAGAGTACGGATAGGATTAGGGTTAGGGTTAGGGTTAGGGTACGGGTTAGGGTTAGGGTATGGGTTAGGGTTAGGGTCATTGTTAGTGTTAGGGTACGAGATAGGGTTAGGGTTAGCTACGGTTAAGGATTATGGTTGAGGTTAGGGTTAGGGTTAAGTTTAGGGTGCGGTTTACGGTTAGGGTTAGGGTTAGGGTTAGGGTTAGAGTACGGGTTTGGATTAGTGTTAGGGTACGGGTTAGGTGTACTGTTTGGGTACGGGATAGGGTAAAGAATAGGGTTAGGGTTAAGGTTAGGGGTTAGGGTTACAGTTAGTGTTAGGCTACGGGATAGGGTTAGGGTATGGGTTAGGGTTAGGTTTAGGGTTAGGGTTAGGTTTAGGGTTATAGTACGGGTTAGGGTTAGAGTTGGGGTTTGGTTTAGGGTTAGAGTACTGGTTAGGGACAGTGTTAGGGTTAGGGTTACGGTTAGTGTTAGGGTACGGGTTAGGGTTAGAGTACGGGTAGGGTTACGTTTAGATTTAGGGTTAGGGTTAGAGTACGGGTTAGGGTTAGTGTTAGGTTTGGGGTTAGGGTTAGGGTTAGAGTACGGATAGGGTTAGGGTTAGGGTTAGGGTTAGGGTACGGGTTAGGGTTAGGTTTAGGGTACGAGATAGGGTTAGCGTATGGGTTAAGTTTAGGGTTAGGGTTAGGTTTAGGTTATAGGTTAGGTTTAGGGTACAGGGTAGGGTTAGGTTTAGGTGAGGGTTAGGGTTAGGTTTAGGGTACGGGGTAGGTTTTGGTTTAGGGTCAGGGTTAGCGTTAGGGATAGGGTTAGGGTACGGGTACGGGTTAGGTTTGGGGTTAGGGTACAGGTAAGTTTTAGGGCTAGGGTTCGGGTCAGGGTTACGGTTAAGTTTAGGGTTAGGTTTAGGGTTATGGTACGGGTTAGGGTTACAGTACGTGTTAGGGTTAGGGAGAGGGTTAGGTTTAGGTTTAGAGTACAGTTAGAGTTAGGGTTAGGGTTAGTGTTAGGGTTAGGGTTAGTGTTAGGGTAAGGGTTAGGGTTCGGGTTAGGGTTATGGTATGGGTTAGGGTTAGGGTTTGGGTTAGGGTTAGAGTACGGGGTACGGATCGGGTTAGGATTAGGCTTAGGTTTAGGGTACGGGTTAGGGTTAGGGTATGGGTTAGGGTTAGGGTCATTGTTAGTGTTAGGGTACGAGTTAGGGTTAGGGTTAGTTACGGTTAAGGGTTATGGTTGGGGTTAGGATTAGGGTTAAGTTTAGGGTGCGGGTTAGGGTTAGGGTTAAGCTTAGAGTACGGGTTTGGGTTAGTGTTAGGGTACGGGTTAGTTTTACCGTTTGGGTACGGTTTAGGTTAAGGGTTAGGGTTAGGATTAGGGTTAGGGGTTAGGGTTAGAGTTAGTGTTAGGCTACGGGATAGGGTTAGAATATGGGTTAGGGTTAGGTTTAGGGTACGGGATAGGGTTAGTGTATGGGTTAAGTTTACGGTTAGGGTTAGGTTTAGGTTATGGGTTAGAGTTAGGGTACGGGTGAGGGTTAGGTTTTGGTGCGGGTTAGGGTTAGGGTACGGGTTAGGGTTAGGATTAGTGTCAGGTTTAGGGTTAGGGTACGTGTTAGGGTTAGGGTTTGGGTACGGGTTAGGGTTACGTTTAGGGTTAGGGTACGGGTTAGATTTAAGTTTAGGGTTAGGGTAAGGGTTAGTGTTAGGATACGGGATAGGTTTAGAGTACGGGTTAGGGTTAGGTTTAGGGTTAGGGTTAGGGTTAGAGTACGGGTTAGGTTAGTGTTTGGGTTATGGTTAGTTTTAGAGTTAGGGTTAGGGTTACAGTACGGGAAGGGTTAGGTTTAGGGTTAGGGTTAAGTTAGAGTACCAGTTAGGGTTAGTGTTAGGGTTAGGGTTAGGGTACATTTAGGTTTAGGGTTAGGGTTAGGGTTGAGATTAGGATTACGGTATGGGTTAGGGTTAAAGTTACGGTACGGGATAGGTTTACTGTACGTGTTAGGTCTAGGGTTAGGGTTAGTTTCAGTGTGCGGGTTAGGGTTAGGGTTCGGGTACGTGTTAGGGTTACGGTTTGGGTATGGGTTAGAGTTACGTTTAGGGTTAGGGTACGGGCTAGGTTTAGGGTTAGGGTAAAGGTTAGTGTTAGGGTATCGTTTAGGGTTAGAGTAAGGCTTAGGGTTAGCTTTAGGGTTAGTTTTAGCTTTAGAGTATGGGTTAGGGTTAGTGTTAGGGTTAGGGTTAGGGTTAGTGTACGGATAGGGTTAGGGTTAGGGTTAGGGTTAGGGTACATGTTAGGGTTAGGTTACAGGTTAGGGTTAGGTTTAGGGTACGGGATAGGGTTAGTGTACGGGATAAGTTTAGGGTTAGGTTTAGGTTAGGTTACGGGTTAGGGTTAGGTTTAGGTGCGGGTTAGTCTTAGGGTATGGGCTAGGGTTAGGTTTAGGGTCAGGGTTATGTTTAGGGATAGGGTTATGATACGGGTTAGGATTAGGGTTTGGGTAATGGGACGGGTTAGTTTTAGGGTTAGGGTACGGGTTAGGGTTACGGTTAAGGTTAGGTTTAGTGTAAGGTTATGGGTTAGGGTTAGGGGATGGGTAAGGGTTATGGTTAAGGTTACGGTTAGGTTTAGGTTTAGGGTGCGGTTTAGGCTTAGGGTTAGGTTTAGGGTTAGCGCTAGGGTATGGGTTAGGGTTATTCTTAGGGTTTGGGTACGGGTTAGGGTTAGAGTTAGGGTACGGGATAGGGTTGGGTACGGGTTAGGACAAGGGTTAGGGTTAGGTTTAGGATATGGGATAGGATTAGGTTTAGGTTTAGTGTTAGGTTAGGGTACGGGTTAGGTTTAGGGTACGGGTTAGGGTTAGGTTTAGGGTCAGGGTTAGGGTTAGGGAACAAGTTAGTGTTAGGGTTAGGTTTAGGGTACGGGTTAGGGTTACGGTTAGGGTTAGGGTTCGGGTTAGAGTTCATGGTAGGGTTAGTGTTAGGGTTAGGTTTAGGGTTAGGGTAAGGGTTAGGGTTAGAGTTAGGGTTAGGGTTAGAGTACGGGGTAGGTTTAGGGTTAGGGTTAGAGTACGGATTGGGTTAGGGTTAGGTTTAGGGTTAGGGTACGGGTTAGGGTTAGGGTATGGGTTAGGGTTAGGGTCATTGTTAGTGTTAGGGTACGAGTTAGGTTTCGGGTTAGGTACGGTTAAGGGTTATGGTTGGGGTTAGGGTTAGGGTTAAGTTTAGGTTGCGGTTTAGGGTTAGGGTTAGGGTTAGGGTTAAGTTTAGGTTGCGGTTTAGGGTTAGGGTTAGGGTTAGGGTACAGGTTAGGATTAGGGTTAGGGTCAGGGTTAGGGTTAGGGAACGAGTTAGGGTTAGGGTTAGGGTTAGGTTTAGTGTACGGGTTAGGGTTACGGTTAGGGTTAGGGTTCGGGTTAGAGTTCGGGGTAGGGTTAGTGTTTTTAGGGTTAGGGTACGGGTTAGGGTTAGAGTTAGGGTTAGGGTTAGAGTATGGGGTAGGTTTAGGGTTAGGGTTAGAGTACGGATTGGGTTAGGGTTAGGGTTAGGGTTAGGGTACGGGTTAGGGTTAGGGAATGGGTTAGGGTTAGGGTCATTTTTAGTGTTAGGGTACGAGTTAGGGATTGGGTTAGGTACGGTTAAGGGTTATGGTTGGGGTTAGGGTTAGGGTTAAGTTTAGGGTGCGGTTTAGGGTTAGGGTTAGGGTTAGGGTTAGGGTTAGAGTACGGGTTTGGGTTAGTGTTAGGGTACGGGTTAGTTTTACCGTTTGGGTACGGGTTAGGGTAAGGGTTAGGTTTAGGGTTAGGGTTAGGGGTTAGGGTTAGAGTAAGTGTTAGGCTACGGGATAGGGTTGGAGTATGGGTTAGGGTTAGGTTTAGGGTTAGGTTTAGGTTTAGGGTTATAGTACGGGTTAGGGTTAGAGTTAGGGTTAGGTTTAGGGTTAGAGTACCGGTTAGGGATAGTGTTAGGGTTAGGGTTAGTGTTAGGGTACGGGTTAGGGTTAGATTACCGGTTAGGGTTACGTTTAGTGTTAGGGTTAGTGTTAGAGTACGGGATATGGTTAGTGTTAGGTTAGGGTTAGGGTTAGGGTCAGAGTACGGATAGGTTTAGGGTTAGGGTTACGGTTAGGGTACGGGTTAGGGTTAGGTTTAGGTGTGCGTTAGGCTTAGGGTACGGGTTAGGGTTAGGTTTAGGGTCAGGGTTAGATTTAGGGATAGGGTTATGATACGGGTTAGGGATAGGGTTGGGGTTATGGTACGGGTTAGTTTTAGGGTTAGGGTACGGGTTAGGGTTACGGTTAAGATTAGGGTTAGTGTTAGGTTATGGGTTAGGGTTAGGGGATGGGTAAGGGTTATGGTTAGGGTTACGGTTAGGTTTAGGTTTAAGGTGCGGGTTAGGCTTAGGGTTAGGTTTAGGGTTAGCGCTAGGGTATGGGTTAGGTTTATTCTTAGGTTTTGGGTACGGGTTAGGGTTAGAGTTAGGGTACGGGATAGGGTTGGGTACGGGTTAGGACAAGGGTTAGGGTTAGGTTTAGGGTACGGGATAGGATTAGGTTTAGGTTTAGTGTTAGGGTTAGGGTATGGGTTAGGTTTAGGGTACGGGTTAGGTTTAGGGTTAGGATCAGGGTTAGGGTTAGGGAACGAGTTAGGGTTAGGGTTAGGTTTAGCATACAGTTTAGGGTTACGGTTAGCGTTAGTGTTAAGGTTAGAGTTCGGGGTAGGGTTAGTGTTAGGGTTAGGTTTAGGTTTAGGGTTCGGGTAGGGTTAGAGTTAGGGTTAGGGTTAGGGTTAGCTACGGTTAACGATTATGGTTGAGGTTAGGGTTAGGGTTAAGTTTAGGGTGCGGTTTAGGGTTAGGATTAGGGTTAGGGTTAGGGTTAGAGTACGGGTTTGGGTTAGTGTTAGGGTACAGGTTAGTTTTACCGTTTGGTACGGTTTAGGGTAAGGGTTAGGGTTAGGGTTAAGGTTAGGGGTTAGGGTTACAGTTAGTGTTAGACTACGGGATAGGGTTAGAGTATGGGTTAGTGTTAGGTTTAGGGTTAGGGTTAGGTTTAGGGTTATAGTACGGGTTAGGGTTAGAGTTAGGGTTAGGTTTAGGGTTAGAGTACTGGTTAGGGATAGTGTTAGGGTTAGGGTTAGGGTTAGTGTTAGGGTATGGGTTAGGGTTAGAGTACGGGTTAGGGTTACGTTTAGAGTTATGGTTAGGGTTAGAGTACGGGTTAGGGTTAGTGTTAGGTTTAGGGTTAGGGTTAGGGTTAGAGTACGGATAGGGTTAGGGTTAGGGTTAGGGTACGGGTAGGGTTAGGTTTAGGGTTCGAGATAGGGTTAGCGTATGGGTTAAGTTTAGGGTTAGGGTTAGGTTTAGGTTATGGGTTAGGTTTAGCTTACAGGTTAGGGTTAGGTTTAGGTGAGGGTTAGGGTTAGGTTTAGGGTAAGGTTTAGGGTTCGGTTTAGGGTCAGGTTTAGGGTTAGGGATAGGGTTACGGTACGAGTTAGTGTCATGGTTGGCGTTAGGGTACGGGTTAGGTTTAGGGTTAGTGTACGGGTTAGGGTTATGTTTAAAGTTAGGTTTAGGGTTAGGGTTAGGGTTAGGGTTAAGTACGGGTTAGCGTTAAGGTTAGGGTTAGGGTTAGGGTTATGGTTAGGGTACGGGTTAGTGTTAGTTTTAGGTTACGGGTTAGGGTTATGTTTAGGGTTCGGGTTAGGGTTAGTTTACGGCTTAGTGTTAGGGTTGGGGTTAGGGTTAGTGTTAGGGTTACAGTACGGGTTAGGGTTAACTTTAGGGTACAGGATAGGGTTAGTGTACGTGTTAGGTCTAAGGTTAGGGTTAGGATTCATGTGCGGGTTAGGTTTAGGGTTAGGGTTAGGGTACGTGTTAGGGTTAGGGTTTTGGTATGGGTTAGGTTTACGTTTAGGGTTAGGGTACGGTTTAGGTTTAGGATTAGGTTTAGGGTTAGGGTCAGTGTAAGGGTTAGGTTTAGGGTTCGGGTTAGGTTTAGGTTTAGGTTTAGGCTTAGGTTGAGGGTGCGGGTTAGGTTTAGGTTTAGGGTTAGTGCTAGGTTATGGGTAAGGGTTACTGTTAGGTTTTGGGTACGGGTGAGGGTTAGGTCAAGAGTTAGGTTTAGGTTTAGGGTACGGGTTAGGGTTAGTGTTAGGTTTAGGTTTAGTGTTAGGGAATGGGTTAGGCTTAGGGTACGGGTTAGGGTGAGGGTTAGGGTCAGGGTTAGGGTTAGTGTTAGGGTACGAGTTAGGGTTAGGTTTAGAGTACGGGTTAGGGTACGGGTTAGGGTTAGGGTATGGTTTAGGTTTAGTGTACGGGTTAGGGTTAAGGTTAGGGTCAGGGTTAGAGTTAGGGTTAGTGTACGAGTTAGGGTTAGGGTTAGGTTACGGGTTAGGGTTAGGGTTATGGTATGGGTTAGAGTTCCAGTACGGGTTATGGTTAGGGTGAGGTTTAGGTTTAGGGTTAGAGTACGGTTAGGGTTAGGGTGAGGGTTAGAGTACGGGTTAGGGTTTGTGTTAGGGTTAGGGTTTGGGTTAGGGTTAGGGTTAGGGTTAGGTTTAGAGTACGGGGTAGGGTTAATTTTAGGGTTAGGGTTAGGGTAATGTATGGGTTAGGCTTAGGGTTAGGTTTACGGTTAGGGTACGGGTTAGGGTTAGGTTTAGGGTACGGGATAAGGTTAGGTTTAGTGTTAGTGTACGGTTTACATTTAGGTTTAGGGTCAGGGTTAGGGTAGTGTTAGTGTTAGGGTACGGGTTAAGTTTATAGTTGGGGTTAGGGTACGGGTTAGTTTTACGGTTAGGGTATGGGTTATGGTTAGTTTTAGGGTGCGGGTTAGGGTTAGGGTTAAGTTTAGTGTAAGGGTTAGGGTTAGGTTTAGGGTCAGGTTTAGGGTTAGGGTTAGTGTTAGGGTACAGGTTAGGGTTCGGTTGTGTGTAGGGTACAGTTTAGTTTTAGTGTTAGGGTATGGGTTAGGGTTAGGGTTAAGGTTAGGGTTAAGTTTAGGGTATGGGTTAGGGTTAGGTTAAGGTTAAGGGTTATGGTTTGTGTTAGGGTTAGGGTTAAGTTTAGGGTGCGGGTTAGGGTTAGGTTTAGGGTTAGGGTTAGAGTACGGGTTTGGGTTAGTGTTAGGGTACGGGATAGGTTTACCGTTTGGGTACGGGTTAGGGTAAGGGTTAGAGTTAGTGTTAGGTTTAGGGGTTAGGGTTAGAGTTAGGGTTAGGCTACGGGTAGGGTTAGTGTATGGGTTAGGGTTAGGGTTAGGGTTCAGGTTAGGGTTAGTGTGCGGGTTAGGATTAGGGTTAGGGTTAGGGTTAGGATACGTGTTAGGGTTAGGTGTTGGGTATGGGTTGGGGTTATGTTTAGGGTTAGGATATGGGTTAGGTTTAGGGTTAGGTAAGGGTTAGTGTTAGGGTACGGGTTAGGGTTAGAGTACGGGTTAGGGTTAGTTTTAGTGTTAGGGTTAGGGTTAGAGTACGGGTTAGGTTTAGTGTTAGGGTTTGGGTTAGGTTAGTGTACAGATAGGGTTAGGGTTAGGGTTAGGGTTAGAGTCAGGGTTAGAGTTAGGTTTAGGGTCAGGTTTAGGGTCAGGGATAGGGTTACGGTACCAGTTAGTGTTATGGTTGGTGTTAGGGTACAGGTTAGTTTTAGGGTTAGTGTATGGGTTAGGGTTATGGTTAAAGTTAGGTTTAGGGTTAGGGTTAGGTTTAGGGTTAAGTACGGGTTAGCGTTAGGGGTAGGTTTAGGGTTAGGGTTAGGGTTAGGGTACGGGTTAGGGTTAGGGTTAGTGTTTAGGTTAGGGTTAGTGTACGGGTTAGGGTTAGGGTTAGGGTTAGTGTTAGTGTTAGGGTTACAGTACGGGTTAGGTTTAAGGTAAGGTACGGGATAGGTTTAGCGTACGTGTTAGGTCTAGGTTTAGGGTTAGGTTTAGTGTGCGGGTTAGGTTTAGGGTTAGGGTTAGGTTACGGTATTGGGTTAGGTTTAGGGTCAGTGTAAGGGTTAGGTTTAGAGTTAGGGTTAGGGTTAGGGTTAGGCTTAGGTTTAGGGTGCGTGTTTGGGTTAGGTTTAGTGTTAGCACTAGGGTATGGGTTAGGGTTACTGTTAGGGTTTGGGTACAGGTTAGGGTTAGGGTTAGGGTACGGGATAGGGTTGGGTACGGGTTAGGTCAAGGGTTAGGTTTAGGTTTAGGGTACGGGTTAGGGTTAGTTTAAGGGTTAGGGTTAGGGTATGTGTTAGGCTTAGGGTACGGGTAGGGTACAGGTTAGGGTCAGCGTTAGGGTTAATGTTAGGGTACGAGTTAGGGTTAGGGTTAGGTTTAGGGTATGGCTTACGGTTAGGGTTAGGTTTAGTGTTAGGGTACGGTTTAGGTTTAGGGTACAGGTTAGGGTTAGGTTTAGGGTTAGGGTTAGGGTTAGTGTACGAGTTAGGGTTAGGGTTAGGTTACGGGTTAGGGTTAGGGTTATGGTACGGGTTAGGGTTACAGTCGGGTTATTGTTAGTGTGAGGGTTAGGGTTAGGGTTAGAGTACGGGTTAGGGTTCGTGTTAGGGTTAGGGTTAGGTTTAGTTTACGGATAGTGTTAGGGTTAGGGTTAGGGTTAAGGTACGGGCTAGGGTTAGGTTTAAGGTCATGTTTAGGGTTAGGGATAGGGTTACGGTACGAGTTAGTGTTATGGTTGGCGTTAGGGTACGGGTTAGTTTTAGGGTTAGTGTACGGGTTAGGGTTATGGCTAAAGTTAGGTTTAGGTTTAGGGTTAGACTTAGGGTTAAGTATGGGTTAGCGTTAGTGTTTGGGTTAGGGTTAGGGTTAGGGTTAGGGTTAGTGTTAGGGTTAGGTTACGGGTTAGGGTTAGGGTTAGGGTTAGTGTTAGTGTAATGTTACGGTATGTGTTAGGTTTCAGGTTAGGATATGGGATAGGGTTAGTGTACGGGATAAGTTTAGTTTTAGGTTTAGGTTTAGGATTGGTTTAGGTTTAGGTTACGGGTTAAGGTTAGGTTACGGGTTAGGGTTAGGTTTAGGTGCGGGTTAGGGTTAGGGTACGGGGTAGGGTTTGGTTTAGGGTCAGGGTCAGGTTTAGGGATAGGTTTATGGTACGGGTTAGGGTTAGGGTAGGGGTTACGGTACGGGTATTTTTAGGGTTAGGGTACGGGTTAGGGTTATGGTTAAGGTTAGGGTTAGTGTTAGGTTATGGGTTAGGGTTAGGGTATGGGTAAGGGTTATGTTTAGTCTTACGGTTAGGTTTAGGTTTAGGGTGCGGGTTAGGCTTAGGTTTAGGGTTAGGGATAGCGCTAGGGTATGAGGTAGGGTTACCCTTAGGGTTTGGGTATGGGTTAGGGTTAGGGTACGGGATAGGGTTGTGTACGGGTTAGGCAAGGGTTAGGTGTAGGTTGAGGGTACAGGATAGGGTTAGGTTTAGGTTTAGGGTTAGGTTTAGGGTATAGGTTATGTTTAGGGTACGGGTTTGGGTTAGGGTTAGTGTCTGGGTTAGGGTTAGGGTTAGGGTACGAGTAAGGGTTAGGGTTAGAGTACGGGGTAGGTTTAGTGTTAGGATTAGGGTTAGGGTTAATGTACAGGTTAGGCTTAGGGTTAGGTTTAGGGTTAGGTTTAGGGTTAGTTTACGGTTTTGTGTTAGGTTTAGGGTATGGGATAGTGTTAGAGTACGGGTTAAGTTTAGGATTAGGTTTAGGTTTAGGTTATGGGTTAGGGTTAGTTTTAGGTGTGGGTTAGGGTTAGGGTTAGGTTTACGTTACTGGTTAGGGTTGTGGTTAGGGTACGGGTTAATTTTAGGGTTAGGGTACGGGTCTGGGTTACGGTTAAGTTTAGGGTTATGTTTAGGGTGTGGGTTAGGGTTAGGGTACGGGTAAGTTTTATGGTTAGGTTTAGGGTTAGGTTTAGGTTTAGGGTGCGGGTTAGGGTTAGGGTTAGCGTTAGCGCTAGGTTATGGTTTAGGGTTACTCTTAGTGTTTGGGTACGGGTTAGGGTTAGGTTTAGGTTCAGGTTTAGGGTTAGGGTTAGGGTTAGGGTACGGGTTAGGGTTAGTTTTAGGGTATGGGTTAGCGTTAGGGTTAGGGTTGGGGTATGGGGTTGGTTTAGGGTACGGGTTAGGGTTAGGGTTAGGGTCAGGGTTAGGTTTAGGGTTAGGGTACTAATTAGGGTTAGGGTTAGGGTACTGGTTAGAGTTAGGGTTTGATACGGGGTAGGTTTACAGTACGGGTTAGGGTTAGGGTGAGGTTTAGGGTTAGGGTTAGAATACTTTTAGGGTTAGGGTTAGGGTTAGGGTTAGAGTACAGGTTAAGGTTAGTGTTTTAGGGTTAGGGTTAGGGTTAGGGTTAGTGTTAGGGTACGGTTAGGGTTAGGGTTAGAGTACGGGGTAGGGTTAGTGTTAGGGTTAGGTTAGGGTTAGTGTTAGGGTACGGGTTATGGTTAGGGTTAGGGTTAGTGTTAGAGTACGGGGTAAGGTTAGTGTTAGGGTTAGGGTTAGTGTTAGAGTACGGGTTTGAGTTAGTGTTAGGGTACAAGTTAGGTTTACCGTTTGGGTATGGGTTAGGGTAAGTGTTAGGGTTAGGGTTAGGGTACATGTTAGGGTTAGGGTTTGGGGACGGGTTAGGTTTACATTTAGGGTTAGGGTACAGGTTAGGTTTAGGGTTAGGGTATATGTTAGTGTTAGGGTACGGGATAGGGTTAGAGTACGGTTTAGGTTTAGATTTAGGGTTAACGTTAGAGTACGGGATAGGGTTAGTGTTAGAGTTAGGGTTAGGGTTAGAGTATGGGTTAATTTTAGGGTTAGGGTTAGGTTTAGGTGATGGGTTAGTGTTAGGGTACGGGTTAGGGTTAGGTTTAGGTGCGGGTTAGGATTAGGGTACGGGTTATGGTCAGTTTTAGGTGAGGGTTAGGGTTAGGGTTAGGATTAGGGTACAGGTTAGGGTTAGGTTTAGGGTCAGGGTTAGGGTTAGGGTTAGGGTTAGGGTATGGGTTAGGTTTAGGGTACAGGTTAGGGTTAGGGTTAGGGTCAGGGTTAAGTTTAGGGTTAGGGTACTAATTAGGGTTAGGTTTAGGGTACTGGTTAGAGTTAGGGTTTGGTACGGGGTAGGTTTACAGTATGGGTTGGGGTTAGGGTGAGGTTTAGGTTTAGGGTTAGAATACGGTTAGGGTTAGGTTTAGGGTTAGGGTTAGGGTTAGAGTACAGGTTAGGGTTCGTGTTGTTAGGGTTAGGGTTAGGGTTAGGGTTAGGGTTAGGGTTATGGTTAGGGTTAGTGTTATGGTACGGGTTAGGGTTAGGGTTAGAGTACGGGGTAGGTTTAGTGTTAGGGTTAGGGTTAGGATTAGGGTTAGGGTACGGGTTATGGTTAGGGTTAGGGTTAGTGTTAGAGTACGGGGTAGGGTTAGTGTTAGGGTTAGGGTTAGTGTTGGAGTACGGGTTTGGGTTAGTGTTTGGGTACAAGTTAGGTTTACCGTTTGGGTACGGGTTAGGGTAAGCATTAGGTTTAGGGTTACGGTACGTGTCAGGGTTAGGGTTTGGGGACGGGTTAGGGTTACATTTAGGGTTAGGGTACAGGTTAGGTTTAGGGTTAGGGTAAATGTTAGTTTTAGTGTATGGGGTAGGGTTAGAGTACGGGTTAGGTTTAGGCTTAGGGATAGCGTTAGAGTATGGGTTAGGGTTAGTGTTAGAGTTAGGGTTAGGGTTAGAGTACGGCTTAATTTTAGGTTTAGGGTTAGGTTTAGGTGATGGGTTAGTGTTAGGGTACGGGTTAGGGTTAGGTTTAGGTGCGGGTTAGGATTAGGGTACGGTTTATGGTCAGTTTTAGGTGAGGGTTAGGGTTAGGATTAGGGTACAGGTTAGGGTTAGGTTTAGGGTCAGGGTTAGGGTTAGGGTATAGGTTAGGTTTAGGGTACGGGTTAGGGTTAGGGTTAGGGTCAGGGTTAGGTTTAGTGTTAGGGTACTAATTAGGGTTAGGGTTAGGGTACTGGTTAGAGTTAGGGTTTGGTACAGGGTAGGTTTACAGTATTGGTTAGGGTTAGGGTGAGGTTTAGGGTTAGGGTTAGAATATGGTTAGGGTTAGGGTTAGGGTTAGGGTTAGAGTACAGGTTAGGGTTAGTGTTGTTAGGGTTAGGGTTAGGGTTAGGGTTAGGGTTAGTGTCATGGTACGGGTTAGGGTTAGGGTTAGAGTACAGGGTAGGGTTAATGTTAGGGTTAGGGTTAGGGTTAGGGTACGGGTTATGGTTAGGGTTAGGGTTAGTGTTAGAGTACGTGGTAGGGTTAGTGTTAGGGTTAGGGTTAGTGTTGGAGTACGGGTTTGGGTTAGTGTTAGGGTACAAGTTAGGTTTACCGTTTGGGTACGGGTTAGGGTAAGGGTTAGGGTTAGGGTTACGGTACGTGTTAGGGTTAGGGTTTGGGGACGGGTTAGGGCTACATTTAGGGTTAGAGTACGGGTTAGGTTTAGGGTTAGTGTAAATGTTAGTTTTAGGGTATGGGATAGGGTTAGAGTATGGGTTAGGTTTAGGCTTAGGGTTAGCGTTAGAGTACGTGTTAGGGTTAGTGTTAGCGTTAGGTTTAGGATTAGTGTACTGATAGGGTACGGGTTAGGGTTAGTGTTAGGGTACAGGTTAGGGTTAGGTTTAGGGTACGGGATAGAGTTAGTGTATGGGTTAAGTTTAGGGTTAGGGTTAGGTTTAGGTGATGGGTTAGTGTTAAGGTACGTGTTAGGGTTAGTTTTAGGTGCGGGTTAGGGTTAGGGTACGGGTTAGGGTCAGTTTTAGGTGAGGGTTAGGGTTAGGATTAGGGTTCAGGTTAGGGTTAGGTTTAGGGGCAAGGTTAGGGTTATGGTTAGGGTTAGGGTACGAATTAGGTTTAGGGTTAGGGTACGGTAAGGGTTAGGTTTAAGGTACAGGTTAGGGATACAGTATGGTTTAGGTTTAGGGTGAGTGTTAGGGTTAGGGTTTGAGTACGGTTAGGGTTAGGGTTAGGGCTAGGGTTACAGTACGGGTTACCGTTAGTTTTAGTGTTAGGGTTAGGGTTAGGTTTAGGGTTAGAGTATGGGTTAGGGTTAGGGTTAGTGTTAGAGTACGGGATAGGGTTAGTGTTAGGGTTAGGGTTAGGGTTAATGTACGAGTTAGGCTTAGGGTTAGGTTTAGGATACGGGTTAGGGTTAGGTTTAGGGTATGGGATAGGGTTTGCGTACGGGTTAAGTTTAGGGTTAGGGTTAGGTTTAGGTTACGGGTTAGGGTTAGGGTTCGGTTTAGGGTTAGGTTTAGGGTGCGGGTTAGGGTTAGGGTTAGGGTTAGAGTACGGGTTTGGTATAGTGTTAGGGAACGGGTTAGGTTTACCGTTTGGGTACGGGTTAGGGTAAGGGTTAGGGTTAGGTTTAGGGTTAGGGGTTAGCGTTAGAGTTAGGGTTAGGCTACGGGTAGGTTTAGGGTACGGGTTAGGGTTTGGGTTAGGGTTAGTGTACTGGTTAGGGTTAGGTTTAGGTTTAGGGTTAGGCTTAGTGTTAGGGTTACGGTACGGGTTAGGTTTAAGGTTCCAGTACGGGATAGGTTTAGTGTACGTGTTAGGTCGAGAGTTAGGATTAGGTTTAGTGTGCGGGTTAGGGTTAGGGTTAGGGTTAGGGTACGTGTTAGGGTTAGGGTTTGGGTACTGTTTATGGTTACGTTTAGGGTTAGGGTACGTGTTAGGTTTAGGGTTAGGTTAAGGGTTAGTGTTAGGTTACGGATTAGGGTTAGAGTATGGTTTAGGGTTAGGTTCAGGGTAAGGGTTAGGGTTAGAGTACGGGTCAGGGTTAGTGTTAAGGTTAGGGTTATGGTTAGTGTACAGATAGGGTTAGTGTTAGTCTCAGGGTTATGGTACGGGTTACGGTTAGGTTTAGGGTACGGGATAGGGTTAGTGTACGGGTTAAATTTAGGGTTAGGGATAGGTTTAGTTTACAGGTTAGTGTTAGGGTACGGGACACGTTTAGGTTTAGGTGCGGGTTAGGGTTAGGGTACGGGTTAGGGTTAGGTTTAGTGTCAGGGTTAGGGATAGGGATAGGGTTATGGTATGGGATAGGGTTAGGGTTGGGGTTAGGGTATGGGTTAGTTTTAGGGTTGGAGTACGGGTTAGTGTTACGGTTAAAGTTAGGTTTAGTGTTAGGGTATGTGTCAGGTATAGGGTACGGTAAGGGTTATGGTTAGGGTTAGGGTTAGGTTAGAGTATGGGTTATGGTTTGTGTTAGGGTTAGTGTTAGGGTTAGGGTACTTTTAGAGTTAGGGTTAGGGTTAGTGTACGGGTTAGGGTTAGGTTTAGGGTCAGGGTTAGTGATAGGGATAGGGTTATGGTACGGGTTAGGGTTAGGGTTGGGGTTAGGGTTAGGGTTAGTGTTAGGGTTACTGTACGGGTTAGGGTTAAGGTTACGGTACGGGATAGGTTTAGTGTACGTGTTAGGCCTAGGGTTAGGGTTAGGTTTAGTGTGCGGGGTTAGGGTTAGGGTTAGGGTACGTGTTAGGGTTAGGGTTTGGGTACGGGTTAGGGTTAGGTTTAGGGTACAGGATAGGTGTAGTGTTCAGGTTAAGTTTAGGGTTAGGGTTAGGTTTAGGTTACGGGTTAGGGTTAGTGTACGGGTTAGGGTTATGTTTAGGTGCGGGTTAGGGTTAGGGTTGGGGTTAGGGTATGGGTTAGTTTTAGGGATAGGTTACGGGTTAGGGTTATGGTTAAGGTTAGGGTTAGTGTTAGGTATGTGTTAGGGTTAGGGTACGGGTAAGGGTTATAGTTAGGGTTAGGGTTAGGCTTAGGTTAAGGGTGCGGGTTAGGATTAGGTTTAGCGTTAGGGTTTGCGCTAGGGAATGGGTTAGGGTTATTATGGTTTGGGTACGGGTTAGGGTTAGGGTTAGAGTTAGGGTACGATATAGGGTTGGGTACGGGTTAGGTCAAGGGTTAGGTTTAGGTTTAGGGTAAGGGTTAGGGTTAGGGTTAGGGTTAGGTTTAGGGTTAGGGTTAGGGTATGCGTTAGTGTTAGGGTTAGGTTTAGGGTACGGCTTAGGGTTAGGTTTAGGGTTCATTTATGCGTTAAGTTTAGGTTACGGGTTAGGGTTAGGGACAGGGTTATAGTTAGGCTATGAGTTAGGGTTAGGGTACGGGTTAGAGTTAGGTTTATGTTACTGGTTAGGGTTACAGTACAGGTTAGGTTTAGGGTGAGGGTTAGGGTTAGAGTAAGGGTTAGGGTTAGTGTTTGGGTTAGGGAAAGGTTTAGTGTTAGGTTTAGGGTACGGGTTAGTGTTAGGGTTAGGGTTAGATTACGGGGTAGGGTTAGTGTTAGGGTAGGGTTAGGGTTAATGTACGGGTTAGGCTTAGGTTTAGGTTTAGGGTTAGGTTACAGGTTAGGGTTAGGTTTAGGGTACGGGATAGGGTTAGCGTACGGGATAAGTTTAGGGTAAGGGTTAGGTTTAGGTTACAAGTTAGGGTTAGGTTACAGGTTATGGTTAGGTTTAGGGTGCGGGTTAGGTTTAGGGTTAGGGTTAGAGTAAGGGTTAGGGTTAGTGTTAGGGTTAGGGTACGTGTAAAGGTTAGGGTTTGTGTTAGGGTTAGAATACGGGGTAGGGTTAGGTTAGGGTTAGGGTTAGGGTTAGGCTTAGGGTTAGTGGACGTGTTAGGGTTAGAGTTAGGGTTAGGTTTAGAGTACGGGGTAGGGTTAGTGTTAGTGTTCGGGTTAATGTACGGGTTAGGCTTAGGGTTAGGTTTAGGTTTAGGTTACGGGTTAGGGTTAGGTTAAGTGTACGGGATAGGGTTAGCGTACGGGTTAAGTTTAGGTTTAGGGTTAGTCTTAGGTTACGGGTTAGGGTTAGGTTTAGGTGTGGGTTAGGGTTAGGGTTAGGGTTAGGGAATGGGTTAGGGTTAGGGTGGGGTTAGGGTACGGGTTAGGGTTACAGTACGGTTACAGTTAGGGTGAGGGTTAGTGTTAGGGTTAGAGTACGGTTAGGGTTAGGGTTAGGGTTAGGGTTAGGGTACGGGTTAGGGTTAGTTTTAGGGTACAGGATAGCGTTAGCGTATGGGTGACATTTAGGGTTAGGGTTAGGTTTAGGTTACGGTTTAGGGTTAGGGTACGGGTTAGGGTTAGGTTTAGGTGAGGGTTAGGGTTAGGGTTCGGGTTAGGGTACGGGTTAGGGTTAGGTTTAGGTTCAGGGTTAGCGATATGGATAGGGTTAGTGTACGGGTTAGGGTTAGGGTTGGGGTTAGGGTACGGGTTAGATTTAGGGTTAGGGTACGGGTCATGTTTACGCTTAAGTTTAGGTTTAGGGTTAAGATTATGGTACGGGTTAGGGTTACAGTACGGGTTAGCGTTAGGTTGAGATTTAGGGTTAGGGTTAGAGTACGGTTAGGGTTAGGGTTAGGGTTAGGGTTAGAGTACGGTTTAGAGTTAGTGTTGTTAGGGTTAGGGTACGGGTTAGGGTTAGAGTTCGGGTTAGGGTTAGAGTACGGTGTAGGTTTAGTGTTAGTGTTAGGGTTAGGGTTAATGTACGGGTTAGGCTTAGGGTTAGGTTTAGGGTTAGGTTACGGGTTAGGGTTAGGTTTAGGGGACGGGTTAGGGTTAGGTTTAGGTGTGGGTTAGGGTTAGGGTTAGGGTTAGGGTACGGGTTAGGGTTGGGGTTAGGGTACGGGTTAATTTTAGGGTTAGAGTACGGTAAGGTTTATGGTTAGGGTTAGGGTTAGGTTTAGGTTTATGGTGCGGGTTAGCATCAGGATTAGGGTTAGGGTTAGGGTACGAGTTAGGGTTAGGGTTAAGTTTAGGGTATGGGTTAGTGTTAGGGTTAGGGGTTAGGGTAAGTGTTAGGGTTAGTGTACGAGTTAGGGTTAGGGTATGGGTTAGGGTGAGGGTTATGGTATGGGTTAGGTTTAGGGTTAGGGTTAGGATTAGGGTTAGGGTTATGGTACGTGTTAGCGTATAGGTTAGGATTAGGGTTAGGTTACAGGTTAGGTTACGGGTTAGGTTTAGGGTTTGGTTTAGTGTTAGAGTATGGGGTAGGGTTATTGTTAGGGTTATAGGTAGGGTTAGGGTTAGGGTACGGGTACGGGTTAGGGTTAGGTTTAGTGTACGGGATAGGGTTAGGATTATGGTTAGTGTTAGTGTTCGGGTTAGGGTTAGGATACAGTTTAGGTTTAGGGTTAGGGTTAGTGTTAGGGTACGGGTTAGAGTTAGTGTACATGTTAGGTCTAGGGTTAGGGACAGGTTAGCATTAGGGTTAGGGTACGGGATAGGTTTAGGGTATGGGTTAGGTCTAGGGTTAGGTTTTGGTTTAGGGTGTGGTTTAGGGTTAGGCATCGAGTTAGGTTTAGGGTTAGGGTTAGTGTTAGGGTACGGGTTAGGGTTAGGGTACGGGTTCGGTCTAGGGTTAGGGTTAGGTTTAGATGCGGGTTAGGGTCAGTGTTAGGGTACGGGATTAGGTTTAGGGTTATGGTCAGGGTTAGTGTTAGGTTTAGGGTTAGGGTTAAGGTACGGGTTCGGGTTACGGTACGAGTTAGGGTTAGGGGTAGGGTTAGGTTTAGGGTTAAGGTTATAGTAGGGGGTTAGGGTTAGTGTTAGGGTTAGTTTTAGGGTTAGAGTACGGTTTAGGTTTAGTGTTAGGATTATGGTTATTGTTAGTGTAGGGATAGGGTTAGAGTACGGGTTAGGGTTAGGTTTAGGGTTAGGATTCAGTTATAGTACGGGTTAGAGTTAGTGTTAGGGTTAGGGTTAGGGTTAGGATTAGGGTTAGTGTTAGGGTTACGGTACAGGTTAGGGTTAAGGTTACGGTGAGGATAGGTTTATTGTATGTGTTAGGTCTAGGGTTGGGTTAGGGTACGTGTTAGGTTTAGGGTTTGGGTTCTGGTTAGGGTTACGTTTAGGGTTAGGGTAAGGGTTAGTGTTAGGGTACGGGTTAGGTTTAGAATACGGGTTAGGGTTAGGTTTAGGGTTAGGGTTAGGGTTAGAGTATGGGTTAGGGTTAGTGTTAGGTTTTGGGTTACGGTTAGTGTACGGATAGGGTTAGGGTACGGGTTAGGGTTAGGGTATAGGTTAGGGTTAGCTTTAGGGTGCGGGATAGGGTTAGTGTACGGGATAAGTTTAGGGTTAGGTTTAGGTTTAGGTTACGGGTTAGGGTTAGGGTATGGGTTAGGGTTAGGTTTAGTTGCGGGTTAGGGTTAGGGTACGAGTTAGGGTTAGGTTTAGGGTCAGGGTTAGGATTAGGGATAGGGTTATGGTACAGGTTAGGGTTAGGTTTGTGGTTACAGTACGGGTTAGTTTTAGGGTTAGGGTACGGGTTAGGGTTACGGTTAAGGTTAGGGTTAGTGTTAGGTTATGGGTTAGGGTTAGGGTACGAGTAAGGGTTATGGTTAGGGTGACAGTTAGGTTTAGGTTTAGGGTGCTGGTTAGGCTAGGGTTAGGGTTAGGGTTAGCGCTAGGTTATGGGTTAGGGTTACTCTTAGGGTTTGGGTACGGGTTAGGGTTAGGGTTAGGGTATGGGATAAGGTTGGGTACGGGTTAGGTCAAGGGTTAGGGTTAGGTTTAGGGTACCGGATATGTTTAGGGTTAGGTTTAGGTTTAGGGTTAGTGTATGGGTTAGGTTTACGGTAAGGGTTAGGGTTTGGTTTAGGGTCAGGGTTAGGTTTAGGGTTAGGGTACGAGTTAGGGTTAGGGTTAGGTTTAGAGTACGGGTTAGTGTTAGGTTTAGGGTTAGGGTTAGAGTACGGGGTAGGGTTAGTGTTAGGGTTAGGTTTAGGGTTAGGGTACGAGTTAGGGTTACAGTTAGTGTTAGGATTAGAGTACGGGGTAGGGTTAGGGTTAGGGTTAGAGTATGGATAGGGTTAGGGTTAGGGTTAGGGTTAGGGTACCGTTTAGGGTTAGGGTATGGGTAGGTTTAGGATCAGTGTTAGGGTTAGGATACGAGTTAGGGTTAGGGTTAGGGTAAGGTTAAGTGTTATGGTTAGGTTTAGGGTTAGGGTTAATTTTAGGGTGCGGTTTAGGGTTATGGTTAGTGTTAGGGTTAGGGTTAGAGTACGGGTTTGGTTTAGTGTTAGGGTACGGGTTAGGTTTACCGTTTGGGCACGGGTTAGGGTAAGGTTTTGGGTTAGGGTTAGGGTTAGGGGTTAGGGTTAGAGTTAGTGTTAGGCTATGGTATAGGGTTAGAGTACGGGTTAGGGTTAGATTTAGGGTTAGGGTTAGGTTTAGGGTTATAATATGGGTTAGGGTTAGACTTAGGTTTAGGTTTAGGGTTAGAGTACGGGTTAGCGATAGTGTTAGGGTTAGGGTTAGTGTTAGGGTACGGGTTAGGTTTAGAGTATGGGTTAGGGTTACGTTTAGGGTTAGGGTTAGGGTTATAATACGGGTTAGGGTTAGTGTTAGGGTTATGGTTATGTTTAGGGTTAGGGTTAGAGTACGGATATGTTTAGGGTTAGGGTTAGTGTTACGGTACGGGTTAGGGTTAGGTTTAGGTTACGGGATAGGGTTAGCGTACGGGTTAAGTTTAGGTTTAGGGTTAGGTTAAGGTTACGGGTTAGGGTTAGGGTACGGGTTAGGGTTAGGTTTAGGTGAGGGTTAGGGTTAGGGTACAGTTTAGGGTTAGGGTTAGGGTCAAGGTTAGCGTTAGGTAGAAGGATAGGGTACGGGTTAGGGTTAGTGTTGGGGTTAGGGTACGGGTTAGTTTTAGGGTTAGGGTACGGTTCAGGGTTACGATTAAGTTTAGGGTTAGGGTTAGGTTTATGGTATGGGTTAGGGATACAGTACGGGTTATGGTTAGGGTTAGAGTTAGGTTTAGGTGAGGGTTAGGGATAGGGTTAGAGTACGGTTAGGGTTAGGGTTAGTGTTAGGTTTAGGGTTAGGCTTAGAGTCCAGGTTATGTTTAGTTTTAGGCTAAGGGTTAGGGTTACGGTTAGGGTTAGGGTACGGGTTAGGGTTAGGGTTTAGGTTAGGGTTAGAGTACGGGGAAGTTTTAGTTTTAGGGTTAGAGTTAGGGTTAGGTTTAGGGTACGGGTTAGGGTTATAGTTAGGATTAGTGTTAGAGTATGGGGTAGGTTTAGTGTTAGTGTTAGGGTTAGTGTTCATGACCGGGTTAGGCTTAGGGTTAGGTTTAGTGTTAGGATACGGGTAGGGTTAGGTTTAGGGTATGGGATAGGGTTTGTGTTAGGTTTAGGGTTAGGGTAAGGTTATGGGTTAGGGATAGGGTTGGGGTTAGGGTATGAGTTAATTTTAGGTTTAGAGTACGGGTCAGGGTTATGGTTAAGTTTAGGGTTAGGGTTAGGGTATGGGTTAGGGTTAGGGTACGGTTTAGGATTATGGTTAGTGTTAGGGTTAGGTTTAGGTTTAGGGTGCGGATTAGGGTTAGGGTTAGGTTTAGGGTTAGCGCTACGGTATGGGTTAGGGTTACTGTTAGGGTTTGGGTATGGGTTAGGGTTAGGGTTAGGTTACGGGAGGGTTGGTTAAGGGTTAGGTCAAGGGTTAGTGTTAGGTTTAGGTACGGTTTAGGGTTAGGGTTAGGATTAGGGTTAGGTTTAGGGTATGGGTTAGGCTTAGGGTACGGGTTAGGGTTAGGTTCAGGGTCAGGGTTAGGGTTAGGGTTAGGTTTAAATTACGGGTTAGGTTTAGGGTACAGGTTAGGGTTAGCGTTATGGTCATGGTTAGGGTTAGGGTTAGGGTACGAGTTAGTGTTAGGGTTAGGGTACGAGTTAGGGTTAGGGTTATGGTACGGGTTAGGTTTACAGTACAGGTTAGGGTTAGGGTGAGGGTTAGGGTTAGGGTTAGAGTACGGTTAGGGTTAGGGTTAGGGTTAGGGTTAGAGTACGGGTTAGGGTCAGTGTTAGGGTTAGGGTTAGGGTACGGGTTAGGTTTAGGGTTAGGTTTAGGGTTAGAGTACGGGATAGGATTGGTGTTAGGCTTAGGGTTAGGGTTAGGGTTAGTGTACGGGTTAGGGTTAGGGTTAGGGTTAGAGTATGGGGTAGGTTTAGTGTTAGGGTTAGGTTTGGGTTTAATGTACGGTTTAGGCTTAGGTTTAGGTTTAGGGTTAGGATACAGGTTAGGGTTAGGTTTCGGGTATGGGAAGGGTTAGCATATGCGTTAAGTTTAGGGTTATGGTTAGGTTTAGGTCACGGGTTAGGATTAGTGTTCAGGTAAGGTTAGGTTTTGGGTGCGGGTTAGGGTTAGGGTTAGGATTAGTGTAAGGGTTAGGGTCAGGTTTAGGGTCAGGTTTCGGGTTAGGGTTTGTGTTAGGGTACGGGTTAGTGTTAGGTTTGGGGTTAGGGTACGGGTTAGTTTTGGGGTTAGGGTATGGGTTAGGGTTACGGTAAAGGTAAGGGTTAGGGTTAGGGTATGGGTTAGGGTTAGGTTACGGTTAAGGGTTATGGTTTGTGTTAGGGTTATGGTTAAGTTGAGGGTGCGGGTTATGGTTATGGGTAGGGTTATTGTTAGAGTACGGGTTTGGGTTAGTGTTAGGGTACGGGTTAGGTTTACCGTTTGGGTACGGGTTAGGGTAAGGGTTAGGATTAGGGTTAGGGTTAGGGTACGTGATATGGTTAGGGTTTGGGTACGGGTTAGGATTAGGGATAGGATTATGGTATGGGTTAGGGTTAAGTTTGGGGTTACGGTATGGGTTATTTTTAGTGTTATGGTACGGGTTAGGGTTACGGTTAATGTTAGCGTTAGTGTTAGGTTATGGGTTAGGTTTCGGGTATGGATAAGGGTTATGGTTAGGGTTACGGTTAGGTTTAGGTTTAGGGTGCGGGTTAGGCTTAGGGTTAGGGTTAGGGTTGGCGCTAGGGTATGGGTTAGGGTTACTCTGAGGGTTTGGGTACGAGTTAGGGTTAGGGTTAGGGTACGGGATAGGGTTGGGTACGGTTTAGGACAAGGTTTAGGGTTAGGTTTAGGGTACAGGATAGGGTTAGGCGTAGGTTTAGGTTTAGGTTTAGGGTATGGGTTAGGTTTAGGGTACAGGTTAGGGTTAGGGTTAGGGTCAGGGTTAGGGTTAGGGTACGAGTTAGGGTTAGGGTGAAGTTTAGGGTATGGGTTAGAGTACGGTTAGGGTTAGGGTTAGGGTTAGGGTTAGAGTACGGAATAGGGTTAGTGTTAGGGTTAGGGTTAGGCTTAGGGTTAGGGTTATGGTATGGGTAGGGGTTAGGTTTAGGGTTAGGGTTAGGGTTAGAGTGCGGGGTAGGGTTAGTGTTAGGGTTAGGGTTAGGGTTAGGGTTAGGGTATGGGTTAGGCTTAGGGTATGGGTTAGGGTTAGGGTTAGGGTAGGTTTAGGTTTAGGGTTAGGGTTAGGGTATGGTTTAGGGTTAGGTTTAGGGTACGGGTTAGGGTTAGGGTTAAGGTACGGGTTAGGTTTATGATACGGGTTAGGGTTAGGGTTAGGGTTAGGGTCAGGGTTAGGTTTAGGGTTAGGGTACGAATTAGGGTTAGTGTTAGGGTACTGGTTAGTGTTAGGGTTATGGTACGGGGTAGGTTTACAGTTCGGATAAGGGTTAGGGTGAGGTTTAGGGTTAGGGTTAGAATACGGTTAGGGTTAGGGTTAGGGTTAGAGTACAAGTTAGGGTTAGTGTTAGGGTTAGGGTTAGGTTTAGGGTTAGTGTTAGGGTACGGGTTAGGGTTAGGGTTAGAGTATGGGATAGGGTTAGTGTTAGGGTTAGTGTTAGGGTTAGGGTACGGGTTAGGGTTAGGGTTAGTGTTAGAGTACGGGGTAGGGTTAGTGTTTTAGGGTTAGGGTTAGGGTTAGAGTACGGGTTTGGGTTAGTGTTAGGGTACAAGTTAGGTTTACCGATTGGGTACAGGTTAGGGTAAGGATTAAGGTTAAGGTTAGGGTACGTGTTAGGGTCAGGGTTTGGGGATGGGTTAGGGTTACGTTTAGGGTTAGGGTACGGGTTAGGTTTAGGGTTAGTGTAAATGTTAGTGTTAGTGTATGGGATAGGGTTAGAGAACGGGTTAGGGTTAGGTTTAGGTTTAGGGTTAGGGTTAGAGTACGGGTTAGGGTTAGTGTTAGTGTTAGGGTTAGGGTTAGTGTACGGATATTGTTAGGGTTACGGTTAGGGTTAGGTTATGGGTTAGGGTTAGGTTTAGGTTACGGGATAGGGTTAGTGTACGGGTTAAGTTTAGGGTTAGGGTTAGGTTTAGGTGATGGGTAGGGTTAGGGTACGGGTTAGGGTTAGGTTTAGGGTACGGGATAGGGTTAGCATATGGGTTAAGTTTAGGGTTAGGGTTAGGTTTAGGTTACGGGGTAGGGTTAGGGTACGGGTTAGGGTTAGGTTTAGGGTTAGGGTTAGAGTACGGGTTATGGTTAGTGTTAGGTTTAGGGTTAGGGTTAGGGTTAGAGTGCGGATAGGGTTAGGGTTAGGGTTAGGTTTAGGGTACGGGTTAGGGTTAAGTTTAGGGTACGGGATAGGGTTAGCGTATGGGTTAAGTTTAGGTTTAGGGTTAGATTTAGGTTACGGGTTAGGGTTAGGGTACGGGTTAGGATTAGGTTTAGGTGAGGGTTAGTATTAGGGTTAGGGTTATGGTACGGGTTAGGGTTAGGTTTAGGGTCAGGGTTAGCGTTAGGGATAGGGTTAGGGTACCGGTTAGATTTAGGGTTAGGGTACGGGTCAGGGTTATGCTTAAGGTTAGCGTTAGGGTTAGGAATATGGTATGGGTTAGGGTTACAGTACGGGTTAGTATTAGGTTGAGGGTTAGGGTTAGGGTTAGAGTACGGTTAGGGTTAGTGTTAGGGTTAGGGTTAGGGTTAGAGTACGGGTTTGGGTTAGTGTTAGGGTTAGTTTTAGGGTTAGGGTTAGGGTACGGGTTAGGGTTAGATTTAGGATTAGTTTTAGTGTTAGGGTACGGGTTAAGTTTAGGGTTGAGGTTTGGTACGGGTTAATTTTAGGGTTAGGGTACGAGTCAGGGTTATGGTTAAGTTTAGGGTTAGGGTTAGGGTATGGGTTAGGGTTAGGGTACGGTTAAGGGTTATGGTTAGGGTTAGGTTTAGGTTTAGGTTTAGGGTGGGGTTTAGGGTTAGGTTTAGGGTTAGCGCTAGGGTATGGTTAGGGTTACTGTTATGTTTTGGGTACGGTTTAGGGTTAAGGTTTGGTCACGAATTATGGTTGCGTACGGGTTAGGTCAAGGGTTACATTTAGGTTTAGGGTACGGGTTAGGTTTAGGGTTAGGGTAAGGGTTAGTGTTAGGGTTAGAGTACGGGTTAGGGTTAGGTTTAGTGTTAGGGTTAGGGTTAGAGTTGGGTTAGGGTTAGTGTTAGGGTTAGGTTTAGTGTACGGATAGGATTAGGGTTAGGGTTTGGGTTAGGGTACAGGTAGGGTTAGTTTTAGGGTACGGGATAGGGTTAGTGTACGGGATAAGTTTAGGGTTAGGTTTAGGTTTAGGTTACGGTTTAGGGTTAGGGTACGGTTTTGGGTTAGGTTTAGGTGAGTGTTAGAGTTAGGGTACGGGTTAGGGTTAGGTTTAGGGTCAGGGTTAGCATTAGGGATAGGGTTAGGGTACAGGTTAGGATTAGGGTTGGGGTTAGGGTATGGGTTAGTGTTAGGTTTAGTGTACGGGATAGGGTTAGCGTACGGGTTAATTTAGGGTTAGGTTTAGGTTTAGCTTAAGGGTTAGGGTTAGGGTACGGTTTAGATTTAGGTTTAGGGTTAGGGTTAGGGTACGGGTTAGGGTTAGGTTTAGGGTACTGGATAGGGTTAGCTTACGCGTTAATTTTAGGGTAGGTTTAGGTTTAGGTTACGGGTTAGGGTTAGGGTACGGGTTAGGGTTAGGTTTAGGTGAGGGTTAGGGTTAGGGTACGGGTTAGGGTTAGGTTTAGGTCAGGGTTAGCATTAGGGATAGGGTTAGAGTACAGTTTAGGGTAAGGGTTGTGGTTAGGGTACGTGTTAGTTTTAGGATTAGGGTACGGGTCAGCGTTACGGTTAGGCTTAGGGTTAGGTTTAGGGTTAGGTTACGGGTTAGGGTTAGGTTTAGGGTACCGGATAGTGTTAGGTTTAGGTGCGGGTAAGGGTTAGGGTACGGGTTAGGGTTAGGTTTAGGTCAGGGTTAGCGTTAGGGATAGGGTTAGGGTACAGGTTAGTGTTAGGGTTGGGGTTAGGGTACGGGTCAGTTTTAGGATTACGGTACGGGTCAGGGCTACGGTTAAGTTTAGGGTTAGGTTTAGGGTTATGGTACGGGTTAGGTTTACAGTACGGGTTAGGGTTCGCGTGAGGGTTAGAGTTAAGGTTAGAGTACGGTTAGGGTTAGGTTAGGGTTAGGGTAAGGTTTAGGGTACGGGTTAGGGTTATGGTACGTGTTAGGGTTAGGGTTTGGGTTAGGGTTAGAGTACGGGGTAGGGTTAGTGTTAGGGTTAGGGTTAGGGTTAGGGTACGGGTTAGGGTTAGAGTTAGGGTTAGGGTTAGGGTATGGGGTAGGGTTAGGGTTAGTTTTAGGTTTAGGGTTAATGGACGGGTTAGGCTTAGGGATAGGTTTAGGGTTAGGGTACGGGTTAGGTTTAGGTTTAGGGTATGGGATAGGGTTAGCGTAGGGGTTAAGTTTAGGGTTAGGGTTACGTTTAGGTTATCAGTTAGGGTTAGGTTTAGGTGCGGGTTAGGGTTAGGGTACGGGTTAGAGTTAGGTTTAGGGTCAGGGTTAGTATTAGGGATAGGGTTATGGTACGGTTAGGGTTAGGGTTGGGGTTACGGTACGGGTTAGTTTTATTGTTAGAGTATGGTTTAGGGTTACGGTTAAGGTTAGGGTTAGTGTTAGGTTATGGGTTAGGGTTAGGGTACGGGTTAGGGTTATGGTTAGGGTGACGGTTAGGTTTAGGTTTAGGGTGCGGGTTAGGCTTAGGGTTAGGGTTAGGGTTAGCGCTAGTGTATGGGTTAGTGTTACTCATAGGGTTTGGGTACGGGTTAGGGTTAGGTTTAGGGTACGGGATAGGGTTGGGTACGGGTTAGGACAAGGGTTAGGGTTAGGTTTAGGGTACGGGATAGGGTTAGAGGTAGGTTTAGGTTTATGTTTAAGGTATGGGTTAGGCTTAGGGTATGGGTTAGGGTTAGGGTTAGTGTCAGGGTTAGGGTTAGGGATAGGGTACGAGTTAGGGTTAGGTTTAGGATACGGGTTAGGGTTACGGTTATGGTTAGGGTTAGGGTTAGAGTACGGGGTAGGGTTAGTGTTAGGGTTAGGTTTAGGTTTAAGGTACGGGTTAGGGTTAGAGTTAGGGTTAGGGTTAGAGTACGGGGTAGGGTTTGTGTACGGGTTAGGGTTAGGGTCAGTGTTACGTTTAGGGTACGAGTTAGGGTTAGTTTAGGGTACGGTTAAGGGTTATGGTTAGCGTTAGGGTTAGGGTTAAGTTTAGGGTGCGGTTTAGGGTTAGGGTTAGGGTTAGGGTTAGGTTTAGAGAAAGGGTTTGGGTTAGTGTTAGGGTACGGGTTAGGTTTACCGTTTGGGTACGGGTTAGGTAAGGGTTAGGTGTAGGGTTAGGGGTTAGGGTTAGAGTTAGTGTTAGGCTACGGGATAGATTTAGAGTACGGGTTAGGGTTAGCTTTAGGGTTAGGCTTAGGTTTAGGGTTATAGTACGGGTTTGGGTTAGAGATAGGGTTAGGTTTAAGGTTAGAGAACGGGTTAGGGATAGTGTTAGGGTTAGGGTTAGTGTTAGGGTACGGGTTAGGGTTAGCATATGGGTTAGGGTTACGTTTAGGTTTAGGGTTAGTGTAAGAGTACGGGTTAGGGTTAGGGTTAGGGTTATTGTTAGCGTTAGGGTAGGGGTTAGGGTTAGGTTTAGGGTACGGGATAGGGTTAGGGAAGGGGTTAAGTTTCGGGTTAGGGTCAGGTTTAGGTTACGGGTTAAGGTTAGGGTACGGGTTAGGGTTAGGTTTAAGTGAGGGTTAGTGTTAGGGTTAGGGATAGGGTACGGGTTAGGTTTAGTTTTAGGGTCAGTGTTAGCGTTAGGGATAGGGTTAGGGTACGGGTTAGCGTTAGGGTTAGGGTTAGGGTACGGGTTAGGGTTAGGGTTGGGGTTAGGGTACGGTTTTGTTTTAGGGTTAGGGTACGGGTCAGGGTTACGATTAAGTTTAGGGTTAGGGTTGGGTTTATGATACGGGTTAGGGTTACAGTACGGTTCGGGTTAGGGTGAGGGTTAGTGTTACGGTTAGAGTACAGTTAGGGTTAGGGTTAGGGTTAGGGTTAGAGTACGGGTTAGGGTTAGTGTTAGAGTTAGGGTTAGGGTTAGGGTTAGGGTTAGGGTATGGTTTAGGGTTAGGGTTTGTGTTAGGGTTAGAGTACGGTGTAGGGTTAGTGTTAGGGTTAGTGTTAGGGTTAGGATTAGGGTACGGGTTAGGGTTAGTGTTAGGGTTAGGGTTAGAGTACGGGGAAGGGTTAGTGTTAGTGTTAGGGTTAGGGTTAATGTACGGGTTAGGCTTAGGGTTAGGTTTAGTGTTAGGTTACGGTTTAGGGTTAGGTTTAGGGTGCGGGATAGTGTTAGCGTACGGGTTAAGTTTAGGGTTAGGGTTAGGGTTAGGCTTAGGTTATGGTTTTCGGTTAGGTTTGGTGTGGTTTAGGGTTAGTGTTATGGTTAGGGTACAGGTTAGGGTTAGGGTTGGTGTTAGGGTACGGGTTAATTTAAGGTTTAGGTTACGGGTCAGGGTTATGGTTAAGTTTAGGGTTAGGGTTAGGGTATGGTTTAGTGTTCGGGTACGGGTATTGTTTAGGGATAGGGTTACGGTTAGTGTTAGCGCTAGGGTATGGTTTAGGGTTACTGTTAGGGTTTGGGTACGGGTTAGGGTTAGGGTTACGTTACGGGTTAGGTTAAGGGTTAGGGTTAGGTTTAGGGTACGGGTTAGGGTTAGGGTTAGGATTAGGTTTAGGGTTAGGGTATGGGTTAGGCTTAGGGTACGGGTTAGGGTTAGGGTTAGGGTCAGGGTTAGGGTTAGGTTTAGGGTATGGGTTAGTGTTAGGTTTAGGGTTAGGGTATGGGTTAGTTTTAGGATACGGGTTAGGGTTAGGGTTAGGGTCAGGTTTAGGGTTAGGGTACGAATTAGGGTTAGGTTTAGGATACGGGTTAGGTTTAGGGTTATGGTATGGGTTAGGGTTACAGTACGGGTTAGGGTTATGGTTAAGGGTTATGGTTAGGGTTAGAATACGGTTAGGGTTAGGGTTAGTGTTAGCGATAGAGTACAGGTTAGGGTTAGTGTTAGGGTTAGGTTTAGGGTTAGGGATAGGGTACGGGTACGGGTTAGGGTTAGTGTTAGTGTTAGAGTATGGGGTAGGGTTAGTGTTAGGGTTAGGGTTAGGGTTAGAGTACGGGTTAGGGTTAGTGTTAGGGTTAGGGTTAGGGTTAATGTACGGGTTTGGCTTAGGGTTAGGTTTAGGGTTAGTTTACGTTTTAGGGTTAGGTTTAGGGTAAGGGATAGGGTTAGCGTACGGGTTAAGTTTAGGGTTGGGTTTAGGTTTAGGTTACGGGTTAGGGTGAGGGTACGGGTTAGGGTTAGGTTTAGGGTGCGGGTTAGTTTTAGGGTTAGGGTTAGGGTTAGTGTACTGGTTAAGGTTAGGATTAGGGTCAGGGTTAGGGTTAGGGTTAGGGTTAGAGTACAGGTTAGCGTTAGTGTTAGGGTTAGTGTTAGGGTTAGGTTTAGGTTTAGTGTTAGGGTTAGTGTATGGGTTAGGGTTAGGTTTAGGGTTAGGGTTGGAGTACGGGGTAGGGTTAGTGTTAGGGTTAGGGTTAGGGTTAGGGTTAATGTACAGATTAGGCTTAGGGTTAGGTTTAGGATTAGGATATGGGTTAGCGTTAGGTTTAGGGTCCGGGATAGGGTTAGCGTACGGGTTAAGGGTTAGGATACCGGTTATTGTTAGGTTTAGGGTCCGGGATAGGGTTAGCGTACGGGTTAAGTTTAGGGTTAGGGTTAGGTTTAGGTTACGGGTTAGGGTTATGGTATGGGTTAGGGTTAGGTTTAGGGTGCAGGTTAGGGTTAGTGTTAGGTTTAGTGTAAGTGTTAGGGTGAGGTTTAGGGTCAGGTTTAGGGTTAGGGTTAGTGTTAGGGTATGGGTTAGGGTTACTGTTGGGGTTAGGGTATAGATTAGTTTTAGGGTTAGGTTTGGGGTTAGGGTTAAGTTTAAGTTTAGGGTTAGGTTTAGGGTCAGGGTTAGGGTTAGGTTTAGGGTTAGGGTACGGGTTAGGGTACGGGTTAGGGTTAGTGTACGGGATAGTGTTAGGATTAGGGATAGTGTTAGTGTTAGGTTTAGGGTACAGGTTAGCGTTAGGGTTAGGGTACGGGATAGGTTGAGGGTACGGTTTAGGTCTAGGTTTAGGGTTATGTTTAGTGTGTGGGTTAGGGTTAGGCATCGGATTAGGGTTAGTGTACGTGTTAGGGTTTTTGTACGGGTTAGGGTTAGTGTTAGGTTTATGGTACGGGTTAGGGTTAGGGTTAGAGTTATGTTTAGGATGCGGGTTAGGGTTAGGGTTAGGGTATGGGATTAGGGAAAGGGTTAGGGTCAGGGTTAGGGTTAGGTTTAGGGTTAGGGTTAGGGTACGGGTTAGGGTTAGGGTTAGGGTTATTATACGGGATATGTTTAGGATTAGGGATAGTGCTAGTGTTAGGGTTAGGGTACAGGTTAGCGTTAGGGTTAGGTTACGGGATAGGTTTAGGGTACGGTTTAGGTCTAGGTTAGGGTTAGGTTTAGGGTGTGGGTTAGGGTTAGGCATCTGGTTAGGGATAGGGTACTGGTTAGGGTTAGGTACGGGTTAGGGTTAGTTTTAGGGTTATGGTACAGTTTAGGGTTAGGTTAGTGTTAGGGTACGGGTTAGGTTTAGAGTACGGATTAGGGTTAGGTTTAGGGTTAGGGTTAGGTTAGAGTACGGGTTAGGGTTAGTGTTAGTGTTAGGGTTAGGGTTAGCGTTAGGGTAAGTTTAAGGTTAAGGTTAGGTTTAGGTTACGGGTTAGGGTTAGGGTACAGGTTACTTTTAGGGTTAAGTTTCGGGTTAGGGTTTGGGGACGGGTTAGGGTTATGTTTAGCGTTAGGGTATGGGTTAGGTTTAGTTTTAGGGTTCGTGTACGGTTTAGGGTTAGGGTACGGGATAGGTTTAGTGTTAGGGTAATGGTTAGGGTTAGGTTTAGGATCCGGGTTAGGGTTAGGGTTAGGGTTAGCGCTAGGGTATGGGTTAGGGTTACTGTTAGGGTTTGGGTATGGGTTAGGGTTAGGTCTAGGGTACGGGATATTTTGGGTATGGGTAGGTAGAGGGTTAGGGTTACATTTAGGGTTCGGGTTAGGGTTAGGGTTAGGTTTAGGTTTAGAGATAGGGTATGGGTTAGGATTAGGGTATGGGTTAGTGTTATGGTTAGCGTGAGGGTTAGGGTAGTTTTAGGGTACGAGTTAGGATTAGGGTTAGGTTTAGGGTATGGTTTAGTGTTAGGGTTAGGTTTAAATACGGGTTAGGGTCAGGGTACCGGTTAAGGTTAGAGATATGGTCATGGTTAGGTTTAGGGTTAGGGTACGATTTAGTGTTAGGGTTAGGGTACGGGTTAGGGTTAGGGTTATATACGGGTTAGCGTTACAGTACGGGTTAGGGTTAGGGTGAGGGTTAGGGTTAGGGTTAGAGTACGGTTAAGGTTAGTGTTAGGGTTAGGGTTAGGGTTAGGGTACGGGTTAGGGTTAGGGTTAGGTTTAGGTTTAGAATACGGGATAGGATTAGTGTTAGGGTTAGGGTTAGGGTTAGGGTTAGTGTACGGGTTAGGGACAGGTTTAGGTTTAGGTTTAGAGTATGGGGTAGGATTAGTGTTAGGGTTAGGTTTGGGTTTAATGTACGGTTAGGCTTAGGGTTAGGTTTAGGGTTAGGATACGGGTTAGGGTTAGGTTTTGGGTACGGGATAGGGTTAGCATACGGGTTAATTTAGGGTTATGGTTAGGTTTAGGTCACGGGTTAGGGTTAGGGTTCGGGTTAGGGTTAGGTTTGGGGTGCGGGTTAGGGTTAGGTTTAGGATTAGTGTAAGGGTTAGGGTCAGGTTAAGGGTTAGGGTTAGGGTTAGGGTTAGTGTTAGGGTACGGGTTAGGGTTAGGTTTGGGGTTAGGGTACGGGTTAGTTTTGGGGTTAGGGTATGGGTTAGGGTTACGGTAAAGGTTAAGGTTAGGGTTACGGTATGGGTTAGGGTTAGGTTACGGTTAAGGCTTATGGTTTGGGTTAGGGTTAGGGTTAAGTTTAGGGTGCGGGTTAGGGTTACGTTTAGGGTTAGGGTACCGGTTACGTTTAGGGTTAGGGTAAGGGTTAGGTTTAGGGTACGGGATAGGGTTAGAGTACGGGTTAGGGTTAGGTTTAGGGTTAGGGTTAGGTTTAGAGTACAGGTTAGGTTTAGAGTTAGGGTTAGGTTTAGGTTCAGGGTTAGGGTTAGGGTTAGTGTTATGGTTAGGGTTAGGGTTAGGGTTAGGGTTAAAGTACGGGTTAGGTTTAGGGTACGAGTTAAGGTTAGGGTTAGGGTCAGGGTTAGGTTAGGGTACGAGTTAGGTTTAGGGTTAGGGTTGGGTTAGGGTTAGGGTTATGGTACAGGTTAGGGTTACAGTACGGGTTAGGGTTAGGGTGAGGTTTAGGGTTAGTCTTAGAGTATGGTTATGGTTAGTGTTAGGGTTAGGGTTAGGGTTAGAGTACGGGTTAGGGTTAGTGTTAGGGTTAGGGTTAAGGTTAGGTTTAGGGTTAGGGTTAGGGTACGGGTAAGGGTTAGGGTTAGGGTTAGTTTTAGGGTTAGAGTGCGGGGTATTATTAGTGTGGGTGTTTGTGTTAGGGTTGGGGCTAATGTACGGTTTAGGCTTAGGGTTAGGTTTATGGTTAGGATACGGGTTAGAGTTAGGTTTATGTTACGGGATAGGGTTAGCGTACGGGTTAAGTTTAAGGTTATGTTTAGGTTTAGGTTACAGTTTAGGGTTAGGGTACGCGTTAGCGTTAGGTTTAGGGTGTGGGTTAGGGTTAGTGTTAGGATTAGTGTAAGGGTTAGGGTTAGGTTTAGGGTCAGTCTTAGGGTTTTGGTTAGTGTTAGGGGACGGGTTAGGGTTAGGGTTGGGGTTAGGGCACGGTTTAGTTTTAGGGTTAGGGTATGGGTTAGGGTTACGGTTAAGTTTAAGCTTAGGTATAGGGTATGGGTTAGGGTTAGGTTACGGTTAAGGATTATGGTTTGTTTTAGGGTTAGGGTTAAGCTTAGGGTGCGTGTTAGGGTTAGGGTTAGGGTTAGGGTTAGAGTACGGGTTTGGGTTAGTGTTAGGGTACGTGTTAGGTTTACCTTTTGGGTACGGGTTAGGGTAAGGTTTAGGGTTAGGGTTATGTTTAGGGTTAGGGTACATGTTAGGGTTAGGGTTTGGGTACGGGTTAGGGTTACGTTTAGGGTTAGGGTACGGGTTAGGTTTCGGGTTAGGTTAAGCGTTAGTGTTAGGGTACGGGATAGGGTTAGAGTATGGGTTAAGGTTAGGTTTAGGTTTAGGGTTAGGGTTAGAGTACGGGATAGGGTTAGTGTTAGGGTTAGGGTTAGGGTTAGTGTACGGATAGAGTTAGGGTTAGGGTTAGGGTTAGGGTACGGGTTAGGTTTAGGTTTAGGGTACCAGATAGGATTAGTGTATGGGTTAAGTTTAGGGTTAGGGTTAGGTTTAGGTTACGGTTTAGGGTTAGAGTAGGGGTTAGGGATAGGTTTAGGTGCGGGTTAGGGTTAGGGTACGGGTTAGGGTTAAGTTTAGTGTCACGGTTAGTGTTAGAAATAGGGTTATGGTATGGGTTAGGAGTATGGTTGGGTTTAGGGTACGGGTTAGTTTTAGGGTTAGGTTACGGGTTAGGGTTACGGTAAAGGTTAGGGTTAGTGTTAGGGTATGGGTTAGGGTTACTGTTAGGTTTTGGGTATGGGTTAGGGTTAGTTTTAGGGTACGGGATAGGGTTGGGTACGGGTTAGGTCAAGGGATAGGGTTAGATTTAGGGTACAGGTTCGGGTTAGCATTAAGTTTAGGGATAGGGTTAGGGTATGCATTAGGTTTATGGTACGGGTTAGGGTTAAGTTCAGGGTTAGTGTTAGGGTTGTGGTACGAGTTAGGGTTAGGGTTAGGTTTAGGGTACGGGTTAGGGTTAGGGTTAGTGTTTGAGTACGGGTAGGGTTAGTGTTAGGTTTAGGGTTAGAATTAATGTATGGGTTAGGCTTAGGGTTAGGTTAGGGTTAGGATACGGGTTAGGGTGAGGTTTTGGGTATGGGATAGGGTTAGCGTATGGGTTAAGTTTAGGGTTAAGGTTAGGTTTAGGACACGGGTTAGGGTTAGGGTACGGGTTAGGGTTAGGTTTAGGGTGCGGAATAGGGTTAGGGTTTGGGTTAGTGTAAGGATTAGGGTTAGGTTTAGGGTCAGGGTTAGGGTTAGGGTTAGTGTTAGGGTACGGGTTAGCGTTAGGGTTGGGGTTAGGGTACGGGTTAGTTTTAAGGTTAGGGTACGGGTTAGGGTTATGGTTAAGGTTAGGGTTAGGGTTAGGTTATGGGTTATGGTTAGGTTACGGTTAAGGGAATGGTTTGTGTTAGGGTTAGGGTTAAGTTTAGGGTGCGGTATAGGGTTAGGGTTAGGGTTAGAGTACGGGTTTGGGTTAGTGATATGGTACAGGTTAAGTTTACGCTTGGGTACGGGTAAGGGTAAGGGTTAGGGTTAGGGTTAGGGTTAGGTGTTAGGGTCAGAGTTAGAATTAGGCTACGGGTAGGGTTAGGGTACGGGTTAGGGTAGGGTTAGGGTTCGGGTTAGGGTTAGTGTACGGGTTAGGTTTAGGGTTAGGGTTAGGTTTAGGGGTAGGGTAGGTTTAGGGTACGGGTTAGGGTTAAGTTTAGGGTCAGGATTAGCGTTAGGAATAGGGTTTTGGTACGGGTTAGGTTTAGGGTTGGGGTTAGGGTACGTGTTAGTTTTAGGGTTAGTGTATGGGTCAGGGTTATGGTTATGGTTAGGGTTAGGGTTAGGGTATGGTTTAGTGTTAGGGAAAGGGTAAGGTTTATGGTTAGGTTTAGGGTTAGGTTTAGGTTTAGGGTGCGGGTCAGGGTTAGGGTTAGGTTTAGTGTTAGCGCTAGGATATTGGTTAGGGTTACTCTTAGGGTTGGGTATGGGTTAGGGTTAGGTTTAGGTTACGATATAGGGTTGGCTTGGGGTTAGGTCAAGGGTTAGGGTTAGGTTTAGGGTACGGGTTAGGGTTACAGTTGGGTTTATGGTTAGGGTTAGGGTATGGGTTAGGCTTAGGGTACAGATTAGGGTTAGGGAAAGGGTTTGGTTAGAGTACGGGTTAGGGTTACGTTTAGGGTTAGGGTTAGTGTTGGAGTACAGGTTAGGGTTAGTGTTAGGGTTAGGGTTAGGGTTAGTGTACGGATAGGGTTAGGGTTAGGTTAAGGATTAGGGTACGGGTGAGGGTTAAGTTTAGGGTATGGGATAGGGTTAGTGTACGGGTTAATTTAAGGGTTAGGGTTAGATATAGGTTACGGGTTCTGGTTAGGGTACGGGTTAGGGTTAGGTTTAGGTGCGGGTTAGGGTTAGGGTATGGGTCAGGGTTAGGTTTAGGGTCAGGGTTAGGGTTAGGGATAGGGTTATGGTACGTGTTAGGGTTAGGGTTCGGGTTAGGGTACAGGTTAGTTTTAGGGTTAGGGTACGGGTTAGGGTTACGGTTAAGGTTAGGTTTAGTGTTAGGGTATGGGTCAAGGTTAGGGTACGGGTAAGGGTTATGGTTAGGGTTAGTTTTAGTTTTAGGCTTAGGGTGCGCCTTAGGCTTAGGGTTAGGGTTAGCGCTAGGGTATGGGTTAGGGTTACTGTTAGGATTTGGGTACGGGTTAGGGTTAGGGTTAGGGTACGAGATAGGGTTGGGTACGCGTTAGGTCAAGGGTTAGGTTTAGGTTTAGGGTACGGGTTATTGTTAGGGTTAGGTTTAGGGTATGGGATAGGGTTAGTATGGGTTAAGTTTAGGGTTAGGGTTAGGTTACGGGTTAGGGTTAGGGTACGGGTTAGGGTTAGGTTTCGGTGCGGGTTAGGGTTAGTGTATGGGTACGGGTTAGAGTAAGGGTTAGGGTTAGTGTACGGGTTAGGGTTAGGGTTAGTGTTAGTGTTAGGATACGGGTTAGGACTTGGGTTAGGGTACGGAATAGGGTTAGGGTACGGGTTATGTCTAGGGTTAGGGTTAGGTTTAGGGTGCGGGTTACAGTTAGGCCCTGGGTTAGGGTTAGGGTACGGGTTAGGGTTAGGGTATGGGTTAGGGTTATGGTTAGTGTACGGCCTAGGGTTAGGGTTAGTGTTAGGTTTAGGGTACGGGTTAGTGTTAGGGTACGGGTTAGGGTTAGGCTACGGGTTAGGTCTAGGGTTAGGGTTAGGTTTAGGATGCGGGTTAGGGTTAGGGTTAGGGTACGGGATTAGGGTTAGGGTTAGGGTCAGGGTTTGGGTTAGGTTTTGGGTTAGGGTTAGGGTTGGGTACGGGTTCGGGTACGGTACGAGTTAGGGTTAGGGTAAGGGTTAGGTTTAGGGATAGGATTATAGTAGGTGGTTAGGGTTAGTGTTAGGGTTACGTTTAGGGTTAGAGTACTGATTAAGGTTAGTGTTAGGGTTATGGTTAGTGTTAGGGTTAGGGTTAAGGTTATAGTACGGGTTAGGGTTAGGATTAGGGTTAGGGTTAAGTTTAGAATACGGGATAGGGTTAGTGTTAGGGTTAGGGTTAGGGAAAGGGTTAGTGTGTGGTCAGGGTTAGGTTTAGGGTCATGGTTAGGGTTAGGATTAGTGTTAGTGTACGCGTTAAGGTTAGGGTTGGGGTTAGGGTACGGGGTAGATTTAGGGTTAGGATACGAGTGAGGGTTACAGTTAAGTTTAGGGTTAGGGTTAGGGTATGGGTTAGGGTTAGGTTACGGTTAAGGGATACAGTTTGCGTTAGTGTTAGGGTTAAGTTTAGGGTGCGGGTTAGGGTTAGGGTTAGGGTTAGGTTTAGAGTACGGGTTTGGGTTAGTGTTAGGGTACGTGTTAGGTTTACCGTTTGGGTACATGTTCGGATAAGGGTTAGGGTTAGGTTTAGGGTTAGTGTTTAGGTTTAGTGTTAGGGTTAGACTACGGGAAGGGTTAGGGTACGGGTTAGTGGACGGGTTAGGGTTAGGTTTAGGGTTAGAGTACGGGTTTGGGTTAGTGTTAGGTTACCGGTAGGTTTACCTTTTGGGTACAAGTTAGGGTTAAGGGTTAAGGTTAGGGTTAGTGGTTAGGGTTAGAGTTAGGGTTAGGCTACGGGTAGGGTTAGGGTACGGGTTAGGGTTAGGGTTAGCGTTAGTGTTAGGGTTACATTACGGTGAGGGTTAAGGTTAGGGTACAGGATAGGGTTAGTATAGGTGTTAGGTCTAGGGATAGGGTTAGGTTTAGTGTGCGGGTTAGGGTTAGGGTAGGTGTTAGGGTTAGGGTTTGGGTATGGGTTAGGGTTACATTTAGGGTTAGGGTACCGGTTAGGTTTAGGGTTAGGGTTAGGGTACGGTTTAAGGTTAGGTTACGGGTTAGGGTTAGGTTTAGGGTCAAGGTTAGGTTTAGGTTTAGGGTTAGGGTTAGGGTTAGAGTACGTGTTAGTGTTAGAGTTTGGTACAGGTTAGGGTTCCCTTTAGGGTTAGGGTGCGGGTTAGGTTTAGGTGTAGGGTCAGGGTTAGTGTTAGGGTACGGGTTAGGGTTAGTGTTAGGGTTAGGGTTAGGGTTAGTGTATGGATAGTGTTAGGGTTAGAGTTAGGGTTAGGGTATGGTATAGGGTTAGGTTTAGGGTATGGGATAGGGTTAGTGTACGGGTTAAGTTTACGGTTAGGGTTAGGTTTAGGTACGGGTTAGGGTTAGGGAACGGGTTAGGGTTAGGTTCCAGGGCGAGTTAGGGTTAGGGTACGTGTTAGGGTTAGGGTTAGGGTTAGTGTACGGGTTAGGGTTAGTGTTAGCGTTAGGGTTCGTGTTAGGGTTAGGATACGGGTTAGGACTAGGGTTAGGGTACGGGATAGGGTTAGGGTATGGGTTATGTCTAGTGTTAGGGTTAGGTTCACGGTGCGGGTTAGATTTAGGCCTTGGGTTAGGGTTAGGGTACGGGTTAGGGTTAGGGTATGGGCTAGGGTTATTGTTAGTGTACGGTTTAGGGTTAGGGTTAGTGTTAGGGTTAGGGTATGGGTTAAGTTTAGGGTACGGGATTAGGGTAAGGGTTAGGGTCAGGGTTACGGTAGGTTTAGGGTTAGGGTTAGGGTTGGGTACGGGTTCGGGTTATGGTACGATTTAGGGTTAGTGTAAGTGTTAGGTTTAGGGTTAGGATTATAGTATGGGGTTAGGGTTAGTGTTAGGGTTATGTTTAGGTTTAGAATACTGGTTAGGTTTAGTGTTAAGGATATGGTTAGTGTTAGGGTTAGGGTTAAGGTAGAGTACGGGTTAGGGTTAGGGTTAGGGTAAGGGTTAGGTTTAGAGTACGGGATAGGTTTAGTGTTAGTGTTAGGCTTAGTGTTAGGGTTAGTGTGCGTTTAGGGTTAGGTTTAGGGTCAGGGTTAGGGTTAGGGTTAGTGTTTGTGTACGCGTTAAGGTTAGGGTTGGGGTTAGGGTACGGGTTAGTTTTAGGGTTAGGGTAAGAGTTAGGGTTACCGTTAAGTTTAGGGTTAGGGTTAGGGTATGGGTTAGGGTTAGGTTACGGTTAAGGGTTATGGTTTTCATTAGGGTTAATGTTAAGTTTAGGGTGCGGGTTAAGGTTAGGGTTAGGGTTAGGGTTAGGGTTAGGGTTAGGTTTAGACTACGGGTTTGGTTTAGTGTTAGGGTAAGTTTTAGGTTTACCGTTTAGGTACATGTTAAGGTAAGGGTTAGGGTTAGGGTTAGGGTTAGTGTTAGGGGTTAGGGTTAGAGTTTGTGTTAGGCTACGGGAAGGGTTAGGGCACGGGTTAGGGTACGGGTTAGGGTTAGGGTTAGGATTAGAGTACGTGTTTGGGTTAGTGTTAGGGTACGGGATAGGTTTACCATTTGGGTACGGGTTAGGGTAAGGGTTAGGGTTAGTGTTGGGGGTTAGGGTTAGTGTTAGGGTTAGGATACGGGTAGGGTTAGGGTACGGGTTAGGGGTAGGGTTAGTGTTAGGGTTACGGTACGGGTTAGGGTTAAGGTTAGGGTACGGGATAGGGTTAGTGTACGTGTTAGGTCTAGGGTTAGGGTTAGGTTTAGTGTGCGGTTTAGGGTAGGGTTAGGGTTAGGGTACGTGTTAGGGTTAGGGTTAGGGTTAGGGTCAGGGTTATGGTTAGGGTCAGGGTTAGGGTTAGGTTTAGGGTTAGGGTTAGGGAACAGGTTAGGTTTAGGGTTATGTTACAGGTAAGGGTTACAGGACGGGTTAGTGTTAGGGTGAGGGTTAGGGTCAGGGTTAGAGTACGGTTAGTGTTAGGGTGAGGGTTAGGGTTAGAGTACGGTTTAGGGTTAGTGTTAGGGTTTGGGAAAGGGTTAGGTTTAGGGTTAGGGTACGGGTTAGGGTTAGGTTTAGGTTACGGGTTAGGGTTAGGGTACAAGTTAGGGTTAGGTTAAGGTGCGGATTAGGGTTAGGGTACAGGTTATGGTTAGGTTTATGGTCAGGGTTAAGTTTAGGGGTAGGGTTATGGTACGGGTTAGGGTTAGGGTTGGCATTAGGGTACGGATTTGGGTTAGGGTTAGGGTTAGGGTTAGTGTTAGGGTAAGGGTTAGGGTTAGGGTATGGGTAAGGGTTATGTTTAGGGTTAGGGTTAGGTTTAGGTTTAGGGTGGGGTTAGGCTTAGGGTTAGGGTTACTTTTAGCGCTAGGGTATGGATTAGGGTAACAGTTAGGTTTAGGGTATGGGTTAGGGTTAGGGTTAGGGTACGGGATAGGGTTGGGTACGGGCTTGGTCAAGGGTTAGGGTTAGGTTTAGGGTACGGGTTAGGGTTAGGGTTAGGTTTAGGGTTAGGGTTAGGGTATGGTTAAGTTTAGGGTACGGGTTAGGGTTAGGATTAGTGTCAGGGTTAGGGTTATGGTTAGGGTACGAGTTAGGGTTAGGGTTATGTTTAAGGTACGGGGTCGAGTTAGGATTAGGGTTAGGGTACTGGTTAGGTTTAGGTTACGGTTTTGCATTAGTGTTTGGGTCAGTGTTAGAGTTAGGGTACGAGTTAGGGTTAGGGTTAGGGTACTGGATAGGGTTAGGGTTATATTATGGCTTAGGCTTACACTACGGGTTAGGGTAAGGGTGAGGGTTAGGGTTAGGGTTAGAATATGGTTAGAGTTAGGGTTAGAGTTAGGGTTAGGGTTAGTACAGCTTAGGGATAGTGTCAGGGTTAGGGAAAGCCTTAGGGTTAGGGTACGGGTTAGGGTACGGGTACGGGTTAGGGTTAGGTTTAGAGTATGGGGTATGGTTATTGTTAGGGTTAGGGTTAGGATTAATGTACGGGTTAGGCTTAGTGTTAGGTGTAGGGTTAGGTTACGGGTTAGGGTTAGGTTTAGGATACGGTATAGGGATAGCGTACAGGTTATGTTTAAGGTTAGGGTTAGGTTTAGGTTATGGGTTAGGGTTAGGGTACGGGTTAGGGTTAGGTTTAGGGTGCGGGTTAGGTTTAGGGTTAGGGTCAGTGTACCGGTTAGGTTTAGGTTATGGGTCAGGGTTAGGGTTAGGGTTAGTGTTAGGTTATGGGTTAGCCTTAGGGTTGGCGTTAGGGTAGGGTTAGTTTTAGGGTTAGGGTACGGGTTAGGGTTATGGTTAAAGTTAGGGATAGGGTTAGGGTGTGGGTTAGGGTTCGGGTACGGTTAAGGGTTATGGTTAGGCTTAGGGTTAGGGTTAAGATTCGTGTGCGGTTTAGGGTTAGGGTTAGTGTTAGTGTTAGGGTTAGTGTATGGGTTTGCGTTAGTGTCAGGGTATGGTTTAGGTTTACCATTTGGGTCCGGGATAGGGTAAGGGTTCAGGTAAGAATTAGGGGTTTGGGTTACAGTTAGGTTTAGGCTACGGGATAGGGTTAGAGTACAGGGTAGTGTTAGGTTTAGGGTTATGGTTAAGGTTATGGTTATAGTACGGGTTAGGGTTAGAGTTAGGGTTAGGGTATGGGTTAGGATTAGGGTACGGGTTAGCTTTAGGGTTAGGGTCAGGGTTTGGGTTAGGGTTAGGGTATGAGTTAGGGTTAGGGTTAGGTTTAAGTTACGAGTAAGGGTTAGGGTTAGGGTTAGGGTACGGGTTAGGTTAGGGTACGGGTTAGGGTTAGGGTTAGGGTCAGGTTTAGGGTTAGGGTTAGTGTACGAGTTAGGGTTAGGGTTAGGGTACGGTTTAAGGTTAGGGTTATGGTACAGGTTAGGGTTATAGTACGGGTTAGGGATAGGGTGAGGGTTAGGGTTAGGGTTAGGGTTAGAGTACGTGTTAGGTTTAGTGTTAGGGTTAGAGTTAGGGTTAAGTACAGGTTAGGCTTAGGGTTAGGTTTAGGGTTAGGATACGGGTTACGGTTAGGTTTAGGGTACGGGATAGGGTTAGAGTACGGGTTAAGTTTAGGGTTAGGGTTAGGTTTAGGTTACGGGTTAGGGTTAGGGTACGTGTTAGGGTTAGTTGTAGGGTGCGGGTTAGGGTTAGGGTTAGGGTTAGTGTAAGGGTTAGGGTTAGGTTTAGGGTCAGGGTTAGGGTTAGGGTTAGTGTTAGGTTACGGATTACGGTTAGGGTTGGTGTTAGGGTACGGTTTAGTTTTAGGGTTAGGGTACAGGTTAAGGTTATGGTTAAGGTTATGGTTAGGGTTAGGGTATGGTTTAGTGTTAGGTTACGGTTAAGGGTTATGGTTTGGGTTAGGATTAGGGTTAAGTTCTGTGTGCGGGTTAGGGTTAGGGTTAGCGTTAGAGTACGGGTTTGCCTTAGTGTTAGGGTACGTGTTAGGTTTACAGTTTAGGGTTAGGGTTAGGTTTAGGGTTAGGGTTATTGAACGTGTTAGGGTTAGGGTTATATTACAGGTTATGGTTACAGTACGGGTTAGTGTTAGGGTGAGTGTTAGGGTTAGGGTAAGAGTACGGTTAGGGTTAGTGTTAGGGTTAGGTTTAGAGTACGGTTTAGGGTTAGTGTTAGGGTTTGAGGAAGGGTTAGTGTTAGGGTTAGTGTACGGGTTAGGGTTAGGTTTAGTTTACGGGTTAGGGTTAGGGTACAAGTTAGGGTTAGGTTTCGGTGTGGGTTAGGGTTAGCGTACGGGTTATGGTTAGGTTTAGGGTCAGGGTAAAGTTTAGGGATAGGGTTATGGTACGGGTTAGGGTTAGGGTTGGGGTTAGGGTATGCGTTAGTTTTAGGGTTAGGGTTCGGGTTAGGGTTACGGTAAAGGATAGGGTTAGTGTTAGGGTACGGGTAAGGGTTATGGTTAGGTTTAGGGTTAGGTTTAGGTTTAGGGTGGGGGTTAGGCTTAGGGTTAGGGTTACGGTTAACGCTAGGGTATGCTTTAGGGTTACTGTTAGGGTTAGGGTATGGGTTAGGGTTAGGGTTAGGGTACGGGATAGGGTTTGGTACGGGTTTGGTCAAGGGTTAGGGTTAGGTTTAGGGTACGGGTTAGGGTTAGGGTTAGGTTTAGGGGTAGGGTTAGGGTATGGATTAAGTTTAGGGTACGTGTTAGGGTTAGGGTTATGGTCAGGGTTAGGGTTAGGGTTAGGATACGAGTTAGGTTTAGGGTTAGGTTTAGGGTACGGGGTAGGGTTAGGGTTAGTGTTAGGTTTAGGGTACAGATTAGGTTTAGGTTACGGGTTTGCATTAGTGTTTGGGTCAGGGTTAGAGTTAGCGTACGAGTTAGGGTTAGTGTTAGGGTACGGGTTAGGGTTCAGTGTGTTATGGGTTAGGGTTACAGTACCTGTTAGGGTTAGTGTTATGGTTAGAATACGGTTAGGGTTAGGGTTAGGGTTAGGGTGAGGGTTAGAGTACGGGATAGGGTTAGTGTTAGGGTTAGGGAAAGGGTTAGGGGTAGGGTACAGGTTAGGGTTAGTGTTAGGGTTAGGGTTAGGGTTAGGGTTAGGGTTAGTGTACGGATAGGGTTACGGTTAGGGTTAGGGTTAGGGTACGGGTTTAGGTTAGGTTTAGGGTACAGGATAGGGTTAGTGTATGGGTTAAGTTTAGGGTTAGGGTTAGGTTTAGGTTATGGGTTAGAGTTAGGGTACCGGTTAGGGTTAGGTTTAAGTGCGGGTTAGGGTTAGGGTATGGGTTAGGGTTAGGTTTAGGGTCGGGGTTAGGGTTAGGGATAGGATTATGGTACGGGTTAGGGTTAGGGTTGGTGTTAGGGTATGGGTTAGTTTTTGGGTTAGGGTACGGTTAGGGTTACGGTTAAGGTTAGGGTTAGTGTTAGGGTATGTGTTAGGGTTAGGGTATGGGTAATGGTTATGGTTAGGGTTAGGGTTAATTTTAGGTTTAGGGTGCGGGTTAAGCTTAGGGTTAGTGTTAGGGTTAGCGCTAAGGTATGGGTTAGGGTTAATGTTAGGTTTTGGGTGCGAGTTAGGGTTAGGGTTAGGGTACAGGATAGGGTTGGGTACGGGTTAGGTGAAGGGTTAGGTTTAGGTTTAGGGTATGGGTTAGGGTTAGGTTTAGGGTTAGGATTAGGGTATGGGTTAGGTTTAGGGTACGGGTTAGGGTTAGGGTCATGTTTACTGTTAGGGCTGGGTACGAGTTAGGGTTATGGTTAGGTTTAGGGTACGGGTTAGGGTTAAGGTTAGGGTTAGTACAGGGAAGGGTTAGTGTTAGGGTTAAGGTTGGGGTTAAACGACAGGTTAGGCTTGCGGTTAGGTTAGGGTTATGATACGGGTTAGGGTTAGGTTTAGGGTACGGGATAGGGTTAGCGAACAGTTTAAGTTTAGGGTTAGGGTTCGGTTTAGATTACGGGTTAGAGTTAGGGTATGGGTTAGGGTTAGGTTTAGTGTGCGGGTTGGGTTAGGTTTAGGGTTAGTGTAAGGGTTAGGGTTAGGTTTAGGGTCAGGATTAGGCATAGGGTTAGTGTTAGGGTACGGGTTAGGGTTAGGGTTAGGTGTAGGGTTCGGGTTAGTTTTAGGGTTAGGTTAAAGATTAGGGTTATGGTTAAGGTTAGGGTTAGGGTTAGGTTATGAGTTAGGGTTAAGTTAGGGATAAGAGTTATGGTTTGGGGTAGGGTTAATGTAAAGTTTAGGGTGTGTGTAAGGGTTAGTGTTAGGTTTATGGTTAGGGTTAGAGTACGGATTTCGGTTAGTGTTACGGTACGGGTTAGGTTTTCCGTTTGGGTACGGGTTCGGGTAAGGGTTTGGTTAGGCTTAGGGTTAGGGGTTAGGGTTAGAGTTAGGAATAGGCTACGTGTAGGGTTAGGGTATGGGTTAGGGTTAGGTTTAAGGTTCGGTTAGGATTAGTGTACGGGTTAGTGTTAGGGTTAGGGTTAGTTTTAGGGACACGGTACGGGTTAGGGTTAAGTTTAGGGTACGGGATAGGGTTAGTGTACGTGTTAGGTCTAGGGTTAGGGTTAGGTTTAGTGTGCGGGTTAGGGTTAGGGTTAGGTTTAGGATACGTGTTAGGATTAGGGTTTGGGTACGGGCTAGGGTTACGTTTAGGGTTAGGGTATGGGTTATGTTTAGGGTTAGGGTTCGGGTACAGTTTAGGGTTAGGGTATGGGATAGGGTTAGTGTTAGGGTCAGGGTTAGGTTTAGGTTTTGGGTCCGGTTATGGTTAGGGATAGGGTTAGTGCTAGGGTATGGGTTAGGGTTACTCTTAGGGTTTGGGTACGGGTTAGGGTTAGGGTACGGGATAGGGTTGGGTACAGGTTAGGTCAAGGGTAAGTGTTAGGTTTAGCGTACGGGTTAGGGTTAGGGTTAGTTTTAGGGTTAGGGTTCGGGTATGGATTATGCATAGGGTACGGGTTAGGGTTAGGGCTAGGGTAAGGGTAAGGGAGAGGTTTAGGGTACAATTAGTGTTAGGGTTAGGTTTAGGGTACGGGTTAGGGTTAGGGTTAAATTACGGGTTAGGTTTAGGGTACGGGTTAGGTTTAGGTTTAGGGTCAGGGTTAGGTTTAGGGTTAGGGTACGAGTTAGGGTTAGGGTTAGGGTACAGGTTAGGGTTAGGGTTATGGTAAGGGTTAGGGTTACAGTATGGGGTAGGGTTAGGGTGAGGGTTAGGGTTAGTGTTAGAGTATGGTTAGGGTTAGGGTTCGGGTACGGTTTAGGGTTAGAGTACGGGATAGGGTTAGTGTTAGGGTCAGGGTTAGGGTTAACTTTTGGGTCCGGGTTAGGGTTAGGGTTAGGGTTAGGTTTAGCGCTAGGGTATGGGTTCTGGTTACTGTTAGTGTTTGGGTACGAGTTAGGGGTAGGGTACGCGATAGGTTTGGGTACGGGTTAGGTCAAGGGTTAGGGTTAGCTTTAGGGTACGGGTTAGGGTTAGGGTTAGGTTTAGGGTTAGGGTATGGGTTATGCTTAGGGTACGGGTTAGTGTTAGGTTTAGGGTCAGGGTTAGGTTTAGGTTTAGGGTACGAGTTAGTGTTAGGGTTAGGTTTAGTGTACGGGTTAGGGTTAGGGTTAGGGTTAAAGTACGGGTTAGGTTTAGGGTACGGGTTATGGTTAGGTTTAGGGTCAGGGTTAGGGTTATGGTTAGGGTACGAGTTAGGGTTAGGGTTAGGGTACGGGTTAGGGTTAGGGTTATGGTACGTGTTAGGGTTACAGTACGGGTTAGGGTTAGGGTGAGGATTAGGGTTAGTGTTAGTGTATGGTTAGGGTTACGGTTAGGGTTAGAGTACGGGTTAGGGTTAGGGTCAGGGTTAGGGTTAGGGTTAGGGTTAGGGTTATTGTACGGGTTAGGCTAAGGGTTAGTTTTAGGGTTAGAATACGGGTTAGGGTTAGGTTTATTGTAAGGGATAGGGTTAGCGTACGGGTTAAGTTTAGGTTTAGCGTTAGGTTTAGGTTACGGGTTAGGGTTAGGGTATGGGTTAGGGTTAGGTTGAGGGTGCGGGTTAGGGTTAGGGTTAGGGTTAGTGTACGGGTTAGGGTTAGGTTTAGGGTCAGAGTTAGGGTTAGGGTTAGTGTTAGGTTACGGATTAGGGTTAGAGTTGAGGTTAGGGTACGGGTTAGTTTTAGAGTTAGGGTACGGTTTAGGGCTATGTTTAAGGTTAGGATTAGGGTTAGGTTATGGGTTAGGGTTAGGTTATGGTTAATGTTTATGGTTTGGGTTAGGGTTAGTGTTAAGTTTAGGGTGCGGGTTAGGGTTAGGGTTAGGGTTAGTGTACGGGTTTTGGTTAGTGTTAGGGTACGGTTTAGGTTTACCGTTTGGGTACGGTTTAGGGTAAGGGTTAGGGTTAGCGTTAGGTTTAGGGATTATGTTTAGGGTTAGGGTTAGGCTATGGTTAGGGTTAGGGTACGGGATAGGGTTAGGGTTAGTGTTCGGGTTAGGGTTAGTGTACAGGTTAGGGTTAGGTTTAGGCTTAGGGTTAGGGTTAGGGTTAGGGTTAGTGTTCGGGTTACGGTACGTCTTAGGGTTAAGGTTACGGTAAGGGATAGGGTTAGTGTACATTTTAGGTCTAGGGTTAGGGGTAGTTTTTGTGTGCGGGTTAGGGTTAGGGTTAGGTTTAGGGTACGTGTTAGGGTTAGGGTTTGGGTACGGGTTAGGGTTACGTTTAGGGTTAGGGTACGGGTTAGGTTTAGGGTTAGGGTAAGGGTTAGTGTTAGGGTACTGGTTAGGGTTAGAGTATGGGTTAGGGTTAGGTTTAGTGTTAATGTACGGGTTAGGGTTAGTGTTAGAGTTAGGGTTAGGGTTAGTGTACGGATATTGTTAGGTTTAGGGTTTGAGTTAGTGTACGGGTTAGGGTTAGGTTTAGGGTACGGGATAGGTTTAGTGTTCAGGTTAAGTTTAGGGTTAGGGTTAGGTTTAGGGTACGGCTTAGGGTTAGGTTTAGGTGCGGGTTATGGTTAGGGTTGGGGTTAGGTTATGGGTTAGTTTTAGGGTTAGGGTACGGGTAAGGTTTATGATTAGGGTTAGGGTTAGGTTTAAGTTTAGGGTGCGGTTAGGATTAGGTATAGGATTAGGGTTAGCACTAGGGAATGGGTTAGGGTTACTGTTAGGGTTTGGTACGGGTTAGGGTTACAGTTAGGGTACGAGATAGGGTTGGTACGGGTTAGGTAAATGGTTAGGGTTAGATTTAGGGTAAGGGTTAGGGTTAGGGTTAGGTTTAGGATTAGGGTTAGGGTATGGGTTAGGTTTAGGGTACGGGTAGGGTTAGGGTCAGGGTTAGGGTTAGTGTGAGAGTATGAGTTGGGGTTAGGGTTAGGTTTAGGGTACACTTAGGATTAGGTTTAGGGTTAGGTACGGGTTAGGTTTAGGATACGGGTTAGGGTTAGGGTCAGGGTTAGAGTTAGGGTTATGTTACGGGTTAGGTTTACAGTATGGGTTAGGGTTAGGGTTAGTTTACGGGTTATGGTTAGGTTTAGGGTGCTAGTTAGGGTTAGGGTTAGGGTTAGTGAACCGGGTTAGGGTTAGGTTTAGGGTCATGGTTAGTGTTAGGTTTAGTGTTAGGGTATGGGTTAGGGTTAGGGTTGGGGTTAGGGTACGGGTTAGTTTTAGGGTTAGGTTACGGGTTAGGGTTACAGTTAAAGTTAGGTTTAGGGTTAAGTTGTGGGTTAAGGTTAGGGTACGGTTAAGGGTTAAGTTTAGTGTTAGGGTTAGGGTTAAGTTTAGGGTGCGTTTTAGGGGTAGGGTTAGGGTTATGGTTAGGGTTAGAGTACGGGTTTGGGTTAGTGTTAGGGTACGGGTTAGGTGTACTGTTTGGGTACGGGATAGGGTAAAGAATAGGGTTAGGTTTAGGGTTAGGTTTAGGGTTAGAGTTAGTGTTAGGCTACGGGATAGGGTTAGAGTATGGGTTAAGGTTAGGTTTAGGGTTAGGGTTAGGGTTAGGCTTATAGTATGGTTTAGGGTTAGAGTTAAGGTTATGTTTAGGGTTAGAGTACGGGTTAGGGATAGTGTTAGGGTTAGGGTTAGTTTTAGGGTACGGGTTAGGGTTAGCATAAGGGTGAGGGTTACGTTTAGGTTTAGGGTTAGTGTTAGAGTAAGGGTTAGGGTTAGTGTTAGGGTTAGGGTTAGGGTTAGAATACGGGTAGGGTTAGGGTTAGGGTTAGGATTAGGGTTAGGGTACGGATTAGGGTTAGGTTTAGGGTACAGGATAGGGTTAGCTTACGGGTTAAGTTTAGGGTTAGGGTTAGGCTTAGGTTACGAATTAGGCTTAGGTTTAGGTGTGGGTTAGTGTTAGGGTTAGGGTTCGGGTACAGGTTAGGGTTAGGGTTGGAGTTAAGCTACGGGTTAATTTTAGGTTTAGGGTACGGGTCAGGGTTACGGTTAGGTTTAGGGTTAGGGTTAGGGTATGGGTTACGGTTAGGGTACGGGTAATGGTTAGAGTTAGGGTTAGGGTTAGTGTTAGCGCTAGGGTATGGTTTAGGGTTGCAGTTAAGGTTTGGGTATGGGTTAGGGTTAGGGTTATATTACGGGTTAGGTCAAGGGTTAGGGTTAATTTTAGGGTTCGGGTTAGGGTTAGGGTTAGGATTAGGGTTAGGGTTAGGGTATGGGTTAGGCTTAGGGTACGGGTTAGGGTTCGGGTTAAGGCCAGGGTTAGGGTTAGTGTTACGGTTAGGGTACGGATTAGGGTTAGGTTTAGGGTACGGGTTAGGGTTAGGGTTAGAGTGCGGATTAGGGTTAGTGTTAGGGTTAGGGTTAGGGTTAGGATTAGGGTTAGGTTACGGGTTAGGGTTAGGGTTAGTGTTAGAGTACGGGGTAGGGTTAGTGATAGGGTTAGGGTTAGGGTTAGAGTACGGGTTTGGATTAGTGTTAGAGTACAAGTTAGGTTTACCGTTTGGGTACGGGTTAGGGTAAGGTTTAGGGTTAGGGTTAGGGTACGTGTTAGGGTTAGGGTTTGGGGACGGGTTAGGGTTACGTTTAGTGTTAGGGTGTGGGTTAGGTTTAGGGTTAGGGTATATGTTAGTGTTAGGGTACGGGATAGGGTTAGAGTACGGGTTAGGGTTAGGTTTAGTTTAGGGTTAGGTTTAGAGTACCGGTTAGGGTTAGTGTTAGTGTTAGGGTTAGGGTTAGTGTACGGATAATGTTAGGGTTAGGGTTAGGGTTAGGGTTAGGGTTAGTGTTAGAGTACGGAGTAGGGTTAGTGTTAGGGTTAGGGTTAGTGTTAGGGATAGGGTTAGGGTTAGTGTACGGATAGGGTTAGGGTTAGAGTTAGGGTTTGGGTTAGGGTTAGGGTATGGGTTAGGGTTAGGTTTACGGTACGGGATAGGGTTAGTGTATGGGTTAAATTTACGGTTAGGGTTAGGTTTAGGTTATGGTTTAGAGTTAGGGTACAGGGTAGGTTTAGGTTTAGTTGCGGGTTAGGGTTAGGGTACGGTTAGGGTTAGGTTTAGGGTCAGTGTTAGGGTTAGGGATAGGGTTATGGTACGGTTAGGTTTAGGGTTGGGGTTAGGGTACGGGTTAGTTTTAGGGTTAGGGTACGTTTTAGGGTTATGGTTAAAGTTAGGGTTAGTGTTAGGGTATGGGTTAGGGATAGGGTACGGGTAAGGGTTATGGTTAATATTAGGGGTAGGGTTAAGGTTAGGGTTAGAGTACGGGTAAGGGTTAGGTTTAGGGTTAGGGTTAGGTTAGAGTACGGGTTAGGGTTAGTGTTAGGGTTAGGGTTAGGTTTAGGGTTAGTGTTAGGGTTAGGGTACGTTTAGGGTTAGGGTTAGGTTAGAGTACGGGTTAGGGTTACTGTTAGGGTTAGGGTTAGGGTTAGTGTTAGGGTTAGGGTACGTTTAGGGTTAGGGTTAGGGTTAGAGCACGGTTTTGGGTTACTGTTAAGATACGGGTTAGGTTTACCGTTTGAGTACGGGTTAGGGTTAGTGTTAGGGTTAGGGTTAGGGTTAGGGTTAGGGTTAGGGTTAGTGTTAGGGTTACGGTATGGGTTAGGGTTAATGTTACAGTATGGGATAGGTTTAGTGTACGTGTTAGGTCTAGGGTTAGGGTTAGGTTTAGTGTGCGGGTTAGGGTTAGGGTTAGGTTTACGGTACGTGTTAGGGTTAGGGTTTGGGTACGGTTTAGGGTTACGTTTAGGGTTAGGGTATGGGTTAAGTTTAGGGTTAGGGAAAGGGTTAGTGTTAGGGTACGGATTAGGTTTAGAGTACGGGTTAGGGTTAAGTTTAGGGTTAGGGTTAGGGTTAGATTATGGGTTAGGGTTAGTGTTAGGTTTAGGGTTAGGTTTAGGGTTAGAGTGCGGATAGGGTTAGGGTTAGGTTTAGGGTTAGGGTACGTGTTAGGGTTAAGGTTTGGGTACGGGTTAGCGTTACGTTTATGGTTAGGGTACGGGTTAGGTTTAGGGTAATGGGTTAGGGTATGGTTTAGAGTTAGGGTATGGGTTAGGATTAGGGTTAGGTTCAGGGTTAGGGTTAAGTTTAGAGTTAGAGTTAGGGGTAGGGTACGGGGTAGGGTTATTGTACGGTTTAGTGTTAGGGTTAGGACTAGGGTTAGGGTTAGGCTTATAGTACGGTTTAGGGTTAGAGTTAGGGTTAGGTTTAAGTTTAGAGTACGGGTTAGGGTTAGTGTTAGGTTTAGGGTTAGTTTTAGGGTACGGGTTAGGGTTAGAGTACGGGTTAGGGTTAGGTTTAGGGTTAGGGTTATGGTTTGTGTACGGGTTAGGGTTAGTGTTAGTGTTAGGGTTAGGGTTATGGTTAGTGTACGGATAGGGTTAGGGCTAGGATCAGGGTTAGGGTACGGGTTAGGGTTCGGAATAGGGTTTGCGTACGGGTTAAGTTTAGGGTTAGGGTTAGGTTTAAGTTACGGGTTATGGTTAGGGTATGGGTTAGGGTTAGGTTTAGGTGCGGGTTACGGTTAGGGTTAGGGTTAAAGTACGGGGTAGGGTTAGTGTTAGGCTTAGGATTAGGATCAGGGTTAGGGTTTGGGATAGGGTTATGGTACGGGTTAGGGTTAGGGTTGGGGGTAGGGTAAGGGTTAGTTTTAGGGTTATAGTACAGGTTAGGTTTACGGTTAAAGTTATGGTTAGGTTTAGGGTATGGGTTAGTGTTAGGGTACGGGTAAGGCTTATGGTTAGGGTTAGGGTTAGGTTTAGGTTTAGGGTGCGGCTTAGAGTTAGGATAAGTGTTAGGGTTAGCGTTGGGTATGGGTTAGGGTTACTGTTAAGGTTTGGGTACGGGTTTGGGTTAGGGTTAGGTTACGTGATAGGATTGGGTTCGGGTTAGGTCAAGGTTTAGGCTTAGATTTAGGGTACGGTTTAATGTTAGGGTTAGATTTAGGGTTAGGATTAGCGTATGGGCAAGGCTTAGGGTACAGGTTAGGGTTAAGTTTAGGGTCAGGGTTAGGGTTAGGGTTAGGATACGAGTTAGGTTTAGGGTACGGTTTAGGGTTAGGGTTAGGTTATGGGTTAGGTTTAAGGTACGGGTTAGGTTTTGGGTTAGGGTCAGGGTTAGGTTTAGGGTTAGGGTACGAGTTAGGGTACGGGTTAGGGTACGTGTTAGGGTTAGGGTTTGGTATGGGTTAGGGTTACAGTACGGGTTAGTGTTACGGTGAGGGTTAGGGTTAGAGTTAGAGTACGGTTAGGGTTAGGGTTAGGGTTAGGGTTAGGTTTAGGGTTAGGGTAAGGGTTAGGGTTACGGATAGTGTTAGAGTACAGGGTATGGTTAGTGTTAGTGTTAGTGTTAGGGTTAGGGTTAATGTACGGGTAAGCCTAGGGTTAGGTTTAGGGTTAGGATACGGGTTAGGTTTAGGTTTAGGTTATGGGATAGGGTTTGCGTACGGTTTAAGTTTAGGGTTAGGTTTAGGTTTAGGTTACGGGTTAGGGTTAGGATATGGGTTAGGGTTAGGTTTAGGGTGCGGGTTAGGGTTAGGGTTAGTGTAAGGGTTAGGTTTAGGTTTAGTGTCAGGGTTAGTGTTAGGTTTAGGGTTAGGTTTAAGGTAAAGGTTAGGGTTAGGGTTAGGGTACGGGATAGGTTTAGTGTACGGGATAAGTTTAGGTTTAGTTTTAGGGTAAGGGTTAGTGTTAGGGTGTGGGGTAGGGTTAGAGTACGGGTTAGGGTTAGGTTTAGGGTTAGGGTTAGGGTTAGAGTACGGGTTAGGGTTAGTATTAGGGTTAGGGTTAGGGTTAGTGTACGGATAGGGTTAGGGTTAGGGTTAGGGTTAGGGTACTCTTTAGGGTTAGGTTTAGGGTCAGGGTTAGGTTTAGGGATAGGGTATAGTATGGGTAGGGTTAGGTTTGGGGTTAGGGTACGGGATAGTTTTAGGGTTAGGGTACGGGTAGGGTTATGGTTAATGTTAGGGTTAGTGTTAGGGTATGGGTTAGGGTTAGGGGACAGGTAAGGGTTATGGTTAGGGTTAGGGTTAGTTTTGGGTTTAGGGTTCGGGTTAGGCTTAGGGTTAGGGCTGGGTTAGCGCTAGGGTATGGGTTAGGGTTACTGTTAGGGTTTGGGTACGGGTTAGGGTTAGGTTTAGGGTACGGGATAGGGTTCGGTAAAGGTTAGGTCAAGGGTTAGGATTAGGTTTAGGGTACGGGTTAGGGTTAGGGTTAGTTTTAGGGTTAGGGTATGGGATAGATTTAGGTTACGGCTTAGGTTTAGGGTTAGGGTCAGGGTTAGGCTTAGGGTTAGGGCATGAGTTAGGGTTAGGGTTAGGTTTAGGGTACAGGTTACGGTTAGGGTTAGGGTTAGGTTATGGGTTAGAGTACGGTAAGGGTTAGGGTTAGGGTTAGGATTAGGTTTAGGGTTATGGTACGTGTTAGCTTACAGGTTAGGGTTAGGTTTAGGTTACGGGTGAAGGTACGGGTTAGGGTTAGGGTTAAGGTACGTGTAATGGTACGGGTTAGGGTTAGGGTACGGGTTAGGTTTAGTGTATGGGATAGGGTTAGGATTAGGGTTAGTGTTAGTGTTAGGGTTAGGGTACAGGTTAGCGTTAGGGTTAGGGTATAGGATAGGTTTAGGGTACGTGTTAGGTCTAGGGTTAGAGTAGGTTTAGTGAGTGGGTAGGGTTAGGCATCGGGTTAGGGTTAGTGTACGTGTTAAGGTTTTTGTACGGTTTAGGGTTTGTGTTAGGTTTATGGTAAGGGTTAGGGTTAGGGTTAGGGTACAGGATTAGGGTTAGAGTTAGTGTCAGGGTTAGTGTTAGGTTTAGGGTTAGGGTTAGGGATAGGGTACGCGTTAGGGTTAGGGTTAGGGTTAGTGTATGGGATAGGTTGAGGATTAGGGTTAGTGTTAGTGTTAGGGTTAGGGTACAGGTTAGCGTTAGGGTTGGGTTACGGGATAGGTTTAGGGTACGGTTTAGGTCTAGCGATAGGGTTAGTTTTAGGGTGTGGGTTAGGGTTAGGCATCGGGTTAGGGATAGGGTACGGGTTAGGGTTATGGTACGGGTTAGGGTTATTGTTAGGGTTATGGTATGGGTTATGGTTAGGGTTAGTGTGAGGGTACAGGTTAGGGTTAGGGTACGGGTTAGGTCTAGGGTTAGGGTTAGGTTTAGGATGCGGGTTAGGGTTAGGGTTAGGGTACGGGATTAGGTTTAGGGTTAGGGTCAGGGTTAGGGTTAATTTAAGGTTAGGGTTAGGGTTAGGGTACGAGTTTGGGTTACAGTACGAGTTAGGGTTAGTGTTAGGGTTAGGTTTAGGGTTAGGGTTATAGTAGGGGGTTAGGGTTAGTGTTAGGGTTAGGTTTAGGGTTAGATTATGTGTTAGGTTTAGTGTTAGTGTTATGGTTAGTGTTAGGGATAGGGTTAGGGTTAGAGTACGTGTTAGGGTTAGGTTTAGGGTTAGGGTTAGGCTGGAGTACGGGTTAGGGTTAGTGTTAGGGTTAGGGTTAGGGTTAGCGTTAGGGTCAGTTTAGAGTTAGGGTTAGGGTTAGTGTACGGGTTAGGGTTAGGGTTAGGGTTAGGGTTAGGGTTAGTGTTAGGGTTACGGTACGGGTTAGGGTTAAGGTTATGGTACGGGATAGTTTTAGTTTACGTGTTAGGTCTAGGGTTAGGGTTAGGTTTAGTGTGCAGGTTAGGGTTATGGTTAGGGTACGGGTTAGGGTTACGATTAGGGTTAGGGTATGGGTTAGGTTTAGTGTTAGGGTTAGGGTTAGTGTTAGGGTACGGGTTAGGGTTAGGGTTAGGGTACATCTAGGGTTAGTGTTAGGGTAGGGGTTCGGGTTAGGGGTAGTCTACGGGTTAGGTTTAGGGTTAGGGTTAGGGTTAGTGTTAGGGTTACGGTATGGGTTACGGTTAAGTTTATGGTACAGGATAGGTTTAGTGTACGTGTTAGGACTAGGGTTAGGGTTAGTTTTAGTGTGCGGGTTAGGGTTAGGGTACGTGTTAGGGTTAGGGTTTGGGTACTGGTTAGCGTTACGTTTAGGGTTAGGGTACTGGTTAGGTTTAGGGTAATGAGAAAGGGTATGGTTTAGGGTTAGGGTACAAGTTAGGATTAGGATTAGGGTTAGTTTCAGGGTTAGGGTTAGGTTTAGGGTTAGGGGTAGGGTACGGGGTAGGGTTACTGTACAGTTCAGTGTTAGGGTTAGGGCTAGGGTTAGGGTTAGTGTTATAGTACGGCTTAGGGTTAGAGTAGGGTTAGGTTTAGGTTTAGAGTACGGGTTAGGGTTAGTGTTAGGGTTAGGGTTAGTGTTAGGGTACGGGTTATGGTTAAAATACGGGTTAGGGTTAGGTTTAGGGTTAGGGTTAGGGTTATGTTTAGTGTACGGATAGGGCTAGGGTTAGGGTTAGCATTAGGGTTAGGGTACGGATTAGGATTCGGAATAGGGTTTGCGTTTGGGTTAAGTTTAGGGTTAGGGTTAGGTTTAGGTAATGGGTTAGGGTTAGGGTATGGGTTAGGGTTATGTTTAGGTGCGGGTTAGGGTTAGGATTAGGGTTAGGGTATGGGTTAGGGTTAGGTTTAGGATCAGGGTTAGGGTTAGGGATAGGGTTATGGTACGGGTTAGGGTTAGGGTTGGGGGTAGGGTATGGGTTAGTTTTAGGGTTAGGGTACAGGTCAGGGTTACGGTTACAATTAGGGTTAGGTTTTGGTATGGGTTAGGTTAGGGTATGGGTAAGTGTTAAGGTTAGGGTTAGGGTTAGGTTTAGGTTTAGGGTGCGGGTTAGGGTTAGGGTAGGGTTAGCGTTAGCGTTGGGTATGGTTTAGGGTTACTATTAGGGTTTGGTTACGGGTTACGGTTAGGGTTAGGTTACGGGATAGGGTGGGTTCGGGTTAGGTCAAGGTTTAGGGTTAGGTTTAGGGTATGGTTTAGGGTTAGTGTTAGATTTCGGGTTAGGATTAGGGTATCGGTTAGGCTTAGGGTACAGTTTAGGGTTAGGTTTAGGGTCAGGGTTAGGTTTAGGTTTAGGATACGAGTTAGGTTTAAGGTACGGGTTAGGATTAGGGTTAGGGTCAGGGTTAGGTTTAGGGTTAGGGTACGAGTTAGGGTTAGGTTTAGTGTACGGGTTAAGTTTAGGGTTAGGGTTAGGTTTAGGTTATGGGTTAGGGTACGGGTTAGGGTTAGGTTTACGTTATGGGTTAGGGTACGGGTTAGGGTTAGGTTTACATGCGGGTTAGGGTTAGGGTACGGTTTATTGTTAGGTTTAGGGTCAGGGTTAGGGTTAGGGATAGGGTTATGTTTCGGGTTAGGGTTAGGTTTGGGGTTAGGGTACAGGATAGTTTTAGGGTTAGGGTATAGGTTAGGTTTAGGGTTAGGGTACGTTTAGGGTTAGGGTTATGGTTAGGGTTCGGGTTAGGGTTAGTCTACGGGTTAGGGTTAGGGTTAAGTTTAGGGTTAGGGTTAGGGTTAGTGTTAGGGTTACGGTACGGGTTACAGTTAAGTTTACGGTACAGGATAGGTTTAGTGTACATGTTAGGTCTAGGGTTAGGGTTAGTTTAAGTGTGCGGGTTAGGGGTAGGGTTAAGGTATGTGTTTGGGTTAGGGTTTGGGTATGGTTTAGGGTTACGTTTATGGTTAGGGTATGGGTTAGGGATAGTGTTAGGGTTAGGGTTAGTGTTAGGGTACGGGTTAGGGTTAGAGTACGGGTTAGGTTTACGTTTAGGGTTAGGGTTAGTGTTAGAGTATGGGTTAGGGTTAGTGTTAGGGTACGGGTTAGGTTTACCATTGTATACGGGTTCGGGTAAGGGTTAGGGTTAGGCTTGGTTTAGGTGTTAGGGTTAGAATTAGGATTAGTCTACGGGTATGGTTAGGGTACGGGTTAGGGTTAGGGTTAAGGTTCGGGTTAGGTTTTGGTTACGGGCTAGGGTTACGTTTAGGGTTAGGGTACGGTTTAGGTCTAGGGTTAGGGACAGGTTAGCCTTAGGGTTAGGGTACGAGATAGGTTTAGGGTACAGGTTAGGTCTAGGGTTAGGGTTTGGTTTAGGGAGTGGGTTAGGGTTAGGCATCGGGTTAGGGTTCAGTACGGGTTAGGGTTAGGGTATGGGTTAGGGTTAGTGTTAGGTTTATGGTACGGTTTAGGGTTAGGGTTAGGGTTAGTGTCAGGGTACGGGTTAGGATTAGGGTACGGGTTAGGTCTAGGGTTTGGGTTAGGTTTAGATGCGGGTTAGGGTCAGGGTTAGAGAACGGGATTAGGTTTAGGGTTAGGTTCAGGGTTAGGGTTTGGTTTAGGGTTAGGGTTAGGGTTAGAGTACGGGTTCGGCTTACGGTACGAGTTAGGGTTATGGATAGGATTAGGTTTAGGGTTAGGGTTATAGTAGGGGGTTAGGGTTAGTGTCAGTGTAAGGTTTAGGGTTAGAGTACGGGTTAGGTTTAGTGTTAGGATTATGGTTAGTGTTAGTGTTAGGGTTAGGGTTAGAGTACGGGTTAGGGTTAGGTTTAGGGTTAGGGTTAAGTTAGAGTACCGGTTAGGGTTAGTGTTAGGGTTAGGGTTAGGGTTAGCGTTAGAGTTAGTGTTAGGGTTACGGTTCGGGTTAGGGTTAAGGTTACGGTACAGGACAGGTTTAGTGTACGTGTTAGGTCTAGAGTTAGGGTTAGTTTTAGTATGCGGGTTAGGGTTAGGGTACGTGTTAGGTTTAGGGTTTCGGTTCGGGTTAGGCTTACGTCTAGGGTTAGGGTACGGGTTAAGCTTAGGGTTAGGGTAAGGGTTAGTGTTAGGGTACGGGTTAGGGTTAGAGTACGTGTTAGGGTTAGGTTTAGGGTTAGGATTAGGGTTAGAGTATTGGTTAGGGTTAGTGTTAGGGTTAGGGTAGGGTTAGGGTTAGTGTACGGATAGGGTTAGGGTTAGGATTAGGGTTAGGGTACAGGTTAGGGTTAGGTTTAGCGTACGGGATAGGGTTAGTGGATGGGATAAGTTTAAGTTAAGGTTTAGGTTTAGGTTACGTGTTAGGGTTAGGGTACAGGTTAGGGTTAGGTTTAGGTGCGGGTTAAGGTTAGGGTATGGGTTAGGGTTAGGTTTAGGGTCAGGGTTAGGATTAGGGATAGGGTTATGGTACGGATTAGGGTTTGGGTTGGGGTTACGGTACAGGTTAGTTTTAGGGTTAGGGTATGGATTAGGGTTACGGATAAGGTTAGGGTTAGTGTTAGGTTATGGGTTAGGTTTAGGGTACGGGTAAGGGTTATGGTTAGGGTTACGGTTAGGTTTAGTATTAGGGTGCGGGTTAGGCTTAGGGTTAGGGTTAGGGTTAGCGCTAAGGTATGGGTTAGGGTTTCTCTTAGGGTTGGGTACGGGTTAGGGTTAGCGTTAGGGTATGGGATAGGGTTGGGTACGGGTTAGGACAAGGGTTAGGGTTAGGTTTAGGGTACGGGATAGGGATAGGGTTAGGTTTAGGGTTAGGGTTAGGCTATGAGTTAGGTTTAGGGTACGGGTTAGGGTTTGGGATAGGGCCAGAGTTAGGGTTAGGGTTAGGGTACAAGTTAGGGTTAGGGTTAGGTTTATGGTACGGGATAGTGTTAGGGTTAGGGTTAGGGTTAGAGTACGGGGTAGGGTTAGGGTTAGAGTATGGATAGGTTTAGTATTAGGGTTAGGGTATGGGTTAGGCTTATGGTACGTTTTAGGGTTAGGGTTAGGGTCAGGTTTAGGGTGGTTTAGGGTTAGGGTACGGTTTAGGTTTAGGTTTAGGGTACGGTTTAGGGTACGGTTTAGGGTAAGGGTACAGGTTAGGTTTAGGGTACGGGTTAGGGTACGGGTTAGGGTCAGGGTTAGGGTTAGGGTTAGGGTACGAATTATTTTTAGGGTTAGGGTACGGGTTAGGGTTAGGGTTATGGTACGGGGTAGGGTTACAGTACGGGTTAGTGTTAGGGTGAGGGTTAGGGTTAGGGTTAGAATACGGTTAGGGTTAGGTTTAGGGTTAGGGTTAGAGTACGGGTTAGAGTGAGTGTTAGGGTTAGGGTTAGAGTATTGGTTAGGGTTAGGGTTAGGGTTAGTGTTAGAGTACGGGGTAGGGTTAATGTTAGTGTTAGGGTTAGGGTTAGAGTACGGGTTAGGGTTAGTGTTAGGGTTAGGATTAGTGTTAGGGTACGGTTTAGGTTTAGGTTTAGGGTTAGGGTACGGGATAAGCTTGGGTATGGGTTAGGTCAAGGGTTAGGGTTAGGTTTAGGTTACGGGTTAGGGTTAGGGTTAGGTTTATGGTTAGGGTTAGGGTACGAGTTAGGGTTAGGGATAGGTTAAGGGTACGGGTCAGGGTTAGGGTTAGGGTTAGGGTTAGATTACGGGGTAGGGTTAGTGTTACGTTTAGGGTAAGGGTTAATGTACGGGTTAGGCTTAGGGTTAGGTTAGGGTTTGGATACGGGTTAGGCTTAGGTTTAGGGTACGGGATAGGGTTAGCGAACGGGCTAAGTTTAGGGTTAGGCTTCAGTTTAGGTTACGGTTTAGCTTTAGGGTACGGTTAGGGTTAGGTTTAGGGTGCAGGTTGAGTTAGGGTTAGGGTTCGGGTAAGGGTTAGGGTTAGGTTTAGGGTCAGGGTTAGGGTTAGTGTTAGTGTTAGGGTACGGGTTAGCGTTAGGGTTGGGGTTAGGGTATGGGTTAGTTTTAGGGTTTGGTTAAGGATTAGGGTTATGGTTAAGGTTAGGGTTAGGGTTAGGTTATGGGTTAGGGTTAGGTTTCGGTTAAGGGTTATGGTTTGGGTTAGGGTTAGGTTTAAGTTTAGGGTGCGGGTTAGGGTTAGGTTTAGGTTTATGGTTTGGGTTAGAGTACGGGTTTGGGTTAGTGTTAGGGTACGGGTAAGGTTTAACGTTTGGGTACGGGTTCGGGTAAGGGTTAGGGTTAGGCTTAGGGTTAGGGGTTAGGTTTAGAGTTAGGATTAGGCTACAGGTAGGGTTAGGGTACGGGTTAGGGTTAGGGTTAAGTTTCGGGTTAGGGTTTGGTAGGGGCTAGGGTTACGTTTAGGGTTAGGGTATGGGTTAGGTTTAGGATTAGTGTTCGTGTATGGTTTAGGGTTAGGGTACGGGATAGGGTTAGTGTTAGGGTCAGGGTAAGGGTTAAGTTTAGGGTCCGGGTTAGTTTTAGGGTTAGGGTTAGCACTAGGGTATGGGTTAGGTTTACTGTTAGGGTTTGGGTACGGGTTAGGGTTAGGGTTAGGTTTTGGTACGCGTTAGGTAGAGGGTTAGGGTTACGTTTAGGGTATGGTTTAGGGTTAGGGTTAGGTTTAGGGTTAGGGTAGGTTTAGGGTACGAGATAGGGTTAGGGTTAGGTTTAGGGTACGGGTTAGGGTTAGATTTAGGGTCAGGGTTAGGGTTAGGGTTAGGGTACGAGTTAGGTTTAGGGTTAGGGTACGGGTTAGGTTTAGGGTTATGGTATGGGTTAGGGTTACATTACGGGTTAGGGTCAGGGTGAGGATTAGGGTAAGGGTTAGAGTACGGTTAGTGTTAGGTATAGGGTTAGGGTTAGGGTTAGGGTACAGGTTAGGGTTAGGGTTAGGTTTAGGGTTAGAGTACGGGGTAGGATTAGTGTTAGGGTTAGGGTTAGGGTTAGGGTTAGTGTACGGGTTAGGGGTAAGTTTAGGGTTAGGGTTAGGGTTAGAGTACGGTGTAGGGTTAGTGTTATGGTTAGGTTTGGTGTTAATGTACGGTTTAGGCTTTGGGTTAGCTTTAGGGTTAGGATACGGGTTAGGTTTAGGTGTAGGGTATGGGATAGGGTTAGCGTACGGGTTAAGTTTAGGGTTATGGTTAGGTTTAGGTTACGGGTTAGGGTTAGGGTACGGGTTAGGGTTATGTTTTGGGTGCGGGTTAGGGTTAGGTTAGTGTAAGGGTAAGGGTTAGGTTTAGGGTCAGGGTTAGAGTTAGGTTTAGTGTTTGGTACGGGTTAGGGTTAGGTTTGGGTTAAGGGTATTGGTTAGTTTTAGGGTTAGGGTATGTGTTAGGGTTACGGTTAAGGTTAGGGTTAGGTTTAGGTTATGGCTTAGTGTTAGGTTACGGTTAAGGGTTATGGTTTGGGTTAGGGTAAGGGTTAAGTTTAGGGTGCGGTTTATGGTTATGGTTAGTGTTAGGGTTAGAGTACGGATTTGGGTTAGTGTTAGGGTATGGGTTAGGTTTACCATTTGGGTACGGGTTAGGGTAAGGGTTAGTGTCAGTGTTAGGGTTAGGGTACGTGTTAGGTTAGGGTTTGGGTATGGGTTAGGATTAGGGATAGGGTTTTGGAAGGGGTTAGGGTTAGGTTTGGATTTACGGTACGGGTTATTTTTAGGGTTATGATACGGGTTAGGGTTATGGTTAATGTTACGGTTAGTGTTAGGTATGGGTTAGGTTTAGGGTACGGGTAAGGGTTATGCTAAGGGTTACGGTTAGGTTTAGGTTTAGGGTGCGGGTTAGGCTTAGGGTTAGGGTTGGGGTTAGTACTAGGGTATGGGTTAGGGTTACTCTTAGGGTTTGGGTACGGATTAGGGTTAGGGTTAGGTACGGGATAGTGTTGGGTATGGGTTAGGACAAGGGTTAGGGTTAGATTTAGGGTCCGGGATAGTGTTAGGGTTTTGTTTCGAGTTAGGTTTAGGGTATGGGTTAGGTTTAGGGTACAGGTTAGTGTTAGGTTTAGGGTCAGGGTTAGGGTTAGTGTTAGGGTACGAGTTAGGGTTAGGGTGTTGTTTAGGATACGTGTTAGGGTTTGGGTTAGAGTACGGGTTAGGTTTAGTGTTAGGGTTAGGGTTAGGGTTAGGGTTAGGTTTAGGGTACGGGTTAGGGTTAGAGTTAGGGTTAGTGTTATAGTCCGGGGTAGGGTTAGTGTTAGGGTTAGGGTTAGGGTTAATGTACAGGTTAGGCTTAGGGTTAGGTTTAGGGTTAAGTTACGGGTTAGGGTTAGGTTTAGGTGTGGATTAGGGTTAGGGTTAGGTTTAGGTTATGGTTTAGGGTTAGGGTTGATGTTAGGGTACGGGTTAATTTTAGGGTTAGGGTATGGGTCAGGGTTACGGTTAAGTTTAGGGTTTGGTTTAGGGTATGGGTTAGGGTAGGGTACGGGTAAGGGTTATGGTTAGGGTTAAGGTAAGTTTAGGTTTAGGGTGCGGGTTAGGGTTAGGGTTAGGGTTACCGCTAGGGTATGGGTTAGGGTTACTCTTAGGTTTTGGGTACGGTTTAGGGTTAGGGTTAGGTTACGGGATAGGATTGGGTACGTGTTAGGTCAAGGGTTAGTGTTAGGTTTAGGGTACGGCTTAGGGTTAGGGTTAGGATTAGGGTAAGGGTTAGGGTATGGGTTAGGCTTAGGGTACGGGTTAGGGTTAGGGTCAGGGTCAGGGTTAGGGTTAGGGTGAGGTTTAGGGTTAGGGTTAGAGTACAGTTAGGGTTAGGTTGAGGGTTAGGGTATGGATTAGTGTTAGTGTTAGGTTTAGGGTTAGGGTTAGGGTTAGAGTACGGGTTAGGGTTAGTGTTAGGGTTAGCGTTAGGGTTAGGTTTAGAGTACGTGGTAGGGTTAGTGTTAGGGTTACGGTTAGGGTTAGGGTACGGGTTAGGGTTAGTGTTAGGGTTAGGGTTAGGTTTAGGGTACGGATTAGGGTTAGGGTTAGGGTTAGAGTACGGGGTAGGCTTAGGGTTAGGGTTGGAGTACAGATAGGGTTAGGTTTAGGTGTAGGATTAGGGTACGGGTTAGGTTTATGGTTAGAGTACGGGGTAGGCTTAGGGTTAGGGTTGGAGTACGGATAGAGTTAGGGTTAGGTGTAGGATTAGGGTACGGCTTAGGTTTAGGGTTAGAGTACGCGTTAGGTTTAGTGTTAGGGTTAGGGTTAGTTTTAGGGTACGTGTTAGGGTTAAAGTTAGGGTTAGGGTTAGAGTACGGGGTAGGGTTAATGTTAGGGTTAGGGTTAGGGTTAATGTACAGGTTAGGCTTAGGTTTAGGTTTAGGGTTAGGTTACGGGTTAAGGTTAGGTTTAGGTGTGGGTTAGGGTTAGGGTTAGAGTTAGGTTTAGGTTACGGGTTAGGGTTAGGGTTGGTGTTAGGGTACGGGTTAATTTTAGGGTTAGGGTATGGGTCAGGGTTACGGTTAAGTTTAGGGTTTGGTTTAGGGTATGGGTTAGGGATAGGGTACGGGTAAGGTTTATGGTTAGGGTTAGGGTTAAGTTTAGGTTTAGGGTGCGGGTTAGGGTTAGGGTTAGGGTTAGGTTTAGCGCTATGGTATGGGTTAGGGTTACTGTTAGGTTTTGGGTACGGTTTAGGGTTAGGGTTAGGTTACGGGATCGGGTTTGGTATGTGTTAGGTCAAGGGTTAGGGTTAGGTTTAGGATACGGGTTAGGGTTAGGGTTAGGATTAGGGTAAGGGTTAGGGTATGGGTTAGTCTTAGGGCACGGGTTAGGATTAGGGTCAGGTTTAGGGTTAGGGTTAGGGTTAGGGTACGAGTTAGGGTTAGGTTTAGGGTATGATTCGGGTTAGGTTTAGGGTTAGGGTACAGGTTTGGTTTAGGGTACGGGTTAGGGTTAGGGTTAGGGTCAGGGTTAAGGTTAGGGTTAGGGTAAGAATTAGGGTTAGGGTTAGGGTATGGGTTAGGTTTAGCGTTATAGTACGGGTTTGGGTTACAGTACGGGTTAGGGTTATGGTGAGGTTTATGGTTAGGGTTTGAGTACAGTTAGGGTTAGGGTTAGGGTTAGGGTTAGAGTACGTGATAGGGTTGGTGTTGTTAGGGTTAGGGTTAGGGTTAGGGTTAGAGTACGGGGTAGGGTTGGTGTTTGGTTTAGGGTTAGGGTTAGGGTTAGGGTATGGTTTAGGCTTAGGGTACGCTTTAGGGTTAGGGTTAGGGTCAGGTTTAGGGTTAGGGTTAGCACTACGGTATGGGTTAGGGTTACTTTTAGGTTTTGGGTATGGGTGAGGGTTAAGGTTAGGTTACGGGATAGGGTTGGGTACTGGTTAGGTCAAGGGTTATGGTTAGGTTTAGGTACTGGTTAGGGTTAGGGTTAGGATTAGGGTTAGGTTTATGGTATGGGTTAGGCTTAGGGTACGGGTTAGGATTAGGGTTAGGGTATGGGTTAAGGTTAGGTTTAGGGTACAGGTTAGAGTTAGTTTGGGGTTAGGATATGGGTTAGGTTTAGGGTACGGGTGAGGGTTAGGGTTAGGGTCACGGTTAGGGTTAAGGTTAGGGTTAGGGTACGGGTTAGGGTTAGGTTTAGGTACAGGTTAGGGTTAGGTTTAGGGTTAGGGTAGAGTTTAGGTTTAGGGAACGGGTTAGGGTTAGTGTTACGGTCAGGGTTAGGATTAGGGTTAGGGTACGAATTAGGGTTAGGGTTAGGGTACGGGTTAGGATTAGGGTTATGGTACGTTTTAGGGTTACAGTACGGTTTAGGGTTAGGGTTAGGGTTAGGGTTAGAATACGGTTAGGGTTAGGGTTAGGGTTAGAGTACAGGTTAGGTTTAGTGTTAGGGTTAGGGTTAGGGTCAGGGTTAGAGTACGGGTAGGGTTAGGGTAAGGGTTAGTGTTAGAGTAAGTGGTAGGGTTAGTGTTAGGGTTAGGGTTAGGTTTAGGGTATGGGTACGGGTTAGGGTTAGGACTAGGATACGGGATAAGGTTGGGTACGGGTTACGACAAGGGTTAGGGTTAGGTTCAGGGTACAGGATAGGGTTAGGGGTAGGTTTAGGTTTAGGGTTAGGGTATGGGTTAGGCTTAGGGTACGGGTTAGTGTTAGGGTTAGGGTCAGAGTTAGGGTTATGGATAGGGTACAAGTTAGGGTTAGGGTTAGGTTTAGGGTACGGTTTAGGTTTACGGTTAGGTTTAGGTTTAGGGTTAGAGTACGGGGTAGGATTAGTGTTAGGGTTAGGTTAAGGGTTAAGGTACGGGTTAGGGTTAGATTTAGGCTTAGGGTTAGAGTACGGGGTAGGGTTAGGTTTAGGTTTGGAGTACGGATAGGGTTAGGGTTAGGGTTAGGATTAGGGTACGTGTTAGGTTTAGAGTACGGGTTAGGTTTAGTGTTAGGATTAGGGTTAGGGTCCGTGTTAGGTTTAGGGGTAGGGTACGGTTAAGGGTTATGGTTAGCGTTAGGGTTAGGGTTAAGTTTAGGGTGCGGTTTAGAGTTAGGGTTAGGGTTAGGGTTAGAGTACGGGTTTGGGTTAGTGTTAGGAAATGGGTTAGGTTTACCGTTTGGGTACGGGTTAGGTAAGGGTTAGAGATAGGGTTAGGGTTAAGGGTTAGTGTTAGAGTTAGTGTTAGGCTACGGGATAGGGTAGAGTACGGTTTAGGGTTAAGTTTAGGGTTAGGGTTAGTTTTAGGGCTATAGTACGGGTTTGGGTTAGAGATAGGGTTAGGTTTAGGGTTAGAGTAGGGTTAGGGATAGTGTTAGGTTTAGGGTTAGTGTTAGGGTACGGGTTAGGGTTAGCGTATGGGTTTGGTTTACGTTTAGGTTTAGGGTTAGTGCTAGAGTACGGGTTAGGTTTAGTGTTAGGGTTAGGGTTACGGTTAGGGTTAGAGTGCGGATAGGATAGGGTTAGGGTTAGGGTTAGGGTCAGGGATAGAGTACGGTTTAGGGTTAGAGTTTGTGTTAGGGTTAGAGTATGGGATAGGTTTAGTGTTAGGGTTAGGGTTAGGGTTAGAGTTAGGGTTAGGTTTAGAGTACGGGGTAGGGTTAGTGTTAGTGTTAGGGTTAGGGTTAATGTACGGGTTAGGCTTAGGGTTAGGCTTAACATTAGGTTACGGGTTAGGTTTAGGTTTAGGGTATGGGATAGTGTTAGCATACGGGTTATGTTTAGGGTTAGGGTTAGGCTTAGGTTACTGGTTAGGGTTACGTTTGGTGTGGGTTAGGGTTAGGTTTAGGGTTAGGGTACAGGTTAGTGTTAGGGTGGTGTTAGGGTACGGGTTAATTTTAGGATTAGTGTACGGGTCATGGTTACGGTTAAGTTTAGGGTTAGTTTTAGGGTATGGTTTAGGGTTAGGGTATGGGTAATGGTTACGGTTAGGGTTAGGCTTAGTGTTAGTGCTAGGGTATGGTTAAGGGTTACTGTTAGGGTTTGGGTACGGGTTAGTGTTAGGGTTAGGTTACGGGTTAGGTTAAGGGTTAGGGTTAGGTTTAGGGTACGTGTTAGGCTTAGGGTTAGGATTAGGTTTAGGGTTAGGGTATGGGTTAGGCTTAGGGTACGGTTTAGGGTTTGGGTTAGGGTCAGGGTTAGGGTTAGGGTTAGGGTTAAGGTATGGGTTAGGGTTAAGTTTAGGGTACGGTTTAGGGTTAGTTTTAGGGTTAGGGTATGGGTTAGGTTTAGGATACGGGTCAGGCTTAGGGTTAGGGTTAGGGTATGAATTAGGGTTAGGTTTAGGGTACGGGTTAGGTTTAGGGTTATGGTATGGGTTAGGGTTCAGTACGGTTTAGGGTTAGGGTGAGGGTTAGGGTTAGTGTTAGAATATGTTTATGGTTAGGTTTAGGCTTAGGGATAGAGTAGAAGTTAGGGTACGGGTTAGGGTTAGGGTTAGGGTTAGGGTTAGGGTTAGGGTTAGAGTACGGGGAGGGTTAGTGTAAGTTTTAGGGTTATGGTTAGAGTACGGGTTAGTGTTAGGGTTAGGGTTACAGTTAGGGTACGGGTTAGGGTTAGGGTTAGGATTAGTGTTAGAGTGCGGGGTAGGGTTAGTGTTAGAGTTAGGGTTAGGGTTAAAGTACGGGTTTGGGTTAGTGCTAGGGTACTGGTTAGGTTTACCGTTTGGGTACGGGTTAGGGTAAGGGTTAGGGTTAGGGTTAGGGTACGTGTAAGGTTTAGGGTTTGGGTACAGGTTAGGGTTACGTTTAGGGTGAGGGTACGAGTTATGTTTAGGGTTAGGGTAAGGGTTAGTGTTAGGGGACGGGACAGTGTTAAAGTACAGGTTAGGGTTAGGTTTAGGTTTAGGGTTAGGTTTAGAGTACGGTTTAGGGTTAGAGTTAGGGTTAGGTTTAGGGTCAGGGTTAGGGTTAGGGTTACTGTTAGGGTTAAGGTTAGGGTTAAAGTACGGGTTAGGTTTAGGGTACGGGTTAGGTTTAGGGTTTGGGTCAGGGTTAGGGTACGAGTTAGGGTTAGGGTTAGGGTACAGGTTAAGGTTAGGGTTTTTGTACGGGTTAGGTTTACAGTACGGGTTAGGGTTAGGGTGAGGGTTAGGGTTAGTTTTAGAGTACGGTTAGGGTTAGTGTTAGGGTTAGGGTTAGGGTTAGAGTACGGGTTAGGCTTAGTGTTAGGGTTAGGGTTAAGGTTCGGGTTAGGGTACGGGTTAGGGTTAGGGTTAGGTTTAGGGTTAGAGTACGGGATAGGATTAGTGTTAGTGTAGTGTTAGGGTTGGGGTTAATGTACGGTTTAGGCTTAGGGTTAGGTTTAGAGTTAGGATACGGGTTAGGGTTAGGTTTAGGGTATGGGATAGGGTTAGCGAACGGGTTAAGTTTAGGGTTAGGGTTACGTTTACGGTTAGGCTTAGGGTACGGGTTAGCGGTATCGTTAGGTTCAGGGTTAGGGTTAGGGTTAGGATACAAGTTAGGGTTAGGGTTAGGTTTAGGGTACGGGTTAGTGTTAGGGTTAGGTTTAGGGTACGGGTTAGGTTTAGGGTACGGTTTAGGTTTATGTTACGGGTTTGTTTTAGGGTTATGGAACGGTATAGGGTTACAGTACGGGTTTGGGTTAAGGTGAGGGTTAGTGTTAGGTTTAGAGTATGGTTATGGTTAGGGTTAGGCTTAATGTACGGGTTAGGCTTAGGGTTAGGTTTAGGGTTAGGATATGGGTGTGGGTTAGGTTTAGGGTACGGGATAGGGTTAGCGTATGGGTTAAGTTTAGGGTTCCAGTTAGTTTTAGGTTACAGGATAGGGTTAGGGTACGGGTTAGGGTTAGGTTTAGAGTGCGGGTTAGAGTTAGGGTTAGGGTTAGTGTAAGGGTTAGGGTTAGGTTTAGGGTCAGGTTTAGGGTTAGGGTTAGTGTTAGGGTACATATTAAGGTTAGGGTTGGGGTTAGGGTACGGGTTAGTTTTAGAGTTTGGGTACGGGTTAGGGTTATGGTTAAGGTTAGGGTTATGGTTAGGGTATGGGTTAGGGTTAGGTTACGGTTAAGGTTTATGGTTTTGGTTAGGGTTAGGGTTAAGTTTAGGGTGCGGGCATGGGTTAGGGTTAGGGTTAGAGTACGGGTTTGGGTTAGTGTTAGGGTACGGGTTAGGTTTACCGCCAGGGTACGGGTTAGGGTAAGGGTTAGGGTTAGGGTTAAGGTTAGGGTTTATATTTAGGGTTAGGGTTAAGCTACGGGTAGGGTTAGGGTACGGGTTTGATTTTGGTTAGGGCTAGGGTTAAGGTTAGGGTACGGGATAGGTTTAGCGTTAGGGTTAGGGTTAGGGTTAGTGTTCGGATAGGGTTAGGGTTAGGTTTAGGGTTAGGATTAGAGTATGGGTTAGGCTTAGGGTACGTGTTAGGATTAGGATTAGGGTCAGGGTTAGGGTTAGGTTAGGTTACGAGTTATGGTTAGGGTTAGGTTTGGGGTACAGAATAGGGTTAGCGTATGGGTTAAGTTTAGTGTTAGGTTAGGTTTAGGTTACGGGTTAGTGTTAGGGTATGGGTTAGGGTTAGGTTTAGGTGAGGGTTAGGGTTAGGGTTAGGGGTAGGGTTAGGATTAGGGTACGGGTTAGGTTTAGGTTTAGGGTCAGGGTTAGCGTTTGGGATAGGGTTATGGTACGGGATAGGGTTAGGGTTGGGGTTAGGGTACGGGTTAGTTTTAGGGTTATGTACAGGTCAGGGTTACGGTTAAGGTTAGGGTTATGGTTAGGGTATGGGTTAGGGTTACGGTACGGTTAAGGGTTATGGTTAGGGTTAGGGTTAGGTTTAGGTTCATCGTGCGGGTTAGGGTTAGGGTTAGAGCTAGGGTATGGGTTAGGGTTAGTGTAAGGTTTCGGGATAGGGTTGGGTACGGGTTAGGTCAAGGGTTACGGTTAGGTTTAGTGTACGGGTTAGGGTTAGGTTTAGGGTTAGGTTTAGAGTATGGGTTAGGCTTAGGGTACGTGTTAGGATTAGGATTAGGGTCAGGTTTAGGGTTAGGTTAGGTTACGAGTTATGGTTAGGGTTAGGTTTGGGGTACGGATTAGGGTTAGGGTTAGGGTTAGTGTACGGGTTAGGTTTAAGGTACGGGTTAGGTTTAGGGTTAGGGTCAGGGTTAGGTTTAGAGTTAGGGTTAGGGTTAGAGTACGGTTAGGTTTTGTGTTAGGGTTAGGCTTATGGTTAGTGTATGGATAGGGTTAGGGTTAGGGTTAGGGTTTTTCTACGGGTTAGGATTAGGTTTAGGGTACGGGTTAGAGTTAGGTTTAAGTCCGGGTTACGGTTAGGGTACGGGTTCGGGTTTGGTTTAGGGTCAGGGTTAAGGTTAGGGATAGGGTTATGATACGGGTTAGGGTTAGGGTTAGGGTTAGGGTACGGGTTAGTTTTAGGCTTAGGGTATGGGTTAGGGTTAGGGTACGGCTTAGGATTAGCGTTAGGGTTTTGGTATGGGTTAGGGTTAGGGTTGGGGTTAGTGTTAGTGTACGGGTTAGGTTTAGGGTTATGGTACGGGTTAGGGTTACAGTACGGGTTAGGGTTAGGGTTAGTGTTAGGGTTAGGGTTAGGGATAGGGTACGGGTTAGGGTTAGTGTTAGGGTTAAGGAAAGGGTTAGGGTTAGGGTTAGGGCACGGGATAGGGTTAGGGTTAGGTTTAGGGTTAGGGTGAGTGTACGGAGTAGGGTTAGTGTTAGGATTAGGGTTAATGTACGGGTTAGGCTTAGGGTTAGGTTTAGGGTTATGTTACGGGTTAGTGTTAGGTTTAGGGTACGGGATAGGTTTAGCGTATGGGTTAAGTTTAGGGTTTGGGTTAGGTTTAGGTTACGGGTTAGGGTTAGGGTACTGGTTAGGGTTAAGGTTAGGTTGCGGGTTAGGGTTAGGGTTAGGGTTAGTGTACGGGTTAGGGTTAGGTTTAGGGTCAGGGTAACAGTTAGGGTTAGTGTTAGGGTATGGATTAGGGTTAGGGTTGGGGTTAGGGTACGGGTTAATTTTAGGGTTAGGGTATGGGTTAGGGTTACTTTTAAAGCAAGGGTTAGGGTTAGGGTGTGGGTTAGGTTTAGGGTACGGTTTTGGTCTAGGGTTAGGGTAAGGTTTAGGGTGTGAGTTAGGGTTAGGCATCGGGTTAGGGATAGGGAACGGGTTAGGTTTAGGGTACGAGTTAGGGTGAGCGTTAGGTTTATGGTATGGTTAGGTTAGGGTTGGGGTTAGTGTTAGGGTACGGGTTAGGGTTAGGGTACGGGTTAGGTCTAGGGTTAGGTTTAGGTTTAGGATGCGGGTTAGGGTTAGGGTAAGGGTACGGGATTAGGTTGAGGGTTACGGTCAGGGTTAGGGTTAGGTTTAGGGTTAGGGTTAGGGTATGGGTTCGGGTTACGGCACGAGTAAGGGTTAGGCTTAGGGTTATGTTTAGGGTTAGGGTTATATTATGGGGTTAGGGTTAGTGTTAGGGTTAGTTTTAGGGTTAGAGAACGGGTTAGGTTTAGTGTTAGGGTTATGGTTAGTGTTAGGTTTAGGGTTAGGGTTAGAGTACGGGATAGGGTTAGGTTTAGGTTTAGGGTTAGTTTAGAGTACGGGTTAGGGTTAGTGTTAGGGTTGGTGTTAGGGTTAGGGTACGTTTAGGGTTAGGGTTAGGGTTAGGGTTCGGGTTAGTGTTAGTGTACGGGTTAGGGTTAGGGTTATGGTTAGGGTTAGTGTTAGGTTTACGGTACGATTTAGTGTTAAGTTTACGGTACGGGATAGGTTTAGGGTACGTGTTAGGTCTAGGTTTAGGGTTAGGTTTAGTGTGCGGGTTAGGGTTAGGGTTAGGGTTAGGGTACGTGTTAGGGTTAGGGTTTGGGTACGGGTTAGGGTTATTTTTAGGGTTAGGGTAAGGGTTAGGTTTAGGGTTAGGGTAAGGGTTAGTGTTAGGGTATGGGTTAGTGTTAGGGTACGGGTTAGGGTTAGGGTTGGGTTTAGGGTACGGGTTAGTTTTAGGTTTAGGGTACGGGTTAGGGTTACGGTTAAGGTTTGGGTTAGGGTTAGGGTATGGGTTAGGGTTAGGTTACGGTTAAGGGTTATGGTTTGGGTTAGGGTTAGGGTTAAGTTTAGGGTGCGGGTTTGGGTTAGGGATTGGGTTAGAGTACGGGTTTGGGTTAGTGTTAGGGTACGGGTTAGGTTTACCATTTGGGTACGGGTTAGGGTAAAGGTTAGGTTTAGGGTTAGGGTTAGGGGTTAGGTTTAGATTTAGGGTTAGGCTACAGGTAGGGTTAGGATACGGGTTAGGGTTAGGTTTAGGGTTCGGGTTAGGGTTAGTGTACGGGTTAGGGTTAGGGTCAGGGTTAGGTTTAGAGTTAGGGTTAGGGTTAGAGTACGGTTAGGTTTTGTGTTAGGGTTAGGCTTATGGTTAGTGTACGGATAGGGTTAGGGTTAGGGTTAGGGTTAGGCTACGGGTTAGGGTTAGGGTTAGGGTACGGTTTAGGGTTAGGGTACGGGTTAGGGTTTGGTTTAGGGTCAGGGTTAGGGTTAGGTTTAGGTTTAGGCTTAGGGTTAGGGTACGGGTTAGGGTTACTGTATGGGTTAGGATTAGGTTTAGGGTTAGGGTTAGGGTTAGGGTTACGGTATGTGTTAGGGTTAGGGTACGGTTAGGGTTTGGATTAGGGTCAGGGTTAGGGTTAGGGTTTGGGTACTGGTTAGGGTTACGTTTAGGGTTAGGCTACGGGTTAGGTTTAGGGTTAGTGTAAGGGTTAGTGTTAGGGTACGGGTTAGTGTTAGGGTACGGGTTAGGTTTAGGGTTAGGGTTAGGGTCCGAGTTCGGGTTACGGTACGAGTTAGGTTTAGGGTTAGGGTTAGGTTTTGGGTTAGGGTTTTAGTAGGGGGTTAGGGTTAGTGTTAGGGTTAGGTTTAGGGTTAGAGAACGGGTTAGGGTTACGTTTAGGGTTAGGTTTAGGGTTAGAGTACGGGTTAGGGTTAGGGCTAGGGTGGTTTAGGGTTAAGGTTAGGGTAAGAGTACGGGTTTGGGTTAGTGTTAGGGTATGGGTTAGGTTTACCGTTTGGGTACGTGTTAGGGTAAGGGTTAGGGTTAGGGTTAGGGTTAGGGTTAGGGGTTAGGGTTAGACTTAGTGTTAGGCTACGGGATAGTGTTAGAGTACTGGTTAGGTTTAGGAGGGTTAGGGTTAGGTTTATGGTTATAGTACGGGTTAGGATTTGATTTAGGGTTAGGTTTAGGTTTAGAGTACGGGTTAGGGATAGTGTTAGGGTTAGGTTTAGGATAAGGTTACGGGTTAGGGTTCGGGTACGGGTGAGGGTTAGGTTTAGGTGCGGGTTAGCATTAGGGTTAGGGTTAGGGTTAGGGTTACGGTATGCGTTAGGGTTACTGTACGGGTTAGGGTTAGGGTTATTGTTAGGGTTAGGATTAGAGTACGGGTTTGGGTTAGTGTTTGGGTACGGGTTAGGTTTACCGTTTGGGTACGGGTTTGCGTAATGGTTAGGGTTAGTGTTAGGGTTAGGGTTAGGGGTTAGGGTTAGAGTTAGTGGTAGGATACAGTTAGGGTTAGGGTACGGGTACGGGTTAGGGTTAGGGTTCCGGTTAGGGTTAGTGTTCGGGTTTAGGTTAGGGTTAGGGTTAGGGTTAGTGTTAGGGTTACGGTACCGGTGAGGGTTAAGGTAAGGGTACGGTATCGGTGTAGTGTACGTGTTAGGTCTAGGGATAGGATTAGGTTTATTGTGCGGGTTAGGGTTAGGGTTAGGTTAGGGTACGTGTTAGGGTTAGGGTTTGGGTACGGGTTAGCGTTATGCTTAAGGTTAGGGTATGGTTTAGGGTTAGGGTTAGGGTGAGGGTATGGTTTAGGGTTAGGTTCCGGGTTAGGGTTAGGTTTAGGGTACGGGTTAGGGTTACTGTACCAGTTAGGGTTAGGGTTAGTTAGGGTTATAGTACGGGTTAGCTTTAGAGTTAGGGTTAGGTTTAGGGTTAGATTACGGGTTAGAGTTAGTGTTAGGGTTAGCGTTAGTGTTAGGGTACGGGTTAGGGTTAGAGCACGGGTTAGGGTTAGGTTTAGGGTTAGGTTTAGGGTTAGAGTACGGTTTAGGGTTAGTGTTAGTGTTAGGGTTAGTGTTAGTGTTAGTGTACGGATAGTGTTAGGGTTAGGGTTAGGCTACGGGTTAGGTTTAGGTTTAGGGTACGGGATAGGTTTAGCGTATGGGTTAAATTTAGGGTTAAGTTTAGGGTGCGTTTTAGGGGTAGGGTTAGGGTTATGGTTAGGGTTAGAGTACGGGTTTGGGTTAGTGTTAGGGTACGGGTTAGGTGTACTGTTTGGGTACGGGATAGGGTAAAGAATAGGGTTAGGTTTAGGGTTAGGTTTAGGGTTAGAGTTAGTGTTAGGCTACGGGATAGGGTTAGAGTATGGGTTAAGGTTAGGTTTAGGGTTAGGGTTAGGGTTAGGCTTATAGTATGGGTTAGGGTTAGAGTTAGGGTTAGGTTTAGGGTTAGAGTACGGGTTAGGGATAGTGTTAGGGTTAGGGTTAGTTTTAGGGTACGGGTTAGGGTTAGCATAAGGGTGAGGGTTACGTTTAGGTTTAGGGTTAGTGTTAGAGTAAGGGTTAGGGTTAGTGTTAGGGTTAGGGTTAGGGTTAGAATACGGGTAGGGTTAGGGTTAGGGTTAGGATTAGGGTTAGGGTACGGATTAGGGTTAGGTTTAGGGTACAGGATAGGGTTAGCTTACGGGTTAAGTTTAGGGTTAGGGTTAGGCTTAGGTTACGAATTAGGCTTAGGTTTAGGTGTGGGTTAGTGTTAGGGTTATGGTTAGGGTACGGGTTAGGGTTAGGGTTGGAGTTAAGCTACGGGTTAATTTTAGGTTTAGGGTACGGGTCAGGGTTACGGTTAGGTTTAGGGTTAGGGTTAGGGTATGGGTTACGGTTAGGGTACGGGTAATAGTTAGAGTTAGGGTTAGGGTTAGTGTTAGCGCTAGGGTATGGTTTAGGGTTGCAGTTAAGGTTTGGGTATGGGTTAGGGTTAGGGTTATATTACGGGTTAGGTCAAGGGTTAGGGTTAATTTTAGGGTTCGGGTTAGGGTTAGGGTTAGGATTAGGGTTAGGGTTAGGGTATGGGTTAGGCTTAGGGTACGGGTTAGGGTTCGGGTTAAGGCCAGGGTTAGGGTTAGTGTTACGGTTAGGGTACGGATTAGGGTTAGGTTTAGGGTACGGGTTAGGGTTAGGGTTAGAGTGCGGATTAGGGTTAGTGTTAGGGTTAGGGTTAGGGTTAGGATTAGGGTTAGGTTACGGGTTAGGGTTAGGGTTAGTGTTAGAGTACGGGGTAGGGTTAGTGATAGGGTTAGGGTTAGGGTTAGAGTACGGGTTTGGATTAGTGTTAGAGTACAAGTTAGGTTTACCGTTTGGGTACGGGTTAGGGTAAGGTTTAGGGTTAGGGTTAGGGTACGTGTTAGGGTTAGGGTTTGGGGACGGGTTAGGGTTACGTTTAGTGTTAGGGTGTGGGTTAGGTTTAGGGTTAGGGTATATGTTAGTGTTAGGGTACGGGATAGGGTTAGAGTACGGGTTAGGGTTAGGTTTAGTTTAGGGTTAGGTTTAGAGTACCGGTTAGGGTTAGTGTTAGTGTTAGGGTTAGGGTTAGTGTACGGATAATGTTAGGGTTAGGGTTAGGGTTAGGGTTAGGGTTAGTGTTAGGGATAGGGTTAGGGTTAGTGTACGGATAGGGTTAGGGTTAGAGTTAGGGTTTGGGTTAGGGTTAGGGTATGGGTTAGGGTTAGGTTTACGGTACGGGATAGGGTTAGTGTATGGGTTAAATTTACGGTTAGGGTTAGGTTTAGGTTATGGTTTAGAGTTAGGGTACGGGGTAGGTTTAGGTTTAGTTGCGGGTTAGGGTTAGGGTACGGGTTAGGGTTAGGTTTAGGGTCAGTGTTAGGGTTAGGGATAGGGTTATGGTACGGTTAGGTTTAGGGTTGGGGTTAGGGTACGGGTTAGTTTTAGGGTTAGGGTACGTTTTAGGGTTATGGTTAAAGTTAGGGTTAGTGTTAGGGTATGGGTTAGGGATAGGGTACGGGTAAGGGTTATGGTTAATATTAGGGGTAGGGTTAAGGTTAGGGTTAGAGTACGGGTAAGGGTTAGGTTTAGGGTTAGGGTTAGGTTAGAGTACGGGTTAGGGTTAGTGTTAGGGTTAGGGTTAGGTTTAGGGTTAGTGTTAGGGTTAGGGTACGTTTAGGGTTAGGGTTAGGTTAGAGTACGGGTTAGGGTTACTGTTAGGGTTAGGGTTAGGGTTAGTGTTAGGGTTAGGGTACGTTTAGGGTTAGGGTTAGGGTTAGAGCACGGTTTTGGGTTACTGTTAAGATACGGGTTAGGTTTACCGTTTGAGTACGGGTTAGGGTTAGTGTTAGGGTTAGGGTTAGGGTTAGGGTTAGGGTTAGGGTTAGTGTTAGGGTTACGGTATGGGTTAGGGTTAATGTTACAGTATGGGATAGGTTTAGTGTACGTGTTAGGTCTAGGGTTAGGGTTAGGTTTAGTGTGCGGGTTAGGGTTAGGGTTAGGTTTACGGTACGTGTTAGGGTTAGGGTTTGGGTACGGTTTAGGGTTACGTTTAGGGTTAGGGTATGGGTTAAGTTTAGGGTTAGGGAAAGGGTTAGTGTTAGGGTACGGATTAGGTTTAGAGTACGGTTTAGGGTTAAGTTTAGGGTTAGGGTTAGGGTTAGATTATGGGTTAGGGTTAGTGTTAGGTTTAGGGTTAGGTTTAGGGTTAGAGTGCGGATAGGGTTAGGGTTAGGTTTAGGGTTAGGGTACGTGTTAGGGTTAGGGTTTGGGTACGGGTTAGCGTTACGTTTATGGTTAGGGTACGGGTTAGGTTTAGGGTAATGGGTTAGGGTATGGTTTAGAGTTAGGGTATGGGTTAGGATTAGGGTTAGGTTCAGGGTTAGGGTTAAGTTTAGAGTTAGAGTTAGGGGTAGGGTACGGGGTAGGGTTATTGTACGGTTTAGTGTTAGGGTTAGGACTAGGGTTAGGGTTAGGCTTATAGTACGGTTTAGGGTTAGAGCTAGGGTTAGGTTTAGGTTTAGAGTACGGGTTAGGGTTAGTGTTAGGTTTAGGGTTAGTTTTAGGGTACGGGTTAGGGTTAGAGTACGGGTTAGGGTTAGGTTTAGGGTTAGGGTTATGGTTTGTGTACGGGTTAGGGTTAGTGTTAGTGTTAGTGTTAGGGTTATGGTTAGTGTACAGATAGGGTTAGGGTTAGGATCAGGGTTAGGGTACGGGTTAGGGTTCGGAATAGGGTTTGCGTACGGGTTAAGTTTAGGGTTAGGGTTAGGTTTAAGTTACGGGTTAGGGTTAGGGTATGGGTTAGGGTTAGGTTTAGGTGCAGGTTACGGTTAGGGTTAGGGTTAAAGTACGGGGTAGGGTTAGTGTTAGGCTTAGGATTAGGATCAGGGTTAGGGTTTGGGATAGGGTTATGGTACGGGTTAGGGTTAGGGTTGGGGGTAGGGTAAGGGTTAGTTTTAGGGTTATAGTACAGGTTAGGTTTACGGTTAAAGTTAGGGTTAGGTTTAGGGTATGGGTTAGTGTTAGGGTACGGGTAAGGCTTATGGTTAGGGTTAGGGTTAGGTTTAGGTTTAGGGTGCGGCTTAGGGTTAGGATAAGTGTTAGGGTTAGCGTTGGGTATGGGTTAGGGTTACTGTTAAGGTTTGGGTACGGGTTTGGGTTAGGGTTAGGTTACGTGATAGGATTGGGTTCGGGTTAGGTCAAGGTTTAGGGTTAGATTTAGGGTACGGTTTAATGTTAGGGTTAGATTTAGGGTTAGGATTAGCGTATGGGTAAGGCTTAGGGTACAGGTTAGGGTTAGGTTTAGGGTCAGGGTTAGGGTTAGGGTTAGGATACGAGTTAGGTTTAGGGTACGGTTTAGGGTTAGGGTTAGGTTATGGGTTAGGTTTAAGGTACGGGTTAGGTTTTGGGTTAGGGTCAGGGTTAGGTTTAGGGTTAGGGTACGAGTTAGGGTACGGGTTAGGGTACGTGTTAGGTTTAGGGTTTGGTATGGGTTAGGGTTACAGTACGGGTTAGTGTTACGGTGAGGGTTAGGGTTAGAGTTAGAGTACGGTTAGGGTTAGGGTTAGGGTTAGGGTTAGGTTTAGGGTTAGGGTAAGGGTTAGGGTTACGGATAGTGTTAGAGTACAGGGTATGGTTAGTGTTAGTGTTAGTGTTAGGGTTAGGGTTAATGTACGGGTAAGCCTAGGGTTAGGTTTAGGGTTAGGATACGGGTTAGGTTTAGGTTTAGGGTATGGGATAGGGTTTGCGTACGGTTTAAGTTTAGGGTTAGGTTTAGGTTTAGGTTACGGGTTAGGGTTAGGATATGGGTTAGGGTTAGGTTTAGGGTGCGGGTTAGGGTTAGGGTTAGTGTAAGGGTTAGGTTTAGGTTTAGTGTCAGGGTTAGTGTTAGGTTTAGGGTTAGGTTTAAGGTAAAGGTTAGGGTTAGGGTTAGGGTACGGGATAGGTTTAGTGTACGGGATAAGTTTAGGTTTAGTTTTAGGGTAAGGGTTAGTGTTAGGGTGTGGGGTAGGGTTAGAGTACGGGTTAGGGTTAGGTTTAGGGTTAGGGTTAGGGTTAGAGTACGGGTTAGGGTTAGTATTAGGGTTAGGGTTAGGGTTAGTGTACGGATAGGGTTAGGGTTAGGGTTAGGGTTAGGGTACTCTTTAGGGTTAGGTTTAGGGTCAGGGTTAGGTTTAGGGATAGGGTATAGTATGGGTAGGGTTAGGTTTGGGGTTAGGGTACGGGATAGTTTTAGGGTTAGGGTACGGGTAGGGTTATGGTTAATGTTAGGGTTAGTGTTAGGGTATGGGTTAGGGTTAGGGGACAGGTAAGGGTTATGGTTAGGGTTAGGGTTAGTTTTGGGTTTAGGGTTCGGGTAAGGCTTAGGGTTAGGGCTGGGTTAGCGCTAGGGTATGGGTTAGGGTTACTGTTAGGGTTTGGGTACGGGTTAGGGTTAGGTTTAGGGTACGGGATAGGGTTCGGTAAAGGTTAGGTCAAGGGTTAGGATTAGGTTTAGGGTACTGGTTAGGGTTAGGGTTAGTTTTAGGGTTAGGGTATGGGATAGATTTAGGTTACGGCTTAGGTTTAGGGTTAGGGTCAGGGTTAGGCTTAGGGTTAGGGCATGAGTTAGGGTTAGGGTTAGGTTTAGGGTACAGGTTACGGTTAGGGTTAGGGTTAGGTTATGGGTTAGAGTACGGTAAGGGTTAGGGTTAGGGTTAGGATTAGGTTTAGGGTTATGGTACGTGTTAGCTTACAGGTTAGGGTTAGGTTTAGGTTACGGGTGAAGGTACGGGTTAGGGTTAGGGTTAAGGTACGTGTAATGGTACGGGTTAGGGTTAGGGTACGGGTTAGGTTTAGTGTATGGGATAGGGTTAGGATTAGGGTTAGTGTTAGTGTTAGGGTTAGGGTACAGGTTAGCGTTAGGGTTAGGGTATGGGATAGGTTTAGGGTACGTGTTAGGTCTAGGGTTAGAGTAGGTTTAGTGAGTGGGTAGGGTTAGGCATCGGGTTAGGGTTAGTGTACGTGTTAAGGTTTTTGTACGGTTTAGGGTTTGTGTTAGGTTTATGGTACGGGTTAGGGTTAGGGTTAGGGTACAGGATTAGGGTTAGAGTTAGTGTCAGGGTTAGTGTTAGGTTTAGGGTTAGGGTTAGGGATAGGGTACGCGTTAGGGTTAGGGTTAGGGTTAGTGTATGGGATAGGTTGAGGATTAGGGTTAGTGTTAGTGTTAGGGTTAGGGTACAGGTTAGCGTTAGGGTTGGGTTACGGGATAGGTTTAGGGTACGGTTTAGGTCTAGCGATAGGGTTAGTTTTAGGGTGTGGGTTAGGGTTAGGCATCGGGTTAGGGATAGGGTACGGGTTAGGGTTATGGTACGGGTTAGGGTTATTGTTAGGGTTATGGTATGGGTTATGGTTAGGGTTAGTGTGAGGGTACAGGTTAGGGTTAGGGTACGGGTTAGGTCTAGGGTTAGGGTTAGGTTTAGGATGCGGGTTAGGGTTAGGGTTAGGGTACGGGATTAGGTTTAGGGTTAGGGTCAGGGTTAGGGTTAATTTAAGGTTAGGGTTAGGGTTAGGGTACGAGTTTGGGTTACAGTACGAGTTAGGGTTAGTGTTAGGGTTAGGTTTAGGGTTAGGGTTATAGTAGGGGGTTAGGGTTAGTGTTAGGGTTAGGTTTAGGGTTAGATTATGTGTTAGGTTTAGTGTTAGTGTTATGGTTAGTGTTAGGGATAGGGTTAGGGTTAGAGTACGTGTTAGGGTTAGGTTTAGGGTTAGAGTTAGGCTGGAGTACGGGTTAGGGTTAGTGTTAGGGTTAGGGTTAGGGTTAGCGTTAGGGTCAGTTTAGAGTTAGGGTTAGGGTTAGTGTACGGGTTAGGGTTAGGGTTAGGGTTAGGGTTAGTGTTAGGGTTACGGTATGGGTTAGGGTTAAGGTTATGGTACGGGATAGTTTTAGTGTACGTGTTAGGTCTAGGGTTAGGGTTAGGTTTAGTGTGCAGGTTAGGGTTATGGTTAGGGTACGGGTTAGGGTTACGATTAGGGTTAGGGTATGGGTTAGGTTTAGTGTTAGGGTTAGGGTTAGTGTTAGGGTACGGGTTAGGGTTAGGGTTAGGGTACGTCTAGGGTTAGTGTTAGGGTAGGGGTTCGGGTTAGGGGTAGTCTTCGGGTTAGGTTTAGGGTTAGGGTTAGGGTTAGTGTTAGGGTTACGGTATGGGTTACGATTAAGTTTATGGTACAGGATAGGTTTAGTGTACGTGTTAGGACTAGGGTTAGGGTTAGTTTTAGTGTGCGGGTTAGGGTTAGGGTACGTGTTAGGGTTAGGTTTTGGGTACTGGTTAGCGTTACGTTTAGGGTTAGGGTACTGGTTAGGTTTAGGGTAATGAGAAAGGGTATGGTTTAGGGTTAGGGTACAAGTTAGGATTAGGATTAGGGTTAGTTTCAGGGTTAGGGTTAGGTTTAGGGTTAGGGGTAGGGTACGGGGTAGGGTTACTGTACAGTTCAGTGTTAGGGTTAGGGCTAGGGTTAGGGTTAGTGTTATAGTACGGCTTAGGGTTAGAGTAGGGTTAGGTTTAGGTTTAGAGTACGGGTTAGGGTTAGGGTTAGGGTTAGGGTTAGTGTTAGGGTACGGGTTATGGTTAAAATACGGGTTAGGGTTAGGTTTAGGGTTAGGGTTAGGGTTATGTTTAGTGTACGGATAGGGCTAGGGTTAGGGTTAGCATTAGGGTTAGGGTACGGATTAGGATTCGGAATAGGGTTTGCGTTTTGGTTAAGTTTAGGGTTAGGGTTAGGTTTAGGTAATGGGTTAGGGTTAGGGTATGGGTTAGGGTTATGTTTAGGTGCGGGTTAGGGTTAGGATTAGGGTTAGGGTATGGGTTAGGGTTAGGTTTAGGATCAGGGTTAGGGTTAGGGATAGGGTTATGGTACGGGTTAGGGTTAGAGTTGGGGGTTGGGTACGGGTTAGTTTTAGGGTTAGGGTACAGGTCAGGGTTACGGTTACAGTTAGGGTTAGGTTTTGGTATGGGTTAGGTTAGGGTATGGGTAAGTGTTAAGGTTAGGGTTAGGGTTAGGTTTAGGTTTAGGGTGCGGGTTAGGTTTAGGGTAGGGTTAGCGTTAGCGTTGGGTATGGTTTAGGGTTACTGTTAGGGTTTGGTTACGGGTTACGGTTAGGGTTAGGTTACGGGATAGGGTGGGTTCGGGTTAGGTCAAGGTTTAGGGTTAGGTTTAGGGTATGGTTTAGGGTTAGTGTTAGATTTCGGGTTAGGATTAGGGTATCGGTTAGGCTTAGGGTACAGTTTAGGGTTAGGTTTAGGGTCAGGGTTAGGGTTAGGTTTAGGATACGAGTTAGGTTTAAGGTACGGGTTAGGATTAGGGTTAGGGTCAGGGTTAGGTTTAGGGTTAGGGTACGAGTTAGGGTTAGGTTTAGTGTACGGGTTAAGTTTAGGGTTAGGGTTAGGTTTAGGTTATGGGTTAGGGTACGGGTTAGGGTTAGGTTTATGTTATGGGTTAGGGTACGGGTTAGGGTTAGGTTTACGTGCGGGTTAGGGTTAGGGTACGGTTTATTGTTAGGTTTAGGGTCAGGGTTAGGGTTAGGGATAGGGTTATGTTTCGGGTTAGGGTTAGGTTTGGGGTTAGGGTACAGGATAGTTTTAGGGTTAGGGTATAGGTTAGGTTTAGGGTTAGGGTACGTTTAGGGTTAGGGTTATGGTTAGGGTTCGGGTTAGGGTTAGTCTACGGGTTAGGGTTAGGGTTAAGTTTAGGGTTAGGGTTAGGGTTAGTGTTAGGGTTACGGTACGGGTTACAGTTAAGTTTACGGTACAGGATAGGTTTAGTGTACATGTTAGGTCTAGGGTTAGGGTTAGTTTAAGTGTGCGGGTTAGGGGTAGGGTTAAGGTATGTGTTTGGGTTAGGGTTTGGGTATGGTTTAGGGTTACGTTTATGGTTAGGGTATGGGTTAGGGATAGTGTTAGGGTTAGGGTTAGTGTTAGGGTACGGGTTAGGGTTAGAGTACGGGTTAGGTTTACGTTTAGGGTTAGGGTTAGTGTTAGAGTATGGGTTAGGGTTAGTGTTAGGGTACGGGTTAGGTTTACCATTGTATACGGGTTCGGGTAAGGGTTAGGGTTAGGCTTGGTTTAGGTGTTAGGGTTAGAATTAGGATTAGTCTACGGGTATGGTTAGGGTACGGGTTAGGGTTAGGGTTAAGGTTCGGGTTAGGTTTTGGTTACGGGCTAGGGTTACGTTTAGGGTTAGGGTACGGTTTAGGTCTAGGGTTAGGGACAGGTTAGCCTTAGGGTTAGGGTACGAGATAGGTTTAGGGTACAGGTTAGGTCTAGGGTTAGGGTTTGGTTTAGGGAGTGGGTTAGGGTTAGGCATCGGGTTAGGGTTCAGTACGGGTTAGGGTTAGGGTACGGGTTAGGGTTAGTGTTAGGTTTATGGAACGGTTTAGGGTTAGGGTTAGGGTTAGTGTCAGGGTACGGGTTAGGATTAGGGTACGGGTTAGGTCTAGGGTTTGGGTTAGGTTTAGATGCGGGTTAGGGTCAGGGTTAGAGAACGGGATTAGGTTTAGGGTTAGGTTCAGGGTTAGGGTTTGGTTTAGGGTTAGGGTTAGGGTTAGGGTACGGGTTCGGCTTACGGTACGAGTTAGGGTTATGGATAGGATTAGGTTTAGGGTTAGGGTTATAGTAGGGGGTTAGGGTTAGTGTCAGTGTAAGGTTTAGGGTTAGAGTACGGGTTAGGTTTAGTGTTAGGATTATGGTTAGTGTTAGTGTTAGGGTTAGGGTTAGAGTACGGGTTAGGGTTAGGTTTAGGGTTAGGGTTAAGTTAGAGTACCGGTTAGGGTTAGTGTTAGGGTTAGGGTTAGGGTTAGCGTTAGAGTTAGTGTTAGGGTTACGGTTCGGGTTAGGGTTAAGGTTACGGTACAGGACAGGTTTAGTGTACGTGTTAGGTCTAGAGTTAGGGTTAGTTTTAGTATGCGGGTTAGGGTTAGGGTACGTGTTAGGTTTAGGGTTTCGGTTCGGGTTAGGCTTACGTCTAGGGTTAGGGTACGGGTTAAGCTTAGGGTTAGGGTAAGGGTTAGTGTTAGGGTACGGGTTAGGGTTAGAGTACGTGTTAGGGTTAGGTTTAGGGTTAGGATTAGGGTTAGAGTATTGGTTAGGGTTAGTGTTAGGGTAGGGTTAGGGTTAGTGTACGGATAGGGTTAGGGTTAGGATTAGGGTTAGGGTACAGGTTAGGGTTAGGTTTAGCGTACGGGATAGGGTTAGTGGACCGGATAAGTTTAAGTTAAGGTTTAGGTTTAGGTTACGTGTTAGGGTTAGGGTACAGGTTAGGGTTAGGTTTAGGTGCGGGTTAAGGTTAGGGTATGGGTTAGGGTTAGGTTTAGGGTCAGGGTTAGGATTAGGGATAGGGTTATGGTACGGATTAGGGTTAGGGTTGGGGTTACGGTACAGGTTAGTTTTAGGGTTAGGGTATGGATTAGGGTTACGGATAAGGTTAGGGTTAGTGTTAGGTTATGGGTTAGGTTTAGGGTACGGGTAAGGGTTATGGTTAGGGTTACGGTTAGGTTTAGTTTTAGGGTGCGGGTTAGGCTTAGGGTTAGGGTTAGGGTTAGCGCTAAGGTATGGGTTAGGGTTTCTCTTAGGGTTGGGTACGGGTTAGGGTTAGCGTTAGGGTATGGGATAGGGTTGGGTACGGGTTAGGACAAGGGTTAGGGTTAGGTTTAGGGTACGGGATAGGGATAGGGTTAGGTTTAGGGTTAGGGTTAGGCTATGAGTTAGGTTTAGGGTACGGGTTAGGGTTTGGGATAGGGCCAGAGTTAGGGTTAGGGTTAGGGTACAAGTTAGGGTTAGGGTTAGGTTTATGGTACGGGATAGTGTTAGGGTTAGGGTTAGGGTTAGAGTACGGGGTAGGGTTAGGGTTAGAGTATGGATAGGTTTAGTATTAGGGTTAGGGTATGGGTTAGGCTTATGGTACGTTTTAGGGTTAGGGTTAGGGTCAGGTTTAGGGTGGTTTAGGGTTAGGGTACGGTTTAGGTTTAGGTTTAGGGTACGGTTTAGGGTACGGTTTAGGGTAAGGGTACAGGTTAGGTTTAGGGTATGGGTTAGGGTACGGGTTAGGGTCAGGGTTAGGGTTAGGGTTAGGGTACGAATTATTTTTAGGGTTAGGGTACGGGTTAGGGTTAGGGTTATGGTACGGGGTAGGGTTACAGTACGGGTTAGTGTTAGGGTGAGGGTTAGGGTTAGGGTTAGAATACGGTTAGGGTTAGGTTTAGGGTTAGGGTTAGAGTACGGGTTAGAGTGAGTGTTAGGGTTAGGGTTAGAGTATTGGTTAGGGTTAGGGTTAGGGTTAGTGTTAGATTACGGGGTAGGTTTAGTGTTAGTGTTAGGGTTAGGGTTAGAGTACGGGTTAGGGTTAGTGTTAGGGTTAGGATTAGTGTTAGGGTACGGTTTAGGTTTAGGTTTAGGGTTAGGGTACGGGATAAGCTTGGGTACGGGTTAGGTCAAGGGTTAGGGTTAGGTTTAGGTTACGGGTTAGGGTTAGGGTTAGGTTTATGGTTAGGGTTAGGGTACGAGTTAGGGTTAGGGATAGGTTAAGGGTACGGGTCAGGGTTAGGGTTAGGGTTAGGGTTAGATTACGGGGTAGGGTTAGTGTTACGTTTAGGGTAAGGGTTAATGTACGGGTTAGGCTTAGGGTTAGGTTAGGGTTTGGATACGGGTTAGGCTTAGGTTTAGGGTACGGGATAGGGTTAGCGAACGGGCTAAGTTTAGGGTTAGGCTTCAGTTTAGGTTACGGTTTAGCTTTAGGGTACGGTTAGGGTTAGGTTTAGGGTGCAGGTTGAGTTAGGGTTAGGGTTCGGGTAAGGGTTAGGGTTAGGTTTAGGGTCAGGGTTAGGGTTAGTGTTAGTGTTAGGGTACGGGTTAGCGTTAGGGTTGGGGTTAGGGTATGGGTTAGTTTTAGGGTTTGGTTAAGGATTAGGGTTATGGTTAAGGTTAGGGTTAGGGTTAGGGTATGGGTTAGGGTTAGGTTACGGTTAAGGGTTATGGTTTGGGTTAGGGTTAGGTTTAAGTTTAGGGTGCGGGTTAGGGTTAGGTTTAGGTTTATGGTTTGGGTTAGAGTACGGGTTTGGGTTAGTGTTAGGGTACGGGTAAGGTTTAACGTTTGGGTACGGGTTCGGGTAAGGGTTAGGGTTAGGCTTAGGGTTAGGGGTTAGGTTTAGAGTTAGGATTAGGCTACAGGTAGGGTTAGGGTACGGGTTAGGGTTAGGGTTAAGTTTCGGGTTAGGGTTTGGTAGGGGCTAGGGTTACGTTTAGGGTTAGGGTATGGGTTAGGTTTAGGATTAGTGTTCGTGTATGGTTTAGGGTTAGGGTACGGGATAGGGTTAGTGTTAGGGTCAGGGTAAGGGTTAAGTTTAGGGTCCGGGTTAGTTTTAGGGTTAGGGTTAGCACTAGGGTATGGGTTAGGTTTACTGTTAGGGTTTGGGTACGGGTTAGGGTTAGGGTTAGGTTTTGGTACGCGTTAGGTAGAGGGTTAGGGTTACGTTTAGGGTATGGTTTAGGGTTAGGGTTAGGTTTAGGGTTAGGGTAGGTTTAGGGTACGAGATAGGGTTAGGGTTAGGTTTAGGGTACGGGTTAGGGTTAGATTTAGGGTCAGGGTTAGGGTTAGGGTTAGGGTACGAGTTAGGTTTAGGGTTAGGGTACGGGTTAGGTTTAGGGTTATGGTATGGGTTAGGGTTACATTACGGGTTAGGGTCAGGGTGAGGATTAGGGTAAGGGTTAGAGTACGGTTAGTGTTAGGTATAGGGTTAGGGTTAGGGTTAGGGTACAGGTTAGGGTTAGGGTTAGGTTTAGGGTTAGAGTACGGGGTAGGATTAGTGTTAGGGTTAGGGTTAGGGTTAGGGTTAGTGTACGGGTTAGGGGTAAGTTTAGGGTTAGGGTTAGGGTTAGAGTACGGTGTAGGGTTAGTGTTATGGTTAGGTTTGGTGTTAATGTACGGTTTAGGCTTTGGGTTAGCTTTAGGGTTAGGATACGGGTTAGGTTTAGGTGTAGGGTATGGGATAGGGTTAGCGTACGGGTTAAGTTTAGGGTTATGGTTAGGTTTAGGTTACGGGTTAGGGTTAGGGTACGGGTTAGGGTTATGTTTTGGGTGCGGGTTAGGGTTAGGTTAGTGTAAGGGTAAGGGTTAGGTTTAGGGTCAGGGTTAGAGTTAGGTTTAGTGTTTGGTACGGGTTAGGGTTAGGTTTGGGTTAAGGGTATTGGTTAGTTTTAGGGTTAGGGTATGTGTTAGGGTTACGGTTAAGGTTAGGGTTAGGTTTAGGTTATGGCTTAGTGTTAGGTTACGGTTAAGGGTTATGGTTTGGGTTAGGGTAAGGGTTAAGTTTAGGGTGCGGTTTATGGTTATGGTTAGTGTTAGGGTTAGAGTACGGATTTGGGTTAGTGTTAGGGTATGGGTTAGGTTTACCATTTGGGTACGGGTTAGGGTAAGGGTTAGTGTCAGTGTTAGGGTTAGGGTACGTGTTAGGTTAGGGTTTGGGTATGGGTTAGGATTAGGGATAGGGTTTTGGAAGGGGTTAGGGTTAGGTTTGGATTTACGGTACGGGTTATTTTTAGGGTTATGATACGGGTTAGGGTTACGGTTAATGTTACGGTTAGTGTTAGGTATGGGTTAGGTTTAGGGTACGGGTAAGGGTTATGCTAAGGGTTACGGTTAGGTTTAGGTTTAGGGTGCAGGTTAGGCTTAGGGTTAGGGTTGGGGTTAGTACTAGGGTATGGGTTAGGGTTACTCTTAGGGTTTGGGTACGGATTAGGGTTAGGGTTAGGTACGGGATAGTGTTGGGTATGGGTTAGGACAAGGGTTATGGTTAGATTTAGGGTCCGGGATAGTGTTAGGGTTTTGTTTCGAGTTAGGTTTAGGGTATGGGTTAGGTTTAGGGTACAGGTTAGTGTTAGGTTTAGGGTCAGGGTTAGGGTTAGTGTTAGGGTACGAGTTAGGGTTAGGGTGTTGTTTAGGATACGTGTTAGGGTTTGGGTTAGAGTACGGGTTAGGTTTAGTGTTAGGGTTAGGGTTAGGGTTAGGTTTAGGGTACGGGTTAGGGTTAGAGTTAGGGTTAGTGTTATAGTCCGGGGTAGGGTTAGTGTTAGGGTTAGGGTTAGGGTTAATGTACAGGTTAGGCTTAGGGTTAGGTTTAGGGTTAGGTTACGGGTTAGGGTTAGTTTTAGGTGTGGATTAGGGTTAGGGTTAGGTTTAGGTTATGGTTTAGGGTTAGGGTTGATGTTAGGGTACGGGTTAATTTTAGGGTTAGGGTATGGGTCAGGGTTACGGTTAAGTTTAGGGTTTGGTTTAGGGTATGGGTTAGGGTAGGGTACGGGTAAGGGTTATGGTTAGGGTTAAGGTAAGTTTAGGTTTAGGGTGCGGGTTAGGGTTAGGGTTAGGGTTACCGCTAGGGTATGGGTTAGGGTTACTCTTAGGTTTTGGGTACGGTTTAGGGTTAGGGTTAGGTTACGGGATAGGATTGGGTACGTGTTAGGTCAAGGGTTAGTGTTAGGTTTAGGGTACGGCTTAGGGTTAGGGTTAGGATTAGGGTAAGGGTTAGGGTATGGGTTAGGCTTAGGGTACGGGTTAGGGTTAGGGTCAGGGTCAGGGTTAGGGTTAGGGTGAGGTTTAGGGTTAGGGTTAGAGTACAGTTAGGGTTAGGTTGAGGGTTAGGGTATGGATTAGTGTTAGTGTTAGGTTTAGGGTTAGGGTTAGGGTTAGAGTACGGGTTAGGGTTAGTGTTAGGGTTAGCGTTAGGGTTAGGTTTAGAGTACGTGGTAGGGTTAGTGTTAGGGTTACGGTTAGGGTTAGGGTACGGGTTAGGGTTAGTGTTAGGGTTAGGGTTAGGTTTAGGGTACGGATTAGGGTTAGGGTTAGGGTTAGAGTACGGGGTAGGCTTAGGGTTAGGGTTGGAGTACAGATAGGGTTAGGTTTAGGTGTAGGATTAGGGTACGGGTTAGGTTTATGGTTAGAGTACGGGGTAGGCTTAGGGTTAGGGTTGGAGTACGGATAGAGTTAGGGTTAGGTGTAGGATTAGGGTACGGCTTAGGTTTAGGGTTAGAGTACGCGTTAGGTTTAGTGTTAGGGTTAGGGTTAGGGTTAGTTTTAGGGTACGTGTTAGGGTTAAAGTTAGGGTTAGGGTTAGAGTACGGGGTAGGGTTAATGTTAGGGTTAGGGTTAGGGTTAATGTACAGGTTAGGCTTAGGTTTAGGTTTAGGGTTAGGTTACGGGTTAAGGTTAGGTTTAGGTGTGGGTTAGGGTTAGGGTTAGAGTTAGGTTTAGGTTACGGGTTAGGGTTAGGGTTGGTGTTAGGGTACGGGTTAATTTTAGGGTTAGGGTATGGGTCAGGGTTATGGTTAAGTTTAGGGTTTGGTTTAGGGTATGGGTTAGGGATAGGGTACGGGTAAGGTTTATGGTTAGGGTTAGGGTTAAGTTTAGGTTTAGGGTGCGGGTTAGGGTTAGGGTTAGGGTTAGGTTTAGCGCTATGGTATGGGTTAGGGTTACTGTTAGGTTTTGGGTACGGTTTAGGGTTAGGGTTAGGTTACGGGATCGGGTTTGGTATGTGTTAGGTCAAGGGTTAGGGTTAGGTTTAGGATACGGGTTAGGGTTAGGGTTAGGATTAGGGTAAGGGTTAGGGTATGGGTTAGTCTTAGGGCACGGGTTAGGATTAGGGTCAGGTTTAGGGTTAGGGTTAGGGTTAGGGTACGAGTTAGGGTTAGGTTTAGGGTATGATTCGGGTTAGGTTTAGGGTTAGGGTACAGGTTTGGTTTAGGGTACGGGTTAGGGTTAGGGTTAGGATCAGGGTTAAGGTTAGGGTTAGGGTAAGAATTAGGGTTAGGGTTAGGGTATGGGTTAGGTTTAGCGTTATAGTACGGGTTTGGGTTACAGTACGGGTTAAGGTTATGGTGAGGTTTATGGTTAGGGTTTGAGTACAGTTAGGGTTAGGGTTAGGGTTAGGGTTAGAGTACGTGATAGGGTTGGTGTTGTTAGGGTTAGGGTTAGGGTTAGGGTTAGAGTACGGGGTAGGGTTGGTGTTTGGTTTAGGGTTAGGGTTAGGGTTAGGGTATGGTTTAGGCTTAGGGTACGCTTTAGGGTTAGGGTTAGGGTCAGGTTTAGGGTTAGGGTTAGCACTACGGTATGGGTTAGGGTTACTTTTAGGTTTTGGGTATGGGTGAGGGTTAAGGTTAGGTTACGGGATAGGGTTGGGTACTGGTTAGGTCAAGGGTTATGGTTAGGTTTAGGTACTGGTTAGGGTTAGGGTTAGGATTAGGGTTAGGTTTATGGTATGGGTTAGGCTTAGGGTACGGGTTAGGATTAGGGTTAGGGTATGGGTTAAGGTTAGGTTTAGGGTACAGGTTAGAGTTAGTTTGGGGTTAGGATATGGGTTAGGTTTAGGGTACGGGTGAGGGTTAGGGTTAGGGTCACGGTTAGGGTTAAGGTTAGGGTTAGGGTACGGGTTAGGGTTAGGTTTAGGTACAGGTTAGGGTTAGGTTTAGGGTTAGGGTAGAGTTTAGGTTTAGGGAACGGGTTAGGGTTAGTGTTACGGTCAGGGTTAGGATTAGGGTTAGGGTACGAATTAGGGTTAGGGTTAGGGTACGGGTTAGGATTAGGGTTATGGTACGTTTTAGGGTTACAGTACGGTTTAGGGTTAGGGTTAGGGTTAGGGTTAGAATACGGTTAGGGTTAGGGTTAGGGTTAGAGTACAGGTTAGGTTTAGTGTTAGGGTTAGGGTTAGGGTCAGGGTTAGAGTACGGGTAGGGTTAGGGTAAGGGTTAGTGTTAGAGTAAGTGGTAGGGTTAGTGTTAGGGTTAGGGTTAGGTTTAGGGTATGGGTACGGGTTAGGGTTAGGACTAGGATACGGGATAAGGTTGGGTACGGGTTACGACAAGGGTTAGGGTTAGGTTCAGGGTACAGGATAGGGTTAGGGGTAGGTTTAGGTTTAGGGTTAGGGTATGGGTTAGGCTTAGGGTACGGGTTAGTGTTAGGGTTAGGGTCAGAGTTAGGGTTATGGATAGGGTACAAGTTAGGGTTAGGGTTAGGTTTAGGGTACGGTTTAGGTTTACGGTTAGGGTAGGTTTAGGGTTAGAGTACGGGGTAGGATTAGTGTTAGGGTTAGGTTAAGGGTTAAGGTACGGGTTAGGGTTAGATTTAGGCTTAGGGTTAGAGTATGGGGTAGGGTTAGGTTTAGGTTTGGAGTACGGATAGGGTTAGGGTTAGGGTTAGGATTAGGGTACGTGTTAGGTTTAGAGTACGGGTTAGGTTTAGTGTTAGGATTAGGGTTAGGGTCCGTGTTAGGTTTAGGGGTAGGGTACGGTTAAGGGTTATGGTTAGCGTTAGGGTTAGGGTTAAGTTTAGGGTGCGGTTTAGAGTTAGGGTTAGGGTTAGGGTTAGAGTACGGGTTTGGGTTAGTGTTAGGAAATGGGTTAGGTTTACCGTTTGGGTACGGGTTAGGTAAGGGTTAGAGATAGGGTTAGGGTTAAGGGTTAGTGTTAGAGTTAGTGTTAGGCTACGGGATAGGGTAGAGTACGGTTTAGGGTTAAGTTTAGGGTTAGGGTTAGTTTTAGGGCTATAGTACGGGTTTGGGTTAGAGATAGGGTTAGGTTTAGGGTTAGAGTAGGGTTAGGGATAGTGTTAGGTTTAGGGTTAGTGTTAGGGTACGGGTTAGGGTTAGCGTATGGGTTTGGTTTACGTTTAGGTTTAGGGTTAGTGCTAGAGTACGGGTTAGGTTTAGTGTTAGGGTTAGGGTTACGGTTAGGGTTAGAGTGCGGATAGGATAGGGTTAGGGTTAGGGTTAGGGTCAGGGATAGAGTACGGTTTAGGGTTAGAGTTTGTGTTAGGGTTAGAGTATGGGATAGGTTTAGTGTTAGGGTTAGGGTTAGGGTTAGAGTTAGGGTTAGGTTTAGAGTACGGGGTAGGGTTAGTGTTAGTGTTAGGGTTAGGGTTAATGTACGGGTTAGGCTTAGGGTTAGGCTTAACATTAGGTTACGGGTTAGGTTTAGGTTTAGGGTATGGGATAGTGTTAGCATACGGGTTATGTTTAGGGTTAGGGTTAGGCTTAGGTTACTGGTTAGGGTTACGTTTGGTGTGGGTTAGGGTTAGGTTTAGGGTTAGGGTACAGGTTAGTGTTAGGGTGGTGTTAGGGTACGGGTTAATTTTAGGATTAGTGTACGGGTCATGGTTACGGTTAAGTTTAGGGTTAGTTTTAGGGTATGGTTTAGGGTTAGGGTATGGGTAATGGTTACGGTTAGGGTTAGGCTTAGTGTTAGTGCTAGGGTATGGTTAAGGGTTACTGTTAGGGTTTGGGTACGGGTTAGTGTTAGGGTTAGGTTACGGGTTAGGTTAAGGGTTAGGGTTAGGTTTAGGGTACGTGTTAGGCTTAGGGTTAGGATTAGGTTTAGGGTTAGGGTATGGGTTAGGCTTAGGGTACGGTTTAGGGTTTGGGTTAGGGTCAGGGTTAGGGTTAGGGTTAGGGTTAAGGTATGGGTTAGGGTTAAGTTTAGGGTACGGTTTAGGGTTAGTTTTAGGGTTAGGGTATGGGTTAGGTTTAGGATACGGGTCAGGCTTAGGGTTAGGGTTAGGGTATGAATTAGGGTTAGGTTTAGGGTACGGGTTAGGTTTAGGGTTATGGTATGGGTTAGGGTTCAGTACGGTTTAGGGTTAGGGTGAGGGTTAGGGTTAGTGTTAGAATATGTTTATGGTTAGGTTTAGGCTTAGGGATAGAGTAGAAGTTAGGGTACGGGTTAGGGTTAGGGTTAGGGTTAGGGTTAGGGTTAGGGTTAGAGTACGGGGAGGGTTAGTGTAAGTTTTAGGGTTACGGTTAGAGTACGGGTTAGTGTTAGGGTTAGGGTTACAGTTAGGGTACGGGTTAGGGTTAGGGTTAGGATTAGTGTTAGAGTGCGGGGTAGGGTTAGTGTTAGAGTTAGGGTTAGGGTTAAAGTACGGGTTTGGGTTAGTGCTAGGGTACTGGTTAGGTTTACCGTTTGGGTACGGGTTAGGGTAAGGGTTAGGGTTAGGGTTAGGGTACGTGTAAGGTTTAGGGTTTGGGTACAGGTTAGGGTTACGTTTAGGGTGAGGGTACGAGTTATGTTTAGGGTTAGGGTAAGGGTTAGTGTTAGGGGACGGGACAGTGTTAAAGTACAGGTTAGGGTTAGGTTTAGGTTTAGGGTTAGGTTTAGAGTACGGTTTAGGGTTAGAGTTAGGGTTAGGTTTAGGGTCAGGGTTAGGGTTAGGGTTACTGTTAGGGTTAAGGTTAGGGTTAAAGTACGGGTTAGGTTTAGGGTACGGGTTAGGTTTAGGGTTTGGGTCAGGGTTAGGGTACGAGTTAGGGTTAGGGTTAGGGTACAGGTTAAGGTTAGGGTTTTTGTACGGGTTAGGTTTACAGTACGGGTTAGGGTTAGGGTGAGGGTTAGGGTTAGTTTTAGAGTACGGTTAGGGTTAGTGTTAGGGTTAGGGTTAGGGTTAGAGTACGGGTTAGGCTTAGTGTTAGGGTTAGGGTTAAGGTTCGGGTTAGGGTACGGGTTAGGGTTAGGGTTAGGTTTAGGGTTAGAGTACGGGATAGGATTAGTGTTAGTGTAGTGTTAGGGTTGGGGTTAATGTACGGTTTAGGCTTAGGGTTAGGTTTAGAGTTAGGATACGGGTTAGGGTTAGGTTTAGGGTATGGGATAGGGTTAGCGAACGGGTTAAGTTTAGGGTTAGGGTTAGGTTTACGGTTAGGCTTAGGGTACGGGTTAGCGGTATCGTTAGGTTCAGGGTTAGGGTTAGGGTTAGGATACAAGTTAGGGTTAGGGTTAGGTTTAGGGTACGGGTTAGTGTTAGGGTTAGGTTTAGGGTACGGGTTAGGTTTAGGGTACGGTTTAGGTTTATGTTACGGGTTTGTTTTAGGGTTATGGAACGGTATAGGGTTACAGTACGGGTTAGGGTTAAGGTGAGGGTTAGTGTTAGGTTTAGAGTATGGTTATGGTTAGGGTTAGGCTTAATGTACGGGTTAGGCTTAGGGTTAGGTTTAGGGTTAGGATATGGGTGTGGGTTAGGTTTAGGGTACGGGATAGGGTTAGCGTATGGGTTAAGTTTAGGGTTCCAGTTAGTTTTAGGTTACAGGATAGGGTTAGGGTACGGGTTAGGGTTAGGTTTAGAGTGCGGGTTAGAGTTAGGGTTAGGGTTAGTGTAAGGGTTAGGGTTAGGTTTAGGGTCAGGTTTAGGGTTAGGGTTAGTGTTAGGGTACATATTAAGGTTAGGGTTGGGGTTAGGGTACGGGTTAGTTTTAGAGTTTGGGTACGGGTTAGGGTTATGGTTAAGGCTAGGGTTATGGTTAGGGTATGGGTTAGGGTTAGGTTACGGTTAAGGTTTATGGTTTTGGTTAGGGTTAGGGTTAAGTTTAGGGTGCGGGCATGGGTTAGGGTTAGGGTTAGAGTACGGGTTTGGGTTAGTGTTAGGGTACGGGTTAGGTTTACCGCCAGGGTACGGGTTAGGGTAAGGGTTAGGGTTAGGGTTAAGGTTAGGGTTTATATTTAGGGTTAGGGTTAAGCTACGGGTAGGGTTAGGGTACGGGTTTGATTTTGGTTAGGGCTAGGGTTAAGGTTAGGGTACGGGATAGGTTTAGCGTTAGGGTTAGGGTTAGGGTTAGTGTTCGGATAGGGTTAGGGTTAGGTTTAGGGTTAGGATTAGAGTATGGGTTAGGCTTAGGGTACGTGTTAGGATTAGGATTAGGGTCAGGGTTAGGGTTAGGTTAGGTTACGAGTTATGGTTAGGGTTAGGTTTGGGGTACAGAATAGGGTTAGCATATGGGTTAAGTTTAGTGTTAGGTTAGGTTTAGGTTACGGGTTAGTGTTAGGGTATGGGTTAGGGTTAGGTTTAGGTGAGGGTTAGGGTTAGGGTTAGGGTTAGGATTAGGGTACGGGTTAGGTTTAGGTTTAGGGTCAGGGTTAGCGTTTGGGATAGGGTTATGGTACGGGATAGGGTTAGGGTTGGGGTTAGGGTACGGGTTAGTTTTAGGGTTATGTACAGGTCAGGGTTACGGTTAAGGTTAGGGTTATGGTTAGGGTATGGGTTAGGGTTACGGTACGGTTAAGGGTTATGGTTAGGGTTAGGGTTAGGTTTAGGTTCATCGTGCGGGTTAGGGTTAGGGTTAGAGCTAGGGTATGGGTTAGGGTTAGTGTAAGGTTTCGGGATAGGGTTGGGTACGGGTTAGGTCAAGGGTTACGGTTAGGTTTAGTGTACGGGTTAGGGTTAGGTTTAGGGTTAGGTTTAGAGTATGGGTTAGGCTTAGGGTACGTGTTAGGATTAGGATTAGGGTCAGGTTTAGGGTTAGGTTAGGTTACGAGTTATGGTTAGGGTTAGGTTTGGGGTACGGATTAGGGTTAGGGTTAGGGTTAGTGTACGGGTTAGGTTTAAGGTACGGGTTAGGTTTAGGGTTAGGGTCAGGGTTAGGTTTAGAGTTAGGGTTAGGGTTAGAGTACGGTTAGGTTTTGTGTTAGGGTTAGGCTTATGGTTAGTGTATGGATAGGGTTAGGGTTAGGGTTAGGGTTTTTCTACGGGTTAGGATTAGGTTTAGGGTACGGGTTAGAGTTAGGTTTAAGTCCGGGTTACGGTTAGGGTACGGGTTCGGGTTTGGTTTAGGGTCAGGGTTAAGGTTAGGGATAGGGTTATGATACGGGTTAGGGTTAGGGTTGGGGTTAGGGTACGGGTTAGTTTTAGGCTTAGGGTATGGGTTAGGTTTAGGGTACGGCTTAGGGTTAGCGTTAGGGTTTTGGTATGGGTTAGGGTTAGGGTTGGGGTTAGTGTTAGTGTACGGGTTAGGTTTAGGGTTATGGTACGGGTTAGGGTTACAGTACGGGTTAGGGTTAGGGTTAGTGTTAGGGTTAGGGTTAGGGATAGGGTACGGGTTAGGGTTAGTGTTAGGGTTAAGGAAAGGGTTAGGGTTAGGGTTAGGGCACGGGATAGGGTTAGGGTTAGGTTTAGGGTTAGGGTGAGTGTACGGAGTAGGGTTAGTGTTAGGATTAGGGTTAATGTACGGGTTAGGCTTAGGGTTAGGTTTAGGGTTATGTTACGGGTTAGTGTTAGGTTTAGGGTACGGGATAGGTTTAGCGTATGGGTTAAGTTTAGGGTTTGGGTTAGGTTTAGGTTACGGGTTAGGGTTAGGGTACTGGTTAGGGTTAAGTTTAGGTTGCGGGTTAGGGTTAGGGTTAGGGTTAGTGTACGGGTTAGGGTTAGGTTTAGGGTCAGGGTAACAGTTAGGGTTAGTGTTAGGGTATGGATTAGGGTTAGGGTTGGGGTTAGGGTACGGGTTAGTTTTAGGGTTAGGGTATGGGTTAGGGTTACTTTTAAAGCAAGGGTTAGGGTTAGGGTGTGGGTTAGGTTTAGGGTACGGTTTTGGTCTAGGGTTAGGGTAAAGTTTAGGGTGTGAGTTAGGGTTAGGCATCGGGTTAGGGATAGGGAACGGGTTAGGTTTAGGGTACGAGTTAGGGTGAGCGTTAGGTTTATGGTATGGTTAGGTTAGGGTTGGGGTTAGTGTTAGGGTACGGGTTAGGGTTAGGGTACGGGTTAGGTCTAGGGTTAGGTTTAGGTTTAGGATGCGGGTTAGGGTTAGGGTAAGGGTACGGGATTAGGTTTAGGGTTACGGTCAGGGTTAGGGTTAGGTTTAGGGTTAGGGTTAGGGTATGGGTTCGGGTTACGGCACGAGTAAGGGTTAGGCTTAGGGTTATGTTTAGGGTTAGGGTTATATTATGGGGTTAGGGTTAGTGTTAGGGTTAGTTTTAGGGTTAGAGAACGGGTTAGGTTTAGTGTTAGGGTTATGGTTAGTGTTAGGTTTAGGGTTAGGGTTAGAGTACGGGATAGGGTTAGGTTTAGGTTTAGGGTTAGTTTAGAGTACGGGTTAGGGTTAGTGTTAGGGTTGGTGTTAGGGTTAGGGTACGTTTAGGGTTAGGGTTAGGGTTAGGGTTCGGGTTAGTGTTAGTGTACGGGTTAGGGTTAGGGTTATGGTTAGGGTTAGTGTTAGGTTTACGGTACGATTTAGTGTTAAGTTTACGGTACGGGATAGGTTTAGGGTACGTGTTAGGTCTAGGTTTAGGGTTAGGTTTAGTGTGCGGGTTAGGGTTAGGGTTAGGGTTAGGGTACGTGTTAGGGTTAGGGTTTGGGTACGGGTTAGGGTTATTTTTAGGGTTAGGGTAAGGGTTAGGTTTAGGGTTAGGGTAAGGGTTAGTGTTAGGGTATGGGTTAGTGTTAGGGTACGGGTTAGGGTTAGGGTTGGGTTTAGGGTACGGGTTAGTTTTAGGTTTAGGGTACGGGTTAGGGTTACGGTTAAGGTTTGGGTTAGGGTTAGGGTATGGGTTAGGGTTAGGTTACGGTTAAGGGTTATGGTTTGGTTTAGGGTTAGGGTTAAGTTTAGGGTGCGGGTTTGGGTTAGGGATTGGGTTAGAGTACGGGTTTGGGTTAGTGTTAGGGTACGGGTTAGGTTTACCATTTGGGTACGGGTTAGGGTAAAGGTTAGGTTTAGGGTTAGGGTTAGGGGTTAGGTTTAGATTTAGGGTTAGGCTACAGGTTGGGTTAGGATACGGGTTAGGGTTAGGTTTAGGGTTCGGGTTAGGGTTAGTGTACGGGTTAGGGTTAGGGTCAGGGTTAGGTTTAGAGTTAGGGTTAGGGTTAGAGTACGGTTAGGTTTTGTGTTAGGGTTCGGCATATGGTTAGTGTACGGATAGGGTTAGGGTTAGGGTTAGGGTTAGGCTACGGGTTAGGGTTAGGGTTAGGGTACGGTTTAGGGTTAGGGTACGGGTTAGGGTTTGGTTTAGGGTCAGGGTTAGGGTTAGGTTTAGGTTTAGGCTTAGGGTTAGGGTACGGGTTAGGGTTACTGTATGGGTTAGGATTAGGTTTAGGGTTAGGGTTAGGGTTAGGGTTACGGTATGTGTTAGGGTTAGGGTACGGTTAGGGTTTGGATTAGGGTCAGGGTTAGGGTTAGGGTTTGGGTACTGGTTAGGGTTACGTTTAGGGTTAGGCTACGGGTTAGGTTTAGGGTTAGTGTAAGGGTTAGTGTTAGGGTACGGGTTAGTGTTAGGGTACGGGTTAGGTTTAGGGTTAGGGTTAGGGTCCGAGTTCGGGTTACGTTACGAGTTAGGTTTAAGGTTAGGGTTAGGTTTTGGGTTAGGGTTTTAGTAGGGGGTTAGGGTTAGTGTTAGGGTTAGGTTTAGGGTTAGAGAACGGGTTAGGGTTACGTTTAGGGTTAGGTTTAGGGTTAGAGTACGGGTTAGGGTTAGGGCTAGGGTGGTTTAGGGTTAAGGTTAGGGTAAGAGTACGGGTTTGGGTTAGTGTTAGGGTATGGGTTAGGTTTACCGTTTGGGTACGTGTTAGGGTAAGGGTTAGGGTTAGGGTTAGGGTTAGGGTTAGGGGTTAGGGTTAGACTTAGTGTTAGGCTACGGGATAGTGTTAGAGTACTGGTTAGGTTTAGGTTTAGGGTTAGGGTTAGGTTTATGGTTATAGTACGGGTTAGGGTTTGATTTAGGGTTAGGTTTAGGTTTAGAGTACGGGTTAGGGATAGTTTTAGGGTTAGGTTTAGGGTTAGGGTTTGGGTACGGGTTAGGGTTAGGGTTAGAGTACGGGGTAGGGTTAGTGTTGGGGTTAGGGTTAGGGTTAGAGTACGGGTTTGGGTTAGTGTTAGGGTACGGGTTAGTTTTACCATTTGGGTACATGTTAGGGTAAGGGTTAGGGTTAGGGTTAGGTTTATTGTTAGGGGTTAGGTTTAGACTTAGTGTTAGGCTACGGGATAGTGTTAGAGTACAGGTTAGGTTTAGGTTTAGGGTTAGGGTTAGGTTTATGTTTATAGTACGGGTTAGGGTTAGATTTAGGGTTAGGTTTAGGCTTAGAGTACGGTTTAGGGATAGTGTTAGGGTTAGGTTTAGGATAAGGTTACGGGTTAGGGTTCGGGTACGGGTGAGGGTTAGGTTTAGGTGCGGGTTAGCATTAGGGTTAGGGTTAGGGTTAGGGTTACGGTATGCGTTAGGGTTACTGTACGGGTTAGGGTTAGGGTTATTGTTAGGGTTAGGATTAGAGTACGGGTTTGGGTTAGTGTTTGGGTACGGGTTAGGTTTACCGTTTGGGTACGGGTTTGCGTAATGGTTAGGGTTAGTGTTAGGGTTAGGGTTAGGGGTTAGGGTTAGAGTTAGTGGTAGGATACAGTTAGGGTTAGGGTACGGGTACGGGTTAGGGTTAGGGTTCCGGTTAGGGTTAGTGTTCGGGTTAAGGTTAGGGTTAGGGTTAGGGTTAGTGTTAGGGTTACGGTACCGGTGAGGGTTAAGGTTAGGGTATGGTATCGGTGTAGTGTACGTGTTAGGTCTAGGGATAGGATTAGGTTTATTGTGCGGGTTAGGGTTAGGGTTAGGTTAGGGTACGTGTTAGGGTTAGGGTTTGGGTACGGGTTAGCGTTATGCTTAAGGTTAGGGTATGGTTTAGGGTTAGGGTTAGGGTGAGGGTATGGTTTAGGGTTAGGTTCCGGGTTAGGGTTAGGTTTAGGGTACGGGTTAGGGATACTGTACCAGTTAGGGTTAGGGTTAGTGTTAGGGTTATAGTACGGGTTAGCTTTAGAGTTAGGGTTAGGTTTAGGGTTAGATTACGGGTTAGAGTTAGTGTTAGGGTTAGCGTTAGTGTTAGGGTACGGGTTAGGGTTAGAGCACGGGTTAGGGTTAGGTTTAGGGTTAGGTTTAGGGTTAGAGTACGGTTTAGGGTTAGTGTTAGTGTTAGGGTTAGTGTTAGTGTTAGTGTACGGATAGTGTTAGGGTTAGGGTTAGGCTACGGGTTAGGTTTAGGTTTAGGGTACAGGATAGGTTTAGCGTATGGGTTAAGTTTAGGGTTAGGTTTAGGTGCGGGTTAGGGTTAGGGTTAGGGTACGGGTTAGGGTTAGGTTTAGGGTCAGGGTTAGGGTTAGTGATAGGGTTATGGTACGGGTTAGGGTTAGGATTGGGATTAGGGTACGGGTTAGTTTTAGGTTTAGGGTACGGGTTAGGGTTACGGTTAAAGTTAAGGTTAGGGTTAGGGTATGGGTTAGGGTTAGGGTACGGGTAAGGGTTATGTTTAGGGTTAGGGTTAGCTTTAGGTTTAGGATGCAGGTTAGGGTTATGGTTAGTGTTAGGGTTAGCGCTAGGGAATGGTTTAGGGTAACTGTTAGGGTTTGGGTACGGGTTAGGGTGAGGGTTAGGTTATGGGATAGGGTTGGGGACGGGTTAGGTCAAGGGTTAGGGTTAGGTTTAGGGTACAGGTTAGGGTTAGTGTTTGGATTAAGGTTAGGTTTAGGGTATGGGTTAGGCTTAGGGTACGAGTTAGGGTTAGGGTTAACGTCAGTGTTAGGGTTAGGGTTAGCGTTAGGTTACGGTTTAGGGTTAGGTTTAGGGTACGGGTTAGGGTTAGGGTTATGGTTAGAGTACGGGTTAGGTTTAGGGTACGGGTTAGGGTTAGGTTTAGGGTCAGGGTTAGGGTTAAGTTTAGGATACGAGTTAGGGTTAGGGTTTGGGTATGGGTTAGGGTTAGGGTATTGGTTCGGGTTAGGGTTACAGTACAGGTTAATGTTAGGGTGAGGGTTAGGGTTAGGTTGAGAGTACGGTTATGGTTAGGGTTAGGGTTAGAGTACGGGTTAGGGTTAGTGTTAGGGTTAGGGTTAGGGTTAGGGTTAGGGTTAGGGTTAGGGTACGGGTTAGGGTTAGGGTTAGGGTTAGACTACGGGATAGGGTTAGTGTTAGGGTTAGGGTTAGGGTTAATGTACGGGTAGGCTTAGGGTTAGGTTTAGGGTTAGGATACGGGTTAGGGTTAGGTTTAGGTATGGGATAGGGTTAGCGTATGGGTTAAGTTTGGGTTAGGGTTAGGTTTAGGTTACGTGTTAGGTTTAGGGTACGGGTTAGGTTTAGGGCGCGGGTTAGGGTTAGGGTTAGGTTTAGTGTAAGTGATAAGGTTAGGTTTAGGGTCTAGGTTAGGGTTAGGGTTAGTGTTAGGATACGTGTTAGGGTTAGGGTTGGGTTTAGGGTACGGGTTAGTTTAGGGTTAGGATACAGGTTAGCGTTATGGTTAAGGTTAGGGTTAGGGTTAAGGTATGGGTTAGGGTTAGGTTACGGTTAAGGGTTATGGTTTGGGTTAGAGTTAGGGTTAATTTTAGGGTGCTGGTTAGGGTTAGGGTAGGGTTAGGGTTAGATTACGGGTTTGGGTTAGTGTTAGGGTATGGGTTAGGTATACCGTTTGGGTATGGCTTAGGGAAAGGGTTAGGGTTAGGGTTAGGGGTTAGGGTTAGAGTTACGGTTAGGCTACAGGTAGGGTTAGGGTACGGGTTAGGGTTAGGTTTAGGGTTCGGGTTAGGGTTAGTGTACGGCTTAGGGTTAGGTTTAGGGTTAGGGTTAGTGTTATGGTTACGGTACAGGCTAGGGCTAAGGTTAGGTTACGGGATAGGGTTAGTGTACGTGTTAGGTCTAGGGTTAGGGTTAGGTTTAGTGTGCGGGTTAGGGTTAGGGTTCGGGATAGGGTACGTGTTAGGGTTAGGTTTTGGGTACGTGTTAGGCTTATGTTTAGGGTTACGGTATAGGTTAGGTTTAGGGTTAGGGTAAGTGTTAGTGTTAGGTTGCGGGTTAGGGTTAGATTACGGGTTAGGGTTAGGTTTAGGGTTAGGGTTAGGGTTAGGGTATGGGTTAGGGCTAGTGTTAGGGTTAGGGTTAGGGTTAGTGTGCGGATAGGTTTAGGGTTAGCGTTAGTGTTAGGGTACGTGTTTGGGTTAGGTTTAGGGTACAGAATAGGGTTAGTGTAAGGGTTAAGTTTAGGGTTAGTGTTAGGTTTAGGTTACGGGTTAGGGTTAGGGTACGGGTTTGGGTTAGGTTAAGGTGCGGGTTAGGGTTAGGGTACGGGTTATGGTTAGGGTACGTGTTAGGGTTAGGGTTTGGGTACGGGTTAGGGTTACGTTTAGGTTTAGGGTACGGGTTAGGTTTAGGGTTAGGGTTAGGGTACGGTTTAGGGTTAGGGTACGGGATAGGGTTTAGATAGGGTCAGGTTTAGGGTTAGGTTTAGGGTTAGGGTTAGGTTTAGGTTACGGGTTAGGGTTCCTGAATGGGTTAGGGTTAGGTTTAGGGTACGGGATAAGGTTAGTGTACGGGTTCAGTTTAGGGTTAGGGTTAGGTATAGGTTATGGGTTAGGTTTAGGGTATTGGTTAGGGTTAGTTTTAGGGACAGGGTTAGGGTTAGTGTTAGGGTACGAATTAGGTTTAGAGTTAGGGTACGGGTTAGGGTTAGGGTACTGGTACAGTTTAGGGTTACAGTACAGGTTAAGGTTAGGGTGAGGGTTAGGGTCAGGTTTAGGGTACGGTTAGGGTTAGGGTTAGAGTTAGGTTTAGAGTACAGTTTAGGGTTAGTGTTAGGGTAGGGGTTAGGGTTAGGGTATGGGTTAGGGTTAGGTTTAGGGTTAGGGTTAGAGTATGGGGTAGGGTTAGTGTTAGGGTTAGGGTTAGGGTTAATGTACGGGTTAGGCTTAGCGTTAGGTTTAGGGTTAGGATATGGTTTAGGGTTAGGTTTAGGTTATGGGATAGGGTCAGCGTACGTGTTAAATTTAGGGTTAGGGTTAGGTTTAGGTTACGGGTTAGGTTTAGGGTATTGGTTAGGGTTAGGTTTAGGGTTAGAGTTAGGGTACGGGTTAGGGTTAGGTTTAGGGTCAGGGTTACATTTAGGGATAGGGTTATGTTATGGGTTAGGGTTAGGGTTGGGGTTAGGGTACGTGTTAATTTTAGGGTTAGTGTACGGGTTAGAGTTACGGTTAAGGTTAGGGTTAGGGTTAGGTTATGGATTAGGGTTAGGGTTAGGGTTTGGGTAAGGGTTAGGTTTACAGTTAGGATTAGGGTATGGGTTAGGTTTAGGGTCCGGGTTAAGGTTAGCATTAGGTTTAGGGTGGGTTAGGTTTAGGTTTATGGTACGGGTTAGGGTATGGGTTAGGGTTAGGTTTAGGGTCAGGGTTACATTTAGGGATAGGGTTATGTTATGGGTTAGGGTTAGGGTTGGGGTTAGGGTACGTGTTAATTTTAGGGTTAGTGTACGGGTTAGAGTTACGGTTAAGTTTAGGGTTAGGGTTAGGTTATGGATTAGGGTTAGGGTTAGAGTTTGGGTAAGGGTTAGGTTTATGGTTAGGTTTAGGGTATGGGTTAAGTTTAGGGTCCGGGTTAAGGTTAGCATTAGGTTTAGGGTGGTTTAGGTTTAGGTTTATGGTACGGGTTAGGGTACGGGTTAGGGTTAGGTTTAGGGTTGTTGTTAGGGTTAGGGTTAGGGTACGGGGTAGGGTTACGGTACAGTTTAGGGTTAGGGTTAGGGTTAGGGTTAGATTTACGGTTAGTGTACGGGTTAGGGTTAGGTTTAGGGTACGGGTTAGTGATAGGTAACGTGTTAGGGTTAGGAGTAGGGTATGGGTTAGATTTAGGGTTAGGGTTAGGGTTAGGGTTAGGGTTAGGTTTAGGGTTATGGTACGGGTTAGTGTACGGGGTAGGGTTACGGTTAAGGTATGGGTAATGGTACGGTTTTGTGTTATGGTACGGGTTAGGGTATGGGTTTGGATTAGTCTTAGGATACGTGTAGATTTACTGTTTGGGTACAGGTTACGGTAGGGTTAGTGTTAGGGTTAGGGTTAGGGGTTAGGGATAATATTAGGCTCGGGATAGGGTTAGGGTACGGTTTAGGGTACGGTTTAGGGTTATGGTTAGTGTATGTGTATGGGTATGGGTTAGGTTTAGGGTTAGGGTTAATGCTGGTTTAGGGTGCGGGTTAGGGTTAAGGTTAGGGTACGGGATAGGGTTAGTGTACATGTTCGGTCTAGGATTCGGGTTAGGTTTAGTGTGCGGGTTAGAGTTAGGGTTAGGGTTAGGGTACGAGTTAGGGTTAGGGTTTGGGTACGGGTTAGGGTTATGTTTAGGGTTAGTGTATTGGTTAAGTTTAGGGCTAGGGTTAGGATAAGGTTTAGGGTTAGGGTACGGGTTAGGTTTATGGTTAGGGTCAGTGCTAGGGTTAGGTTTAGGGTAAGGAATAGGGTACGGGTTAGTGTACGGGTTAGTTTTAGGGTTAAGGTACGGGTTAGGGTTATGGTTAAAGTTAGGGTTAGTGTCAGGGTGTAGGTTACGGTTAGGGTACGGTTAAGGGTTATGGTTAGGGTTAGGTTTATGGTTAAGTTTAGGGTGCGGTTTAGGGTTAGAGTTAGGGTTAGGGTTAGAGTACGGGTTTGGGTTAGTGTTAGGATACGGGTTAGGTTTACCATTTGGGTACGGGTTAGGGTAAGGGTTAGGGTTAGTGTTAGGGTTAGGGGTTAGGGTTAGAGTTAGTGTTAGGCTACGGGATCGGGTAGAGTACGGGTTAGGGTTAGGTTTAGGGTTAGGGTTAGGGTTATGGTACGGGTTAGGGTTAGAGTTTGGGTTAGGTTTAGGGTTAGAGTACGGGTTAGGGATAGTGTTAGGGTTAGGGTTAGTGTTAGGGTAAGGGTTAGGGTTAGAGTACGTGTTAGGGTTAGGTTTAGGGTTAGGGTTAGTGTTAGAGTACGGGTTAGGGTTAGTGTTAGGGTTAGTTTTAGGGTTAGGGTTAGAGTACGGATAGTGTTACGGTTAGGGTTAGGGTTAAGGTTAGGGTACGGGTTAGGGTTAGGTTTAGGGTACGGGATACGTTTAGGGTACGGGTTAGGGTTAGGTTTAGGTTTAGTGTCAGGTTTAGCTTTAGGGATAGGGTTAGGTTACGGGTTAGGGTTAGGTTTGGGGTTAGGGTATGGGTTAGTTTTATGGTTAGAGTACGGGTCAGTGTTATGGTTAAGGTTAGGGTTAGGGTTAGGGTATGGGTTAGGGTTAGGGTACGGGTAAGTGTTATGTTTAGGGTTAGGGTAAGGTTTAGGTTTAGGGGACGGGTTTGGTGTTTGGTTAGGGTTAGCACTAGGTTATGGGTTAGGGTTAATGTTAGGTTTTGTGTACGTGTTAGGTTTAGGTTTTGGGTACTGGATATGTATGGGTACGGGTTAGGTCAAGGGTTAGGGTTAGGTTTAGGGTACGGGTTAGGTTTAGGGTTAGGTTTAGGGTTAGGGTTAGGGTATGTGTTAGGGTTAGGGTTAGGGTCAGGGTTAGGGTTAGTGTTAGTGTACGAGTTAGGGTTAGGTTTAGGTTTAGGGTACGGGTTAGGGTTAGGGTTAGGGGTAGGGTACGGGTGTAGGTTTAGGGTACACGTTAGGGTTAGGTTTAGGTGAGTGTTAGGGTTAGGGTTAGGTACGTTTTAGGGTTAGGTTTAGGGTCAGGGTTAGGGTTAGTGATAGGGTTATTGTATGGGTTAGGGTTAGGGTTGGGGTTAGGGAATGGGTTAGGGTTAAGTTTAGCGTACGGTTAGGGATAGGGTTAGGGTTAGAGTACGGGTTAGGGTTAGTGTTAGGGTTAGGGTTAGATTTAGGGTAAGGGTTATGGTTAGGGTTAGGGTTAGCTTTAGGTTTGGGTGCGGGTTAGGGTTAGGGTTAGGGTTAGTGTTAGGGTTAGCGCTCGGGAATGGGTTAGTGTTACAGTTAAGGTTTGGGTACGGGTTAGTTTAGGGTTAGGTTACGGGATACGGTTGGGTACGGGTTAGGTCAAGGGTTAGGTTTAGGTTTAGGGTACAGGTTAGCTTTAGGGTTAGGATTAGGTTTAGGTTTAGGGTATGGGTTAGGCTTAGGGTACGGGTTAGTGTTAGCGTCAGGCTTACGGTACGGGTTAGGGTTAGCGTCAGTGTTAGGGTTAGGGTTAGCATTAGGTTACGGGTTAGGGTTAGGTTAGGGAACGGGTTAGGGTTAGGGTTAGGGTCAGGGTTAGGGTTAGGGTTAGGGTACGAGTTAGGGTTAGGTTTAAGGTACGGGTTAGGGTTAGGGTATTGGTATGGGTTAGTGTTACAGTACGGGTTAGGGTAAGGGTGAGGGTTAGGGTTAGATTTAGAGTACGGTTAGGTTTAGTGTTAGGGTTAGGGTTAGAGTACGGGTTAGGGTTAGTGTTAGGGTTAGGGTTAGGGTTCGGGTACGTGTTAGGGTTAGGGTTAGGGTTAGGTTTAGAGCACGACAAAGGGTTGGGTACGGGTTAGGTGAAGGTTTAGGGTTAGGTTTAGGGTACGGGTTAGGGTTAGGGTTAGGTTTAGGGTGCGGGTTAGGGTTAGGGTTAGGGTTAGTGTAAGGGTTAGGGTTAGGTTAAGGGTCAGGGTTAGGGTTAGGGTTAGGGTTAGTGTTCAGGTTATGGTTAGGGTTGGGGTTAGGGTACGGGTTAGTTTTAGGGTTAGGTTATGGGTTTGGGTTATGGTTAAGGTTAAGTTTAGGTTGAGGGGATGGGTTAGGGTTAGGTTACGGTTAAGGGTTATAGTTTGGGTTAGGTTTAGGGTTAAGTTTAGGGTGCGGGTTAGGGTTAAGGTTAGGTTTAGCGTTAGGGTTAGAGTACAGGTTTGGTTTAGTGTAAGGGTACGGGTTAGGTTTACCATTTGGTCACGGGTTAGGGATAGGGTTAGGGTTAGAGTTAGGCGTTAGGGTTAGAGTTAGGGTTAGGCTACGTGAAGGGTTAGGGTACAGTTCGGGTTAGGGTTAGCGTTCGGGTGAGGGTTAGAGTACGTGTTAGGGTTAGGGTTAGGGGTAGGGTTAGTGTTAGGGTTACGGTACAGGATAGGGTTAGTGTACGTGTTAGGTCTAGGTTTAGGGTTAGGTTTAGTGTGCGGGTTAGGGTTAGTGTTAGGGTACGGGTTAGGGTTAGGGTTAGGATTAGGGTACTGGTTAGGGTTAGGGTACGTGATAGGGTTAGTGTTAGGGTGAGTGTTAGGGCACGGGTTAGGGTTAGGGTACGGGTTAGGTCTAGGGTGAGGGTTAGGTTTAGGATGTGGGTTATTGTTAGGGTTAGGGTACGGGATTCGGGTTAGGGTTAGGGTTACGGTTAAGTTTAGTTTTAGGGTTACGGTTAGGGTATGGGTAAAGTTAACGGTGTGAGTTAGGGTTAGGGTTAGGTTTAGGTTACGGGTTAGGGTTAGGGTTAGGTTTAGGGTTAGAGTACGGGGTAGGGTTAGTGTGAGGGTTAGGGTTAGGGTTAATGTACGGGTTAGCTTAGGGTTAGGTTAGGGTTAGGATATGGGTTAGGGTTATGTTTAGGGTACGGAATGGGTTAATGTACGGGCTAAGTTTAGGGTTAGGGGTAGGTTTACGTTACGGGTTAGGGTTAGGGTACGGGTTAGGGTTGGGTTTAGGGTGCGGGTTAGGGTTAAGGTTAGAATTAGTGTAAGGGTTAGGGTTAGGTTTAGTGTCAGGGTTAAGGTTAGGGTTAGTGTTAGTGTACAGGATATGGTTAGAGTTGGGGTTAGGGTACGGGTTAGTTTTAGGGTTATGGTACGGTTTGGGTTACGGTTAAGTTTAGGGTTAGTGTTAGGGTATGGGTTAGGGTTAGGGTATGGGTTAGGGTTAGGGTTAGGGTTAGGGTTAGGGTTAGTGTACAGGCTTAGGGTTAGTGTTAGGGTTAGGGTTAGTGTTAGGGTTAGGATACGGTTTACGACTAGGGTTAGGGTACGGGATAGGGTTAGGGTGCGGGTTATGTCTAGGTTTAGGGTTATGTTTACGGTGCGGGTTACATTTAGGCCCTGGGTTAGTGTTAGGGTACGGGTTAGGGTTAGGGTATGGGTTAGGGTGATGGTTAGTGTACGGGTTAGGGTTAGGGTTAATGTTAGGGTTAGGGTACTGGTTAGTGTTTGGGTACGGGTTAGGGTTAGGCTATGGGTTAGGTCTAGGTTTAGGGTTAGGTTTAGGATGCGGGTTAGGGTTAGGGTACGGGATTAGGGTAAGGTTTAGGGTCAGGGTTAGGGTTAGGTTTAGGTTTAGGGTTAGGGTTGGGTACGGGTTCGGGTAACGGTACGAGTTAGGGTTAGGGTAAGGGTTAGGTTTAGGGTTAGGATGATGTAGGGAGTTAGGGTTAGTGTTAGGGTTATGGATAGTGTTAGGGTTAGGGTTAAGTTTAGAGTACGGGTTAGGGTTAGGATTAGGTTTAGGGTTAGGTTTAGAATACGGGATAGGGATAGTGTTAGGGTTAGGGTTAGGGTTAGGGTTAGGGTTAGGGTTAGGGTTAGTGTGTGGTTAGGGTTAGGTTTAGGGTCAGGGTTAGGGTTAGGGTTAGTGTTAGTGTACGCGTTAAGGTTAGGGTTGGGGTTAGGGTACAGGGTAGTTTTAGGGTTAGGGTACGAGTTAGGGTTACGGTTAAGGTTAGGGCTAGGGTTAGGGTATGGGTTAGGGTTAGGTTACGGTTAAGGGTTATGGTTTGCGTTAGGGTTAGGGTTAAGTTTAGGGTGCGGGTGTGGGTTAGGGTTAGGGTTAGGGTTAGGCTACTGGAAGGGTTATGGTACGAGTTAGGGTTAGGTTTAGGGTTAGGTTTAGTGTTAGAGTACTGGTTTGTGTTAGTGTTAGGGTACGGGTTAGGTTTACCGTTTGGGTACGGGTTAGGGTAAGGGTTAGAGTTAGGGTTAGGGGTTAGGGGTAGAGTTAGGTTTAGGCTACAGGTAGGGTTAGGGTACGGGTTAGGGTTAGGGTTAGTGTTAGGATTACGTTACGGGTTATGGTTAAGTTTAGGGTATGGGATAGGGTTAGTGTAGGTGTTAGGTCTAGGGTTAGGGTTAAGTTTAGTGTGCGGGTTAGGGTTAGGGTTAGGGTACATGTTAGGGTTAGGGTTTGGGTACCGGTTAGGGTTAAATTTAGGGTTAGGGTACGGGTTAGGTTTAGGGTTAGGGTTAGGGTACGGTTTAGGGTTAGGGTACGGGTTAGGGTTAGGTTTAGGGTCAAGGTTAGGGTTAGGTTTAGGGTTAGGGTTAGTGTTAGGGTACGCGTTAGGGTTAATGTACGGGTTAGGGTTAGAGTTAGGGTTAGGTTTAGGGTTAGAGTATGGGGTAGGGTTATTGTTAGGGTCAGGGTTAGTGTTAGGGTACGGGTTAGGGTTAGGGTACGGGTTAGGGTTAGAGTATGGGTTAGGGTTATGTTTAGGGTTAGGGTGAGGGTTAGTGTACGGATAGGGTTATGGTTAGGGTTAGAGTACGGGTTAGGGTTAGTGTTAGGGGTTATGGTGAGGGTTAGGTTTAGGGTACGGGTTAGGGTTAGGCGTAGGTTATGGGTTAGTTTTAGGGTTAGGGTTAGTGTTAGGGTTAGGGTTATGCAACGTCTTAGGGTTCAGGTTAGTGTTAGGGATAGTGTACGGGTTTGTGTACGGGTTAGGGTTAGGTTTAAGGTTCGGGTAACGGTACGGGTTAGGGTTAGGGTACGGGTACGGGTTAGGGTTAGGGTTAGGGTGTGTGTTAGGGTTAGGAATTGGGTTAGGGTTAGGGTTAGGGTTAGTGTTAGTGTTAGGGTATGGGTTAGGGTTAGGGTTAGTGTACGGTTTAGGGTTAGGGTTAAGGTTAGTGTTAGGGTTAGGGTACGGGTTAGGGTTACAGTCAGGGTTGGTTTAGAGTTAGGGTTAGGGTTAGAGTACGGTTAGGTTTTGTGTTAGGGTTAGGCTTATGGTTAGTGTACGGATAGGGTTAGGGTTAGGGTTAGGTTAGGCTACGGGTTAGGGTTCGGGTTTCGGTACCGTTTAGGGTTAGGGTACGGGTTAGGGTTTGGTTTAGGGTCAGTGTTAGGGTTAGGTTTAGGTTTAGGGTTAGGGTTAGGGTACGGGTTAGGGTTACTGTATGGGTTAGGGTTAGGTTTAGGGTTAGGGTTAGGGTTAGGGTTAGGGTTACGGTACGTGTTAGGGTTAGGGTACGGGTTTTGGTTAGGATTAGGGTCAGGGTTAGGTTAGGGTTTGGGTACGGGTTAGGGTTACGTTTAGGGTTAGGCTACGGGTTAGGTTTAGGGTTAGTGTAAGGGTTAGTGTTAGGGTACGGGTTAGTGTTCGGGTACAGGTTAGGTTTAGGGTTAGTGTTAGGGTCCGAGTTCGGGTTACGGTACGAGTTAGGTTTAGGGTTAGGGTTAGGTTTTGGGTTAGGGTTTTAGTAGGGGGTTAGGGTTAGTGTTAGGGTTAGGTTTAGGGTTAGAGAACGGGTTAGGGTTACGTTTAGGGTTAGGTTTAGAGTTAGAGTACGGGTTAGGGTTAGGGCTAGGGTGGTTTAGGGTTAAGGTTAGGGTAAGAGTACGGGTTTGGGTTAGTGTTAGGGTATGGGTTAGGTTTACCGTTTGGGTACGTGTTAGGGTAAGGGTTAGGGTTAGGGTTAGGTTTAGGGTTAGGGGTTAGGGTTAGACTTAGTGTTAGGCTACGGGATAGGGTTAGAGTACTGGTTAGGTTTAGGTTTAGGGTTAGGGTTAGGTTTATGGTTATAGTACGGGTTAGGGTTTGATTTAGGGTTAGGTTTAGGTTTAGAGTACGGGTTAGGGATAGTTTTAGGGTTAGGGTTAGGGTTAGGGTTTGGGTACGGGTTAGGGTTAGGGTTAGAGTACAGGGTAGGGTTAGTGTTAGGGTTAGGGTTAGGGTTAGAGTACGGGTTTGGGTTAGTGTTAGGGTACGGGTTAGGTTTACCATTTGGGTACATGTTAGGGTAAGGGTTAGGGTTAGGGTTAGGTTTATTGTTAGGGGTTAGGTTTAGACTTAGTGTTAGGCTACGGGATAGGGTTAGAGTACGGGTTAGGTTTAGGTTTAGGGTTAGTGTTAGGTTTATGGTTATAGTACGGGTTAGGGTTAGATTTAGGGTTAGTTTTAGGCTTAGAGTACGGTTTAGGGATAGTGTTAGGGTTAGGTTTAGGATAAGGTTACGGGTTAGGGTTCGGGTACGGGTTAGGGTTAGGTTTAGGTGCGGGTTAGCGTTAGGGTTAGGGTTAGGGTTAGGTTTAGGTGCGGGTTAGGGTTAGGGTTAGGGTTAGTGGTTAGGGTTAGAGTTAGGGTTAGGCTACGGGTAGGGTTAGGGTACGGGTTACGGTTAGGGTTAGGGTTCGGGTTAGGGTTAGTGTACGAGTTAGGGTTATGGTTATGGTTATGGTTAGGGTTAGGGTATGTTTTAGGGTTAGATTTTGGGTACGGGTTAGGGTTACATTTAGGGTTAGGGTACGGGTTAGGTTTAGGGTTAGGTTTAGGGTTAGGGTTACGGTATGCGTTAGGGTTACTGTACGGGTTAGGGTTAGGGTTATTGTTAGGGTTAGGGTTAGAGTACGGGTTTGGGTTAGTGTTTGGGTACGGGTTAGGTTTACCGTTTGGGTACGGGTTTGCGTAATGGTTAGGGTTAGTGTTAGGGTTAGGGTTAGGGGTGTGGGTTAGAGTTAGTGGTAGGATACAGTTAGGGTTAGGGTACGGGTACGGGTTAGGGTTAGGGTTCGGGTTAGGGTTAGTGTACGGGTTAGGGTTAGGGTTAGGGTTAGGGTTAGGGTTAGTGTTAGGGTTACTGTACCGGTGAGGGTTAAGGTTAGGGTACGGTATCGGTGTAGTGTACGTGTTAGGTCTAGGGATAGGATTAGGTTTATTGTGCGTGTTAGGGTTAGGGTTAGGTTAGGGTACGTGTTAGGGTTAGGGTTTGGGTACGGGTTAGCGTTATGCTTAAGGTTAGGGTACGGTTTAGGGTTAGGGTTAGGGTGAGGGTATGGTTTAGGGTTAGGTTCCGGGTTGGGGTTAGGTTTAGGGTACGGGTTAGGGTTACTGTACCAGTTAGGGTTAGGGTTAGTGTTAGGGTTATAGTACGGGTTAGCTTTAGATTTAGGGTTAGGTTTAGGGTTAGATTACGGGTTAGAGTTAGTGTTAGGGTTAGCGTTAGTGTTAGGGTACGGGTTAGGGTTAGAGCACGGGTTAGGGTTAGGTTTAGGGTTAGGTTTAGGGTTAGAGTACGGTTTAGGGTTAGGGTTAGTGTTAGGGTTAGTGTTAGTGTTAGTGTACGGATAGTGTTAGTGTTAGGGTTAGGCTACGGGTTAGGTTTAGGTCTAGGGTACGGGATAGGTTTAGCGTATGGGTTAAGTTTAGGGTTAGGGTTAGGTTTAGGTGCGGGTTAGGGTTAGGGTTAGGGTACGGGTTAGGGTTAGGTTTAGGGTCAGGGTTAGGGTTAGTGATAGGGTTATGGTACGGGTTAGGGTTAGGGTTGGGATTAGGGTACGGGTTAGTTTTAGATTTAGGGTACGGGTTAGGTTTACGGTTAAAGTTAGGGTTAGGGTTAGGGTATGGGTTAGGGTTAGGGTACGGGTAAGGGTTATGTTTAGGGTTAGGGTTAGCTTTAGGTTTAGGATGCAGGTTAGGGTTATGGTTAGTGTTAGGGTTAGCGCTAGGGAATGGTTTAGGGTAACTGTTAGGGTTTGGGTACGGGTTAGGGTGAGGGTTAGGTTATGGGATAGGGTTGGGGACGGGTTAGGTCAAGGGTTAGGGTTAGGTTTAGGGTACGGGTTAGGGTTAGTGTTTGGATTAAGGTTAGGTTTAGGGTATGGGTTAGGCTTAGGGTACGAGTTAGGGTTAGGGTTAACGTCAGTGTTAGGGTTAGGGTTAGCGTTAGGTTACAGTTTAGGCTTAGGTTTAGGGTGCGGGTTAGGGTTAGGGTTATGGTTAGAGTACGGGTTAGGTTTAGGGTACGGGTTAGGGTTAGGTTTAGGGTCAGGGTTAGGGTTAAGGTTAGGATACGAGTTAGGGTTAGGGTTTGGGTATGAGTTAGGGTTAGTGTATTGGTTCGGGTTAGGGTAACAGTACGGGTTAAGGTTAGGGTGAGGGTTAGGGTTAGGATGAGAGTACGGTTATGGTTAGGGTTAGGGTTAGGGTTAGAGTACGGGTTAGGGTTAGTGTTAGGGTTAGGGTTAGGGTTAGGGTTAAGGTACGGGTTAGGGTTAGGTTTAGGGTTAGACTACGGGGTAGGGTTAGTGTTAGGGTTAGGGTCAGGGTTAATGTACGGGTAGGCTTAGGGTTAGGTTTAGGGTTAGGATACGGGTTAGGGTTAGATTTAGGTATGGGATAGGGTTAGCGTATGGGTTAAGTTTGGATTAGGGTTAGGTTTAGGTTACGTGTTAGGTTTAGGGTACGGGTTAGATTTAGGGCGCGGGTTAGGGTTAGGGTTAGGTTTAGTGTAAGTGATAAGGTTAGGTTTAGGGTCTAGGTTAGGGTTAGGGTTAGTGTTAGGATACGGGTTAGGGTTAGGGTTGGGTTCACGGTACGGGTTAGTTTAGGGTTAGGATACGGGTTAGCGTTATGGTTAAGGTTAGGGTTAGGGTTAATGTATGTGTTAGGGTTAGGTTACGGTTAAGGGTTATGGTTTGGGTTAGGGTTAGGGTTAAGTTTAGGGTGCTGGTTAGGGTTAGGGTAGGGTTAGGGTTAGATTACGGTTTTGGGTTAGTGTTAGGGTACGGGTTAGGTATACCGTTTGGGTACGGCTTAGGGAAAGGGTTAGGGTTAGGGTTAGGGGTTAGGGTTAGAGTTACGGTTAGGCTACAGGTAGGGTTAGGGTACGGGTTAGGTTTAGGGTTAGGGTTCGGGTTAGGGTTAGTGGACGGCTTAGGGTTAGGGTTAGGGTTAGGGTTAGTGTTATGGTTACGGTACAGGCTAGGGTTAAGGTTAGGTTACGGGATAGGGTTAGTGTAGGTGTTAGGTCTAGGGTTAGGGTTAGGTTTAGTGTGTGGGTTAGGGTTAGGGTTCGGCATAGGGTACGTGTTAGGGTTAGGTTTTGGTTACGTGTTAGGCTTATGTTTAGGGTTACGGTGTAGGTTAGGTTTAGGGTTAGGGTAAGTGTTAGTGTTAGGTTGCGGGTTAGGGTTAGATTACGGGTTAGGGTTAGGTTTAGGGTTAGGGTTAGGGTTAGGGTATGGGTTAGGGTTAGTGTTAGGGTTAGGGTTAGGGTTAGTGAGCGGACAGGGTTAGGGTTAGCGTTAGTGTTAGGGTACGGGTTTGGGTTAGGTTTAGGGTGCAGGATAGGGTTAGTGTAAGGGTTAAGTTTAGGGTTAGTGTTAGGTTTAGGTTACGGGTTAGCGTTAGGGTACGGGTTTGGGTTAGGTTAAGGTGCGGGTTAGGGTTAGGGTACGGGTTATGGTTAGGGTACGTGTTAGGGTTAGGGTTTGGGTACGGGTTAGGTTTACGTTTAGGTTTAGGGTACGGGTTAAGTTTAGGGTTAGGGTTAGGGTACGGTTTAGGGTTAGGTTACGGGATAGGGTTTAGATAGGGTCATGGTTAGGGTTAGGTTTAGGGTTAGGGTTAGGGTTAGGTTACGGGTTAGGTTTCCTGAATGGGTTAGGGTTAGGTTTAGGGTACGGGATAAGGTTAGCATACGGGTTCAGTTCAGGGTTAGGGTTAGGTATAGGTTATGGGTTAGGTTTAGGGTATTGGTTAGGGTTAGTTTTAGGGACAGGGTTAGGGTTAGCGTTAGGGTACGAATTAGGTTTAGAGTTAGGGTACGGGTTAGGGTTAGGGTATTGGTACAGTTTAGGGTTACAGTACAGGTTAAGGTTAGGGTGAGGGTTAGGGTTAGGTTTAGGGTACGGTTAGGGTTAGGGTTAGAGTTAGGTTTAGAGTACGGTTTAGAGTTAGTGTTAGGGTAGGGGTTAGGTTTAGGGTACGGGTTAGGGTTAGGTTTAGGGTTAGGGTTAGAGTACGGGGTAGGGTTAGTGTTAGGGTTAGGGTTAGGGTTAATGTACGGGTTAGGCTTAGCGTTAGGTTTAGGGTTAGGATATGGGTTAGGGTTAGGTTTAGGTTATGGGATAGGGTTAGCGTACGTGTTAAATTTAGGGTTAGGGTTAGGTTTAGGTTACGGGTTAGGTTTAGGGTATTGGTTAGGGTTAGGTTTAGGGTTAGAGTTAGGGTACGGGTTAGGGTTAGGTTTAGGGTCAGGGTTACATTTAGGGATAGGGTTATGGTATGGGTTAGGGTTAGGGTTGGGGTTAGGGTACGTGTTAATTTTAGGGTTAGATATGGGTTAGAATTACGGTTAAGGTTAGGGTTAGGGTTAGGTTATGGATTAGGGTTAGGGTTAGGGTTTGGGTAAGGGTTAGGTTTACGGTTAGGATTAGGGTATGGGTTAGGTTTAGGTTCCGGGTTAAGGTTAGCATTAGGTTTAGGGTGGGTTAGGTTTAGATTTATGGTACGGGTTAGGGTACGGGTTAGGGTTAGGTTTAGGGTTGTTGTTAGGTTTAGGGTTAGGGTACGGGTTAGGGTTACGGTACAGTTTAGGGTTAGGGTTAGGGTTAGGGTTAGATTTACTGTTAGTGTACGGGTTAGGGTTAGGTTTAGGGTACGGGTTAGGGATAGGTAACGTGTTAGGGTTAGGAGCAGGGTATGGGTTAGATTTAGGGTTAGGGTTAGGGTTAGGTTTAGGGTTATGGTACGGGTTAGTGTACTGGGTAGGGTTACGGTTAAGGTGGGTAACGGTACGGTTTTGTGTTATGGTACGGGTTAGGGTATGGGTTTGGATTAGTCTTAGGGTACGTGTAGATTTACTGTTTGGGTACAGGTTACGGTAGGGTTAGTGTTAGGGTTAGGGTTAGGGGTTAGGGATAATATTAGGCTCGGGATAGGGTTAGGGTACGGTTTAGGGTACGGTTTAGGGTTATGGTTAGTGTATGTGTATGGGTATGCGTTAGGTTTAGGGTTAGGGTTAATGCTGGTTTAGGGTGCGGGTTAGGGTTAAGGTTAGGGTACGGGATAGGGTTAGTGTACATGTTCGGTCTAGGATTCGGGTTAGGTTTAGTGTGCGGGTTAGAGTTAGGGTTAGGGTTAGGGTACGAGTTAGGGTTAGGGTTTGGGTACGGGTTAGGGTTATGTTTAGGGTTACTGTATGGGTTAGGTTTAGGGCTAGAGTTAGGATAAGGTTTAGGGTTAGGGTACGGGTTAGGTTTATGGTTAGGGTCAGTGCTAGGGTTAGGTTTAGGGTAAGGAATAGGGTACGGGTTAGTGTACGGGTTAGTTTTAGGGTTAATGTATGGGTTAGAGTTATGGTTAAAGTTAGTGTTAGTGTTAGGGTGCAGGTTACGGTTAGGGTACGGTTAAGGGTTATGGTTAGGGTTAGGTTTATGGTTAAGTTTAGGGTGCGGTTTAGGGTTAGAGTTAGGGTTAGGGTTAGAGTACGGGTTTGGGTTAGTGTTAGGATACGGGTTAGGTTTACCATTTGGGTACGGGTTAGGGTAAGGGTTAGGGTTAGGGTTAGGGTTAGGGTTAAGGTTTAGCGTTAGAGTTAGTGTTAGGCTACGGGATCGGGTAGAGTACGGGTTAGGGTTAGGTTTAGGGTTAGGGTTAGGGTTATGGTACGGGTCAGGGTTAGAGTTTGGGTTAGGTTTAGGGTTAGAGTACGGGTTAGGGATAGTGTTAGGGTTAGGGTTAGTGTTAGGGTAAGGGTTAGGGTTAGAGTACGGGTTAGGGTTTGGTTTAGGGTTAGGGTTAGTGTTAGAGTACGGGTTAGGGTTAGTGTTAGGGTTAGGGTTAGTGTTAGGGTAAGGGTTAGGGTTAGAGTACGGGTTAGGGTTAGGTTTAGGGTTAGGGTTAGTGTTAGAGTACGGTTTAGGGTTAGTGTTAGGGTTAGGTTTAGGGTTACGGTTAGAGTACGGATAGTTTACGGTTAGGGTTAGGGTTAGGGTACGGGTTAGGGTTAGGTTTAGGGTACGGGATACGGTTAGGGTACGGGTTAGGGTTAGGTTTAGGTTTAGTGTCAGGTTTAGCTTTAGGGATAGGGTTAGGTTACGGGTTAGGGTTAGGTTTGGGGTTAGGGTACGGGTTAGTTTTATGGTTAGAGTATGGTTCAGTGTTATGGTTAAGGTTAGGGTTAGGGTTAGGGTATGGGTTAGGGTTAGGGTACGGGTAAGTGTTATGTTTAGGGTTAGGGTAAGGTTTAGGGTTAGGGGACGGGTTTGGTTTTTGGTTAGGGTTAGCACTAGGTTATGGGTTAGGGTTAATGTTAGGTTTTGGGTACGTGTTAGGTTTAGGGTTTGGGTACTGGATAGGTATGGGTACGGGTTAGGTCAAGGGTTAGGGTTAGGTTTAGGGTACGGGTTAGGTTTAGGGTTAGGTTTAGGGTTAGGGTTAGGGTATGTGTTAGGGTTAGGGTTAGGGTCAGGGTTAGGGTTAGTGTTAGTGTATGAGCTAGGGTTAGGTTTAGGTTTAGGGTACGGGTTAGGGTTAGGGTTAGGGGTAGGGTACGGGTGTAGGTTTAGGGTACACGTTAGGGTTAGGTTTAGGTGCGTGTTAGGGTTAGGGTTATGTACGGTTTAGGGTTAGGTTTAGGGTCAGGGTTAGGGTTAGTGTTAGGGTTATTGTACGGGTTAGGGTTAGGGTTAGCATACGGTTAGGGTTAGGGTTAGGGTTAGAGTACGGGTTAGGGTTAGTGTTAGGGTTAGGGTTAGATTTAGGGTAAGCGTTATGGTTAGGGTTAGGGTTAGGGTTAGATTACGGGGTAGGGTTAGTGTGAGGGTTAGGGTTAGGATTAATGTACGGGTTAGCTTAGGGCTTAGGTTAGGGTTAGGATATGGGTTAGGGTTATGTTTAGGGTACGGAATGGGTTAACGTACGGGCTAAGTTTAGGGTTAGGGGTAGGTTTACGTTACGGGTTAGGGTTAGCGTACGGGTTAGGGTTAGGTTTAGGGTGCGGGTTAGGGTTAGGGTTAGGATTAGTGTAAGGGTTAGGGTTAGGTTTAGTGTCAGGGTTAAGGTTAGGGTTAGTGTTAGTGTACAGGTTATGGTTAGAGTTGGGGTTAGGGTACGGGTTAGTTTAGGGTTATGGTACGGTTTGGGTTACGATTAAGTTTAGGGTTAGTGTTAGGGTATGGGTTAGGGTTAGGTTACGGGTTAGGGTTAGGGTACGGGTTAGGGTTAGTGTACGGACTTAGGTTTAGTGTTAGGGTTAGGGTTAGTGTTAGGGTTAGGATACGGTTTAGGACTAGTTTTAGGGTACGGGATAGGGTTAGGGTACGTGTTATGTCTAGGGTTAGGGTTATGTTTACGGTGCGGGTTACAGTTAGGCCCTGGGTTAGTGTTAGGGTACGGGTTAGGGTTATGATATGGGTTAGGGTGATGGTTAGTGTACGGGTTAGGGTTAGGGTTAATGTTAGGGTTAGGGTACTGGTTAGTGATTGGGTAGGGGTTAGGGTTAGGCTATGGGTTAGGTCTAGGTTTAGGGTTAGGTTTAGGATGCGGTTTAGGGTTAGGGTACGGGATTAGGGTTAGGTTTAGGGTCAGGGTTAGGGTTAGGTTTAGGTTTAGGGTTAGGGTTGGGTACGGGCTCGGGTAACGGTACGAGTTAGGGTTAGGGTAAGTGTTAGGTTTAGGGTTAGGATTATGTAGGGAGTTAGGGTTAGTGTTAGGGTTATGGATAGTGTTAGGGTTAGGGTTAAGTTTAGAGTACGGGTTAGGGTTAGGATTAGGTTTAGGGTTAGGTTTAGAATACGAGATAGGGATAGTGTTAGGGTTAGGGTTAGGGTTAGGGTTAGGGTTAGGGTTAGGGTTAGTGTGTGGTTAGGGTTAGGTTTAGGGTCAGGGTTAGGGTTAGGGTTAGTGTTAGTGTACGCGTTAAGGTTAGGGTTGGGGTTAGGGTACAGGGTAGTTTTAGGGTTAGGGTACGAGTTAGGGTTACGGTTAAGGTTAGGGCTAGGGTTAGGGTATGGGTTAGGGTTAGGTTACGGTTAAGGGTTATGGTTTGCGTTTGGGTTAGGGTTAAGTTTAGGGTGCGGGTGAGGGTTAGGGTTAGGGTTAGGGTTAGGCTACTGGAAGGGTTATGGTACGAGTTAGGGTTAGGTTTAGGGTTAGGTTTAGTGTTAGAGTACTGGTTTGGGTTAGTGTTAGGGTACGGGTTAGGTTTACCGTTTGGGTACGGGTTAGGGTAAGGGTTAGAGTTAGGGTTAGGGGTTAGGGGTAGAGTTAGGTTTAGGCTACGGGTAGGGTTAGGGTACGGGTTAGGGTTAGGGTTAGTGTTAAGATTACGTTACGGGTTAGGGTTAAGTTTAGGGTACGGGATAGGGTTAGTGTAGGTGTTAGGTCTAGGGTTAGGGTTAGGTTTAGTGTGTGGGTTAGGGTTAGGGTTAGGTTACATGTTAGGGTTAGGGTTTGGGTACCGGTTAGGGTTAAATTTAGGGTTAGGGTACGGGTTAGGTTTAGGGTTAGGGTTAGGGTACGGTTTAGGGTTAGGGTACGGGTTAGGGTTAGGTTTAGGGTCAAGGTTAGAGTTAGGTTTAGGGTTGGGGTTAGTGTTAGGGTACGCGTTAGGGGTACTGTACGGGTTAGGGTTAGAGTTAGGGTTAGGTTTAGGGTTAGAGTATGGGGTAGGGTTATTGTTAGGGTTAGGGTTAGTGTTAGGGTATGGGTTAGGGTTAGGGTACAGATTAGGGTTAGAGTATGGGTTAGGGTTATGTTTAGGGTTAGGGTGAGGGTTAGTGTACGGATAGGGTTATGGTTAGGGTTAGAGTACGGGTTAGGGTTAGTGTTAGGGGTTATGGTGAGGGTTAGGTTTAGGGTACGGGTTAGGGTTAGGCGTAGGTTATGGGTTAGGTTTAGGGTTAGGGTTAGTGTTAGGGTTAGGGTTATGCAACGTCTTAGGGTTCAGGTTAGGGTTAGGGATAGTGTACGGGTTTGTGTACGGGTTAGGGTTAGGTTTAAGGTACGGGTAACGGTACGGGTTAGGGTTAGGGTATGGGTACGGGTTAGGGTTAGGGTTAGGGTGTGTGTTAGGGTTAGGAATCGGGTTAGGGTTAGGGTTAGGGTTAGGGTTAGTGTTAGGGTATGGGTTACGGTTAGGGTTAGTGTACGGTTTAGGGTTAGGGTTAAGGTTAGTGTTAGGGTTAGGGTACGGGTTAGGTTTAGGGTTAGGGCCACGGTTAGGGTTAGGGATAGGGTACGAGTTAGGGTTAGGTTACGGGTTAGGGTTAGGTTTAGGGTCAAGGTTAGGGTTAGGTTTAGGGTTAGGGTTAGGGTTAGAGTACGTGTTAGGGTTAGGGTTTGGTACAGGTTAGGGTTCCCTTTAGGGTTAGGGTACGGGTTAGGTTTAGGTGTAGGGTAAGGGTTAGTGTTAGGGTACGGGTAAGGGTTAGTGTTAAGGTTAGGGTTAGGGTTAGTGTACGGATAGTGTTAGGGTTAGAGTTAGGGTTAGGGTACAGGTTAGGGTTAGTGTTAACGTTAGGGTTTGTGTTTGGGTTAGGATACGGGTTAGGACTAGGGTTAGGGTACGGGATAGGGTTAGGATATGGCTTATGTCTAGTGTTAGGGTTAGGTTTACGGTGCGGGATAGATTTAAGCCCTGGGTTAGGGTTAGGGTACGGGCTAGGGTTAGGTATGGGCTAGGGTTATGGTTACTGTACGGGTTAGGGTTAGGGTTAGTGTTAGGGTTAGGGTACGGGTTAGTGTTAGGGTACGGGTTAGGGTTAGGCTCCGGGTTAGGTCTAGGGTTAGGGTTAGGTTAGGATGCGGGTTAGGGTTAGGTTTAGGGTACGGGATTAGGGTTAGGGTTAGGGTCAGGGTTAGGGTAGGTTTAGGGTTAGGTTTAGGGTTGGGTACGGGTTCGGGTTATGGTACGAGTTAGGGTTAGGGTAAGGGTTAGGTTTAGGGTTAGGATTATAGTATGGTGTTAGGGTTAGTGTTAGGGTTACTTTTAGTTTTAGAGTACTGGTTAGGGTTAGTGTTAGGGATATGGTTAGTGTTAGGGTTAGGGTTAAGGTTAGAGTTTGGGTTAGGGTTAGGGTTAGGGTAAGGGTTAGGTTTAGAGTACGGGATAGGTTTAGTGTTAGTGTTAGTGTTAGGGTTAGGGTTAGGGTTAGTGTGTGTTTAGGGTTAGGTTTAGGGTCAGGGTTAGGGTTAGGGTTAGTGTTTGTGTACGCGTTAAGGTTAGGGTTGGGGTTAGGGTACGGGTTAGTTTTAGGGTTAGGGTATGAGTTAGGGTTACCGTTAAGGTTAGGGTTAGGGTTAGGGTATGGGTTAAGGTTAGGTTACGGTTAAGGGTTATGGTTTTCGTTAGGGTTAGTGTTAAGTTTAGGGTGCGGGTTAGGGTTAGGGTTAGGGTTAGGTTTAGACTACGGGTTTGGGTTAGTGTTAGGGTAAGTTTTAGGTTTACCGTTTGGGTACGTGTTAGGGTAAGGTTTAGGGTTAGGGTTAGGGTTAGTGTTAGGGGTTAGGGTTAGAGTTTGGGTTAGGCTACGGGAAGGGTTAGGGTACGTGTTAGGGTACGGGTTAGGGTTAGGGTTAGGATTAGAGTACGGGTTTGGGTTAGTGTTAGGGTACGGGATAGGTTTACCATTTGGGTACTGGTTAGGGTAAGGGTTAGTGTTAGGTTTGGGGGTTAGGGTTAGTGTTAGGGTTAGGATATGGGTAGGGTTAGGGTACGGGTTAGGGTTAGGGTTAGTGTTAGGGTTACGGTACGGGTTAGGGTTAAGGTTAGTGTACGGGATAGGTTTAGTGTACGTGTTAGGTCTCGGGTTAGGGTTAGGTTTAGTGTGCGGTTTAGGGTAGGGTTAGGGTTAGGTACGTGTTAGGGTTAGGGTTAGGGTTAGGTTTAGGGTTAGGGTTAGGGTCAGATTTAGGGTTAGGTTTAGGTTTAGGGTTAGGGAACAGGTTAGGGTTAGGGTTATGTTACGGGTTAGGGTTACAGGACGGGATAGTGTTAGGGTGAGGTTTAGGGTCAGGGTTAGAGAACGGTTAGGGTTAGGGTGAGGGTTATGGTTAGAGTACGGTTTAGGGTTAGTGTTAGGGTTTGGGAAAGGGTTAGGTTTAGGGTTAGGGTACGGGTTAGGGTTAGGTTTAGGTTACGTGTTAGGGTTAGGGTACAAGTTAAGGTTAGGTTTAGGTGCGGATTAGGGTTAGGGTACAGGTTATGGTTAGGTTTATGGTCAGGGTTAAGTTTAGGGATAGGATTATGGTACGGGTTAGGGTTAGGGTTGGCGTTAGGGTACGGGTTCAGGTTAATGTTAGGGTTAGGGTTAGGGTTAGTGTTAGGTTAAGGGTTAGGGTTAGGGTATGGGTAAGGGTTATGTTTAGGTTTAGGGTTAGGTTTAGGTTTAGGGTGGGATTAGGCTTAGCGTTAGGGTTACGGTTAGCGCTAGGTTATGGGTTAGGGTTACTGCTGGGTTAGGGTACGGGTTAGGGTTAGGGTTAGGGTACGGGATAGGGTTGGGTACGGGCTTGGTCAAGGGTTAGGGTTAGGTTTAGGGTATGGGTTAGGGTTAGGTTTTGGGTTAGGGTTAGGGTATGGTTAAGTTTAGGGTACGGGTTAGGGTTAGGATTAGTGTCAGGGTTAGGGTTATGTTTAGGGTATGAGTTAGGGTTAGGTTTAAGGTACGGGGTAGAGTTAGGATTAGGGTTAGGGTACAGGTTAGGTTTAGGTTACGGGTTTGCATTAGTGTTTGGGTCAGGGTTAGAGTTAGGGTACGAGTTAGGGTTAGGGTTAGGGTACGGGTTAGGGTTAGGTTTATATTATGGTTTAGGGTTACAGTACGGGTTAGGATAAGGGTGAGGGTTAGGGTTAGGGTAAGAATACGTTTAGAGTTAGGGTTAGGGTTAAGGTTAGGGTTAGAGTACGGCTTAGGGATAGTGTCAGGGTTAGGGAAAGGGTAGATTTAGGGTACGGGTTAGGGTACGGGTTAGGGTTAGGGTTAGGGTTAGGGTTAGAGTACGGGGTATGGTTAGTATTAGGGTTAGGGTTAGGGTTAATGTACGGGTTAGGCTTAGGGTTAGGTGTAGGGTTAAGTTACGGGTTAGGGTTAGGTTTAGGGTACGGTATAGGGATAGCGTACGAGTTAAGTTTAAGTTTAGGGATAGGTTGAGGTTATGGGTTAGGGTTAGGGTACGGGTTAGGGTTAGGTTTAGGGTGCAAGTAAAGGTTAGGGTTAGGGTCAGTGCATGGGTTAGGTTTATGTTATGGGTCAGGGTTAGGGTTAGGGTTAGTGTTAGGTTATGGGTTAGCCTTAGGGTTGGCGTTAGGGTACGGGTTAGTTTTAGGGTTAGGGTACGGGTTAGGGTTACGGTAAAGTTAGGGATAGGGTTAGGGTGTGGGTTAGGGTTAGGGTACGGTTAAGGGTTATGGTTAGGCTTAGGGTTAGGGTTAAGTTTAGGGTGCGGTTTAGGTTTAGGGTTAGTGTTAGGGTTAGGGTTAGTGTATGGGTTTGCATTAGTGTCAGGGTACGGTTTAGGTTTACCGCTTGGGTCCGGGATAGGGTAAGGGTTCGGGTAAGAGTTAGGGGTTTGGGTTACAGTTAGGGTTAGGCTACGGGATAGGTTTAGAGTACGGGGTAGTGTTAGGTTTAGGGTTAGGGTTAAGGTTAGGGTTATAGTACGGGTTAGGGTTAGAGTTAGGGTTAGGGTATGGGTTAGGATTAGGGTACGGGTTAGTTTAGGGTTAGGGTCAGGGTTAGGTTTAGGGTTAGGGTACGAGTTAGGGTTAGGGTTAGGTTTAAGTTACGAGTAAGGGTTAGGGTTAGGGTTAGGGTACGGGTTAGTTTAGGGTACGGGTTAGGGTTACGGTTAGGGTCAGGTTTAGGGTTAGGGTTAGTGTACGAGTTAGGGTTAGGGTTAGGGTACGGGTTAGGGTTAGCATTATGGTATGTGTTAGGGTTACAGTACGGGTTAGGGATAGGGTGAGGGTTAGGGTTAGGGTTAGGTTTAGAGTATGTGTTAGGTTTAGTGTTAGGGTTAGAGTTAGGGTTAATGTACACGTTAGGCTTAGGGTTAGGTTTAGGGTTAGGATACGGGTTAGGGTTAGGTTTAGGTTACGGGTTAGGGTTAGGGTACGTGTTAGGGTTAGTTGTAGGGTGCGAGTTAGGGTTAGGGTTAATGTAAGGGTTAGGGTTAGGTTTAGGGTCAGGGTTAGGGTTAGGGTTAGTGTTAGGTTACGGATTAGGGTTAGGGTTGGTGTTAGGGTATGGGTTAGTTTTAGGTTTAGGGTACGGGTTAAGGTTATGGTTAAGTTTAGGGTATGGGTTAGGGTCATGGTTAAGGTTACGGTTAGGGTTAGGGTATGGTTTAGTGTTAGGTTACGGTTAAGGGTTATGGTTTGGGTTAGGATTAGGGTCAAGTTTTGGGTGCGGGTTAGGGTTAGGGTTGGCGTTAGAGTACGGGTTTGCCTTAGTGTTAAGGAACGGGTTAGGTTTACAGTTTGGGAATGGGTTAGGATAAGGGTTAGGGTTAGGGTTACGGTTAGGGTTAGGGTTAGGGTCAGGGTTAGGTTTAGTTTTAGGGTTAAGGTTATTGAACGGGTTAGGGTTAGGGTTATGTTACAGGTTAAGGTTACAGTACGGGTTAGTGTTAGGTTGAGTGTTAGGGTTAGGGTAAGAGTGCGGTTAGGGTAGTGTTAGGGTTAGGTTTAGAGTACGGGTTAGGGTTAGTGTTAGGGTTTGAGAAAGGGTTAGGATTAGGGTTAGGGTACGGGGTAGGATAGGTTTAGGTTACGGGTTAGGGTTAGGGTACAAGTTAGGGTTAGGTTTAGGTGCTGGTTAGGGTTAGGGTACGGGTTATGGTTAGGTTTAGGGTCAGGGTAAAGTTTAGGGATAGGGTTATGGTACGGGTTAGGGTTAGGGTTGGGGTTAGGGTACGGGTTAGTTCTAGGGTTAGAGTTCAGTTTTAGGGTTACGGTAAAGGATAGGTTTAGTGTTAGGGTACAGGTAAGGGTTATGGTTAGGTTTAGGGTTATGTTTAGGTTTAGGGTGGGGGTTAGGCTTAGGGTTAGGGCTATGGTTAGCGATAGATATGCTTTAGGGTACTGTTAGGGTTAGGGTACGGGTTAGGGTTAGGGTTAGGGTATGGAATAGTGTTGGGTATGGGTTTGGTCAAGGGTTAGGGTTAGGTTTAGGGTACGGGTTAGGGTTAGGGTTAGGTTTAGGGGTAGGGTTAGGGTATGGATTAAGTTTAGGGTACGTGGTAGGGTTAGGGTTAGGGTCAGTGTTAGGGTTAGGGTTAGGGTACGAGTTAGGGTTAGGGTTAGGTTTAGGGTACGGGGTAGGGTTAGGGTTAGGGTTAGGGTACAGATTAGGTTTAGGTTACGGGTTTGCATTAGTGTTTGGTCAGGGTTAGAGTTAGGGTACGAGTTAGGGTTAGGGTTAGGGTACGGGTTAGGTTTCGGTGTGTGATGGGTTAGGGTTACAGTACGGGTTAGGGTTAGTGTTAGGGTTAGAATACAGTCAGGGTTAGGGTTAGGGTTAGGGTTAGGGTGAGGGTTAGAGTACGGGATAGGGTTAGTGTTAGGGTTAGGGAAAGTGTTAGGGTTAGGGTACGGGTTAGGGTTAGTGTTAGGGTTAGGGTTAGGGTTAGTGTACGGATAGGGTTAGGGTTAGGGTTAGGGTTAGGGTACGGGTTAGGGTTAGGTTTAGGGTACAGGATAGGGTTAGTGTACGGGTTAAGTTTAGGTTTAGGGTTAGGTTTAGGTTATGGGTTAGAGTTAGGGTACCGGTTAGGGTTAGGTTTAGGTGCGGGTTAGGGTTAGGGTATGGGTTAGGGTTAGGTTTAGGGTCAGGGTTAGGGTTAGGGATAGGATTATGGTACGGGTTAGGGTTAGGGTTGGTGTTGGGGTACGGGTTAGTTTTTGGGTTAGGGTACAGGTTAGGGTTACGGTTAAGGTTAGGGTTAGTGTTAGGTTATGGGTTAGGGTTAGGGTACGGGTAAGGGTTATGGTTAGGGTTAGGGTTAGTTTTAGGTTTAGGGTGCGGATTAGGCTTAGGGTTAGGGTTAGGGTTAGCGCTAAGTGATGGGTTAGGGTTACTGTTAGGTTTTGGATACGGGTTAGGGTTAGGGTTAGGGTACAGGATAGGGTTGGGTACGGGTTAGGTGAAGGGTTAGGTTTAGGTTTAGTGTACAGGTTAGGATTAGGGTTAGGTTTAGGGTTAGGATTAGGGTATGGGTTAGGTTTAGGGTACGGCTTAGGGTTAGGGTTTGGTCATGTTTACTGTTAAGGATAGGGTACGAGTTAGGTTTAGGTTTAGGTTTAGGGTACGGGTAGGGTTAGGGTTAGGATTAGAGTACGGGGTAGGGTTAGTGTTAGGGTTAGGGTTGGGGTTAAACGACGGGTTAGGCTTAGGGTTAGGTTAGGGTTAAGATACGGGTTAGGGTTAGGTTTAGGGTACGGGATAGGGTTAGCGAACAGTTTAAGTTTAGGGTTAGGGTTCGGTTTAGATTACGGGTTAGAGTTAGGGTACGGGTTATGGTTAGGTTTAGGGTGCGGGTTGGGTTAGGTTTAGGGTTAGTGTAAGGGTTAGGGTTAGGTTTAGGGTCAGGGTTAGGCATAGGGTTAGTGTTCGGGTACAGGTTAGGGTTAGGGTTGGGTTTAGGGTTCGGGTTAGTTTTAGGGTTAGGTTAAAGATTAGGGTTATGGTTAAGGGTAGGGTTAGGGTTAGGTTATGAGTTAGGGTTAGGTTAGGGATAAGGGTTATGGTTTGGGGTAGGGTTAATGTAAAGTTTAGGGTGTGGGTAAGGGTTAGTGTTAGGGTTACGGTTAGGGTTAGAGTACGGATTTGGGTTAGTGTTACGGTACGGGTTAGGTTTTCCGTTTGGGTACGGGTTCGTGTAAGGGTTACGGTTATGCTTAGGGTTAGGGGTTAGGGTTAGAGTTAGGAATAGGCTACGTGTAGGGTTACGGTACGGGTTAGGGTTAGGTTTAAGGTTCGGTTAGGGTTAGTGTATGGGTTAGTGTTAGGGTTAGGGTTAGTTTTAGGGACACGGTACGGGTTAGGGTTAAGTTTAGGGTACGGGATAGGGTTAGTGTACGTGTTAGGTCTAGGGTTAGGGTTAGGTTTAGTGTGCGGGTTAGGGTTAGGGTTAGGTTTAGGATACGTGTTAGGGTTAGGGTTTGGGTACGGGCTAGGGTTACGTTTAGGGTTAGGGTATGGGTTATGTTTAGGGTTAGGGTACGGGTAGGGTATAGGGTTAGGGTACGGGATAAGGTTAGTGTTAGGGTCAGGGTTAGGGTTAGGTTTTGGTTCCGTGTTATGGTTAGGGTTAGGGTTAGTGCTAGGGTATGGGTTAAGGTTACTGTTAGGGTTTGGGTACGGGTTAGGATTAGGGTACGGGATAGGGTTGGGTACAGGTTAGGTCAAGGGTAAGTGTTAGGTTTAGCGTACGGGTTAGGGTCAGGGTTAGTTTTAGGGTTAGGGTTAGGGTATGGGTTATGCTTAGGGTACGGGTTAGGGTTAGGGCTAGGGTAAGGGTTAGGGATAGGTTTAGGGTACAATTAGTGTTAGGGTTAAGTTTAGGGTATGGGTTAGCGTTAGGGTTAAATTACGGGTTAGGTTTAGGGTACGGGTTAGGGTTAGATTGAGGGTCAGGGTTAGGTTTAGGGTTAGGGTACGAGTTAGGGTTAGGGTTAGGGTACGGGTTAAGGTTAGGGTTATGGTAAGGGTTAGGGTTACAGTATGGGGTAGGGTTAGGGTGAAGGTTAGGGTTAGTGTTAGAGTATGGTTAGGGTTAGGGTTCGGGTACGGTTTAGGGTAGGGTACGGGATAGGGTTAGTGTTAGTGTCAGGGTAGGGTTAGCTTTTGGGTCCGGGTTAGGGTTAGGGTTCGGGTTAGGTTTAGCGCTAGGGTATGGGTTATGGTTACTGTTAGTGTTTGGGTACGAGTTAGGGGTAGGGTACGCGATTGGTTTGGGTACGGGTTAGGTCAAGGGTTAGGGTTAGCTTTAGGGTACGGGTTAGGGTTAGGGTTAGGTTTAGGGTTAGGGTTAGGGTATGGGTTATGCTTAGGGTACGGGTTAGTGTTAGGTTTAGGGTCAGGGTTAGGGTTAGGTTTAGGGTACGAGTTAGTGTTAGGGTTAGGTTTAGTGTACGGGTTAGGGTTAGGGTTAGGGTTAAAGTAAGGGTAGGGTTAGGGTACGGGTTAGGGTAGGTTTAGGGTCAGGGTTAGGGTTAGGGTTAGGGTACAAGTAAGGGTTAGGGTTAGGGTACGGGTTAGGGTTAGGGTTATGGTACGTGTTAGGGTTACAGTACGAGTTAGGTTTAGGGTGAGGGTTAGGGTTAGTGTTAGTGTATGGTTAGGGTTAGGGTTAGGGTTAGAGTACGGGTTAGGGTTGCGGTTAGGGTTAGGGTTAGGGTTAGGGTTATTGTACGGGTTAGGCTAAGGGTTAGGTTTAGGGTTAGGATACGGGTTAGGGTTACGTTTATGGTAAGGGGTAGGGTTAGCATACGGGTCAAGTTTAGGGTTAGGGTTACGTTTAGGTTACGGGTTAGGGTTAGGGTACGGGATAGCGTTAGTTTGAGGGTGTGGGTTAGGGTTAGGGTTAGTGTAAGGGTTAGGGTTAGGATTAGGGTCAGAGTTAAGGTTAGGGTTAGTGTTAGGTTACGGATTAGGGTTAGATTTGAGTTTAGGGTACGGGTTAGTTTTAGAGTTAGGGTACCGTTTAGGGTTATGTTTAAGGTTAGGGTTAGGGTTATGGTATGGGTTAGGGTTAGGTTACGGTTAAGGGTTATATTTTGGGTTAGGGTTAGTGTTAAGTTTAGGGTGCGGGTTAGGCTTAGGGTTAGGGTTAGTGTACGGGTTTGGGTTAGTGTTAGGGTATGGGTTAGGTTTACCGTTTGGGTACGGGTTAGGGTAAGGGTTAGGGTTAGCGTTAGGTTTAGGGATTATGTTTAGGGTTAGGGTTAGGCTACGGGTAGTGTTAGGGTTCGGGATAGGTTTAGGATTAGGGTTCGGGTTAGGGTTAGTGTACAGGTTAGGGTTAGGGTTAGGGTTAGGTTTAGGGTTAGGGTTAGTGTTCGGGTTACGGTACGTGTTAGGGTTAAGGATACGGTAAGGGATAGGGTTAGTGTACATGTTAGGTTTAGGGTTAGGTTTACTTTTAGTGTGCAGGTTAGGGTTAGGGTTAGGGTTAGGGTACGTGTTAGGGTTAGGGTTTGGGTACGGGTTACGGTTACGTTTAGGGTTAGGGTATGGTTTAGGTTTAGTGTTAGGGTAAGGGTTAGGGTAAGGGTTAGGGTTAGCGTTAGGTTTAGGGATTATGTTTAGGGTTAGGGTTAGGCTGCGGGTAGGGTTAGGGTACGGGATAGGTTTAGGATTAGGGTTCGGGTTAGGGTTAGTGTACAGGTTAGGGTTAGGGTTAGGGTTAGGGTTAGTGTTTGGGTTATGGTACGTGTTAGGGTTAAGGTTACGGTAAGGGCTAGGGTTAGTGTACATGTTAGGTCTAGGGTTAGGTTTAGGTTTAGTGTGCAGGTTAGGGTTAGGGTTAGGGTTAGGGTACGTGTTAGGGTTAGGGTTTGGGTACGGGTTACGGTTACCTTTAGGGTTAGGGTACGGGTTAGGTTTAGTGTTAGGGTAAGGGTTAGTGTTAGGATACTGGTTAGGGTTAAAGTAAGGGTTAGGGTTAGGTTTAGTGTTAGAGTACGGGTTCGGGTTAGTGTTAGAGTTAGGGTTAGGGTTAGTGTACGGATATTGTTAAGTTTAGCGTCTGAGTTAGTGTAGGGGTTAGGGTTAGGTTTAGGGTACGGGATAGGTTTAGTGTTCAGGTTAAGTTTAGGGTTAGGGTTAGGTTTAGGGTACGGGTTAGGGTTAGGTTTAGGTGCGGGTTATGGTTAGGGTTGGGGTTAGGTTACGGGTTAGTTTTAGGGTTAGGGTACGGGTTAGGGTTACGTTTAAGGTTAGGGTTAGTGTTAGGGTATGGGTTAGGGTTACGGTACGGGTAAGGGTTCTGGTTAGGGTTAGGGTTAGGTTTAGGTTTAGGGTGCGGTTAGGATTAGGTATAGGGTTAGGGTTAGCACTAGGGAATGGGTTAGGGTTACTGTTAGGGTTTGGTACGGGTTAGAGTTACGGTTCGGTATGAGATGGGTTGGGTACGGGTTAGGTAAATGGTTAGGCTTAGATTTAGGGTAAGGGTTAGGGTTAGGGTTAGGGTTAGGTTTAGGGTGCGGTTATGATTAGGTATAGGGTTAGGGTTAGCACTAGGGAATGGGTTAGGGTTACTGTTAGGGTTTGGTACGGGTTAGAGTTACGGTTCGGTTACGAGATGGGTTGGGTACGGGTTAGGTAAATGGTTAGGGTTAGATTTAGGGTAAGGGTTAGGGTTAGGGTTAGGGTTAGGTTTAGGGTGCGGTTAGGATTAGGTATAGGGTTAGGGTTAGCACTAGGGAATGGGTAAGGGTTACTGTTAGGGTTTGGTACGGGTTAGAGTTACGGTTCGGTTACGAGATGGGTTGGGTACGGGTTAGGTAAATGGTTAGGGTTAGATTTAGGGTAAGGGTTAGGGTTAGGGTTAGGGTTAGGGTTAGGATTAGGGTTAGGGTATGGGTTAGGTTTAAGGTACGGGTAGGGTTAGGGTCAGGGTTAGGGTTAGTGTTAGGGTATGAGTTGGGGTTAGGGCTTGTTTAGGGTGCGCTTAGGATTAGGTTTAGGGTTAGGGTACGGGTTAGGTTTAGGATACGGGTTAGGGTTAAGGTCAGGGTTAGTGTTAGGCTATGAGTTAGGGTTAGGGTTAGGGTTAGGGTTAGAGTTAGGGTTATGTTACGGGTTAGGTTTACCGTACTGGTTAGGTTTTGGGTGATGGTTAGGGTTAGGCCTAGAGTACAGTTAGGGTAAGGGTTAGGGTTAGGGTTATAGTAAGGGTTAGGGTTAGTGTTAGGGTTAGGGAAAGGTTTAGGGTTAGGGTTAGGGTACGGGTTAGGGTTAGGGTTAGGGTTAGGGTTAGGGTTAGATTACGGGGTAGGGTTAGTGTTAGGTTTAGAATTAGGGTTAATGTACATGTTAAGCTTAGGGTTAGGTTTAGGGTTAGTTTACGGGTTAAGGTTAGGTTTAGGGTACGGGATAAGGTTAGCGTACGGGATAAGTTTAGGGTTAGGGTTAGGTTTAGGTTACGGGTTAAGGTTAGGGTACGGGTTATGGTTAGGTTTAGGGTGCTAGTTAGGCTTAGGGTTAGGGTTAGTGAACAGGTTAGGGTTAGGTTTAGGGTCAGGGTTAGGGTTAGTGTTAGGGTATGGGTTAGGGTTAGGGTTGGGATTATGGTACGGGTTAGTTTTAGGGTTAGGTTATGGGATAGGTTTACGGTTAAAGTTAGGGTTAGGGTTAAGCTGTGGGTTAAGGTTAGGGTACGGTTAAGGGTTAAGTTTAGTGTTAAGGTTAGGGTTAAGTTGAGGGTGCGGTTTAGAGATAGGGTTAGGGTTATGGTTAGGGTTAGAGTACGGGTTTGGGTTAGTGTTAGGGTACAGGTTAGGTGTACTGTTTGGGTACGGGATAGGGTAAAGAATAGGGTTAGTTTTAGGGTTAGGTTTAGGGTTAGAGTTAGTGTTAGGCTACGGGATAGGGTTAGAGTATGGGTTAAGGTTAGGTTTAGGGTTAGGGTTAGGTTTAGGCTTATAGTACGGGTTAGGGTTAGAGTTAGGGTTAGGTTTAGGGTTAGAGTACGGGTTAGGGATAGTGTTAGGGTTAGGGTTAGTGTTAGGGTACGGGTTAGGGTTAGCATAAGGGTGAGGGTTACGTTAAGGGTTAGGGTTAGTGTTAGAGTACGGGTTAGGGTTAGTGTTAGGGTTAGGGTTAGGGTTAGGGTTAGGGTTAGAATACGGATAGGGTTAGGGTTAGGTTTAGGATTAAGGTTAGGGTACCGATTAGGGTTAGGTTTACGGTACAGGATAGGGTTAGCGTACGGGTTAAGTTTAGGGTTAGGGTTAGGTTTAGGTTATGGGTTAGGGTTAGGTTTAGGTGAGAGTTAGGGTTAGGGTTAGGGTACGGGTTAGGTTTAGGGTCAGGGTAGCGTAGGGATAGTTAGGGTATGGGTTAGGATTAGGTTTGGGGTTAGGGTACGGGTTAGTTTTAGGGTTAGGGTACGGGTCAGGGTTACGGTTAAGTTTAGGGTTAGGGTGAGGGTTATTGTACAGGTTAGGGTTACAGTACGGTTAGGGTTAGGGTGAGGGTTAGTGTTAGGGTTAGAGTACGGTTAGGTTTAGGGTTAGGGTTATGGTTATGTTTAGGGTTAGAGTACGGGTTAGGGTTAGTGTTAGGGTTAGTATTAGGGTTAGGGTACGGGTTAGGTTTAGGGTTAGGGTTAGGGTATGTTTTCGGGTTAGGGTACGGGTTAGGGTTAGGTTTAGGGTCAGGGTTAGGGTTAGGTTTAGGGTTAGGTTTAGGGTTAGGGTACAGGTTAGTGTTACTGTACGGGTTAGGGTTAGGTTTAGGGTTAGGGTTAGGTTAGGGTTAGGGCACGAATAAGGGTTAGGGTACGGGTTAGGGTTAGGGTTAGGGTCAGGGTTAGGGTTAGGGTTAGGGTACGAGTTAGGGTTAGGGTTAGGTTTAGGGTACTGTGTAGGTTTAGGGTTAGGTGTTAGGGTAAGCGTTAGTGTTAGGGTACGAGTAAGGGTTAGGGTATGGTTGAGGGTGAGGGGTAGGGTATGGGTTATGTTTATGGTTAGGGTTAGGATTAGGGTTAGTGTTATGGTACGTGTTAGCGTACAGGTTAGGGTTAGGTTCAGGTTACGGGTGAGGGTACGGGTTAGGGTTAGGGTTAAGGTACGTGTAATGGTATGGGTTAGGGTTAGGGTACTGGTTAGGGTTAGTGTACGGGATAGGATTAGGATTAGGGTTAGTGTTAGTGTTAGGGTTAGGGGACAGGTTAGCGTTAGGGTTAGGTTACGGGATAGGTTTAGGGTATGGTTTAGGTCTAGGGTTAGGGTTAGGTTTAGGGTGTGGGTTAGGGTTAGGCATCGGGTTAGGGATAGGGTACGGGTTAGGGTTAGGGTACGGGTTAGGGTTAGTGTTAGGGTTATGGTACAGGTTAGGGTTAGGGTTCGTGTTAGTGTACGGGTTAGGGTTAGGGTACGGGTTAGGTCTAGGGTTAGGGTTAGGTTTAGGATGCGGATTAGTGTTAGGGTTAGTGTACGGGATTAGTTTTAGGGTTAGTGTCAGGGTTAGGGCTAGGTTAAGGTTAGGGTTAGGGTTAGGGTACGAGTTCGGGTTCCGGTACGAGTTAGGGCTAGGGTTAGGGTTAGGTTTAGGGTTAGGGTTATATAGGGGGTTTGGGTTAGTGTTAGGGTTAGGTTTAGGGTTAGAGTACATGTTAGGTTTAGTGTTAGGGTTATGGTTAGTGTTAGGGTTAGGGTTAGGGTTAGAGTATGGGTTAAGGATAGGTTTAGGGTTAGGGTTAGGTTAGATTATGGGTTAGAGTTAGTGTTAGGGTTAGGGTTAGGTTTAGCGTTAGGGTAAGTTTAGGGTTAGGGTTAGGGTTAGTGTACGGGTTAGGGTTAGGTTTAGGGTTAGGGTACCTGTTAGGGTTAGGGTCTGGGTATGGGTTAGGGTTACCTTTAGGGTTAGGGTATGGGTTAGGTTTAGGGTTAGGGTAAGAGTTAGTGTTAGGGTATGGGTTAGGGTTAGGGTTAGGGTTAGGGTTAGGGTACGTTTAGGGTTAGGGTTAGGTTTAGGGTTCGGGTAGGTTTACTCTACGGGTTAGGGTTAGGGTTAGGGTTAGGGTTAGGGTTAGGGTTAGTGTTAGGAATACAGTACGGGTTAGGGTTAAGGTTACGGTACAGGATAGGATTAGTGTACGTGTTAGGTCTAGGGTTAGGGTTAGTTTTAGTGTGCGGGTTAGGGTTAGGGTGAGGGTACATGTTAGGGTTAGTGTTTGGGTACGGGTTAGGGTTACGTTTAGGTTTAGGGTACGGGTTAGGGATAGTGTTAGGGTTAGTGTTAGGGTATGGGTTAGGGTTAGAGTACGGGTTAGGGTTACGTTTAGTGTTAGGGTTAGGGTTAGAGTACAACTTAGGGTTAGTGTTAAGGTTAGGGTTAGGGTTAGGGTTAGAGTATGGGATAGGTTTAGTGTAAGGGTTAGGGTTAGGGTTAGTGCACGGATAGGGTTAGGGTTAGGGTTAGGTTTAGGGTACAGGTTAGGGTTAGGTTTAGGGTATGGGATAGGGTTAGTGTACGGTATAAGTTTACGGTTAGGTTTAGGTTTAGGTTACGGGTTAGGGTTAGGGTACGGGTTAGGTTACGGTTTAGGTGCGGGTTAGGGTTAGGGTTTGGGTTAGGGTTAGGGTACGGTTAAGGGTTATGGTTAGGGTTAGGGTTATGTTTAGGTTTAGTGTGCGAGTTAGGCTTAGGGTTAGGGTTACGGTTAGCGCTAGGGTATGGGTTAGGATTACTCTTAGGGTTTTGGTACAGGTTAGGTTTAAGGTTAGGGTACGTGTATGGGTACGGTTAGGGTTAGTGCATGGGATAGGGTTAGGATTAGGGTTAGTGTTAGTGTTAGGGTTAGGTTTAAGGTTAGGGTATGGTTTAGGTTTAGGGTTAGGGTTAGTGTTAGGGTACGGGTTAGGGTTAGGGTACGGGTTAGGTCTAGGTTTAGGGACAGGTTAGCATTAGGGTTAGGGTACGAGATAGGTTAGGGTACGGGTTAGGTCTAGGGTTAGGGTTTGGTTTGGGAGTGGGTTAGGGTTAGGCATCGGGTTAGGGTTAGTGTACGAGTTAGGGTTAGGGTACGGGTTAGGGTTAGTGTTAGGTTTATGTTATGGTTTAGGGTTAGGGTTAGGGTTAGTGTTAGTGTACGGGTTAGGATTAGGGTACGGGTTAGGTCTAGGGTTAGAGTTAGGTTTAGATGCGGGTTAGGGTCAGGGTTAGGGTGCGGGATTAGGTTTAGGGTTAGGTTCAGGGTTTGGGTTAGGTTTTGGATTAGGGTTAGGTTTAGGGTATGGGTTCGGGTTACGGTACGAGTTAGGGTTATGGATAGAGTTAGGTTTAGGGTTAGGGTTATAGTAGGGGGTTAGGTTAGTGTCAGTGTTAGGTTTAGGGTTAGAGTACGGGTTAGGTTTAGTGTTAGGATTATGGTTAGTGTTAGGGTTAGGGTTAGAGTACGGGTTAGGGTTAGGTTTAGGGTTAGGGTTAAGTTAGAGTACGGGTTAGGGTTAGTGTTAGGGTTAGTGTTAGGGTTAGGGTTAGGGTTAGGGTTAGTGTTAGGGTTACGGTACGGGTTAGGGTTAAGGTTACGGTACAGGATAGGCTTAGTGTACGTGTTTGGTCTAGAGTTAGGGTTAGTTTTAGTGTGCGGTTTAGGGTTAGGGTTAGGATACGTGTTAGGTTTAGGGTTTCAGTTCAGGTTAGGGTTACGTCTAGGGTTAGGGTACGGGTCAGGTTTAGGGTTAGGGTAAGGGTTAGTGTTAGGGTACGGGTTAGGGTTAGAGTACAGGTTAGGGTTAGGTTTAGAGTTAGGATTAGGGTTAGAGTATGGGTTAGGGTTAGTGTTAGGGTTAGGGTTAGGGTTAGTGTACGGATAGGGTTAGGGTTAGGATTAGGGTTAGGGTACAGGTTAGGGTTAGGTTTAGGGTTCGGGATAGGGTTAGTGGACGGGATAAGTTTAGGTTTAGGTTTAGGTTTAGGTTACGGTTTAGGGTTAGGGTACGGGTTAGGGTTAGGTTTAGGTGCGGGTTAGGGTACGGGTTAGGGTTAGGTTTAGGGTACAGGATAGGGTTAGTGTTCGGGTTAAGTTTATGCTTAGGGTTAGGTGTAGGTTATGGGTTAGAGTTAGGGAACGGGATAGGGTTAGGTTTAGGTGCGGGTTAGGGTTAGGGTACGGGTTAGGGTTAGGTTTAGGTTCAGGGTTAGGTTTAAGGATAGGGTTATTGTACGTGATAGGGTAGGGTTGGGGTTAGGGTACGGGTTAGTTTTAGGGTTAGGGTATGGGTTAGAGTTATGGTTAAGTTTAGTGTTATGTTAGGGTATGGGTTACGTTTAGGATACGGGTACGTTTTATGGTTAGGGTTAGGGTTAAGTTTAGGTTTAGGGTGCGGGTTAGGCTTAGGGTTAGGGTTAGGGCTAGCACTAGGTTATGGGTTAGTGTTACTGTTAGGGTTTGGGTACGGGTTAGGTTTCGGGTTAGGGTACGGGATAAGGTTGGGTACGGGTTAGGTCGAGGTTTAGGGTTAGGTTTAGGGTACGGGTTAGGGTTAAGTTTAGGTTATGGGATAGGGTTGGGTATGGGTTAGTTCAAGGTTAGGGTTAGGTTTAGGTACGGGTTAGGGTTAGGGTTAGGATTAGGGTTAGGGTTACGGTATGGGTTAGGCTTAGGGTACGGGTTAGGATTAGGGTTAGGGTATGGGTTAGGGTTAGGTTTAGGGTACAGGTTAGGGTTATTTTGGGGTTAGGGTATGGGTTAGGTTTAGGGTACGGTTTAGGGTTAGGGTTAGGGTCAGGTTTAGGGTTAGGGTTAGGGTTGGGTACGGGTTAGGGTTAGGTTTAGGGTACGGGTTAGGGTTAGGTTTAGGGTTAGGGTACAAGTTAGGTTTAGGGTACGGGTTAGGGTTAGGGTTACGGTCATGGTTAGGATTAGGGTTAGGGTACGAATTAGTGTTAGGGTTAGGGTACGGGTTAGGGTTAGGGTTATGGTATGGGTTAGGGTTACAGTACGTGTTAGTGTTAGGGTGAGGGTTAGGGTTATGGTTAAAATACGGTTATGGTTAGGATTAGGGTTAGATTACGGGTAGGGTTAGTGTTAGGATTAGGGTTAGGGTCAGGGTTAGAGTACGGGATAGGGTTAGTGTAAGGGTTAGTGTTAGAGTACGGGGTAGGGTTAGTGTTAGGGTTAGGGTTAGGTTTAGAGTTTCGGGTTAGGGTTAGTGTTAGGGTTAGGGTTAGGTTTAGCGTACGGGTACGGGTTAGGGTTAGGGTTAGGGTTAGAGTACGGGGAAGGTTAGGGTTAGGGTTAGGGTTAGGGTACAGGATAGGGTTGGGTACGGGTTACGACAATTGTTAGGGTTAGGTTTAAGGTACGGGATAGTGTTAGGGGTAGGTTTAGGGTTAGGGTTAGGTTATGGGTTAGGCTTAGAGTACGCGTTAGGGTTAGGTTTAGGGTCAGGTTTAGGGTTAGTGATAGGGTACGAGTTAGGGTTAGGGTTAGTTTTAGGGTACGGTTTAGGGTTACGTTTAGGTTTAGGGTTAGGGTTAGAGTACGGGGTAGGATTAGTGTTAGGGTTAGGTTAGGGTTAAGGTACGGTTTAGGGTTAGAGTTAGGCTTAGGGTTAGAGTACGGGGTAGGGTTAGGTGTAGGGTTGGAGTACAGATAGGGTTAGGGTTAGAGTTAGGATTAGGTTACGGGTTAGGGTTAGTGTACGGGTTAGGGTTAGGGTCAGTGTTAGGGTTAGGGTACGAGTTATGTTTAGGGTTAGGGTCTGGTTAAGAGTTATGTTTAGCGTTAGGGTTAGGGTTAAGTTTAGGGTGCAGTTTAGACTTAGGGTTAGGGTTAGTGTACGGGTTTGGGTTAGTGTTAGGAAACGGGTTAGGTTTACCGTTTGGGTACGGGTTAGGTAAGGGTTAGAGTTAGAGTTAGGGTTAGGGGTTAGGGTTAGAGTTAGTGTTAGGCTACGTGATAGGGTTAGAGTATGGGTTAGGGTTAGGTTTAGGGTTAGGGTTAGGTTTAGGGTTATAGTACGGGTTTGGGTTAGAGATAGGGTTAGGTTTAGGGTTACAGTACGGGTTAGGGATAGTGTTAGGTTTAGGATTAGTGTTAGGGTACGGGTTAGGGTTAGCGTATGGGTTAGGGTTACGTTTAGGTTTAGGGTTAGTGCTAGAGTACGGGTTAGGTTTAGTGTTAGGGTTAGGGTTAGGGTTAGGGTTAGATTGTGGATAGGGTTAGGGTTAGGGTTAGGGTTACGGTCAGGGATAGAGTACTGTTTAGGGTTAGGGTTTGTGTTAGGGTTAGAGTATGGGGTAGGGTTAGTGTTAGGGTTAGGGTTAGGGTTAGTTTTAGGGTACGGGTTAGGGTTAGAGTTAGGGTTAGGTTTAGAGTACGGGGTAGGGTTAGTGTTAGTGTTAGGGTTAGGGTTAATGTACGGGATAGGCCAAGGGTTAGGTTTAGGGTTAGGTTACGGTTTAGGGTTAGGTTTAGGGTACGGGATAGGGTTAGCGTACGGGTTAATTTTAGGGTTAGGGTTAGGCTTAGGTTACTGTTTAGGGTTAGGTTTGGTGTGGGTTAGGGTTAAGGTTAGGGTTAGGGTACAGGTTAGGGTTAGGGTGGGGTTAGGGTACGGGTTAATTTTAGGTTTAGTGTACGGGTCATGGTTACGGTTATGTTTAGGGTTAGTGTTAGGGTATGGTTTAGGGTTAGGGTACGGGTAATGTTTAGGGTTAGGGTTAGGGTTAGGTTACGGGTTAGGTTAAGGGTTAGGGTTAGGGTTAGGGAAAGTGTTAGGCTTAGGGTTAGGATTAGGTTTAGTGTTAGGGTATGGGTTAGGCTTAGTGTACGGGTTAGGGTTTGGGTTAGGGTCAGGGTTAGGGTTAGGGTTAGGGTTAGAGTACGGGTTAGGGTTAAGTTTAGGGTACGGGTTAGGGTTAAGTTTAGGGTTAGAGTATGGGTTAGGTTTAGGATACGGGTTAGGGTTAGGGTTAGGGTCAGGGTTAGGGTTAGTGTTAGGGTATGAATTAGGCTTAGGTTTAGGGTACGGGTTAGGTTTAGGGTTATGGTATGGGTTAGGGTTACAGTACGGGTTAGGGTTAGGGTGAGGGTTAGGGTTAGGTTTAGAATATGTTTAGGGTTAGGGTTAGGCTTAGGGATAGAGTTCGGGTTAGGGTTAGTGTTAGGGTTAGGTTTAGGTTTAGGGTTAGGTTACGGGTTAGGTTTAGGGTTAGGGTTAGTGTTAGAGTACGGGAAGCGTTAGTGTAAGGGTTAGGGTTATGGTTAGAGTACGGTTTAGGGTTAGTGTTAGGGTTAGGTTTAGGGTACGGGTTAGGGTTAGTGTTAGTGTTAGTGTTAGAGTGCGGGGTAGGGTTAGTGTTAGGGTTAGGGTTAGGGTTAAAGTACGGGTTTGGGTTAGTGCTAGGGTACTGGTTAGGTTTACCGTTTGGGTACGGGTTAGGGTAAGGATTAGGGTTAGGGGTAAGGTATGTGTTAGGTTTAGGGTTTGGGTACAGGTTAGGGTTACTTTTAGTGTTAGGGTACGAGTTAGGTTTAGGGTTAGGGTAAGGGTTAGTGTTAGGGGACGGGAGAGTTTTAGAGTATGGGTTAGGGTTAGGTTTAGTTAGGATTAGGTTTAGAGTACGGGTTAGGGTTAGAGTTAGGGTTAGGTTTAGGGTCAGGGTTAGGGTTAGGGTTACTGTTAGGGTTAGGGTTAGGGTTAAAGTACGGGTTAGGTTTAGGGTACGGGTTAGGGATGAGGTTATGGTCAGGGTTAGGGTTAGGGTACGAGTTAGGGTTAGGGTTAGGGTACGGGTTAAGGTTAGGGTTTTGGTACGGGATAGGTTTACAGTACGGGTTAGGGTTAGGGTGAGGGTTACGGTTAGGGTTAGAATACGGTTAGGGTTAGGGTTAGGGTTAGAGTACGGGTTAGGGTTAGTGTTAGTATTAGGGTTAGGGTCAGGGTTAGAGTACAGGATAGGGTTAGGGAAAGGGTTAGTGTTAGAGTACGGGGTAGGTTTAGTGTTATGGTTAGGGTTAGGTTTAGAGTATGGGTTAGGGTTAGTATTAGGGTTAGGGTTAGGTTTAGTGTACGGGTACGGGTTAGGGTTAGGGTTAGGGTTAGAGTACAGGGAAGGTTAGGGTTAGGGTTAGGTTTAGGGTACGGGATAGGGTTGGGTACGGGTTACGACAATTGTTAGGGTTAGGTTTAGGGTACGGGATAGGGCTAGGGGTAGGTTTAGGGTTAGGGTTAGGGTATGGGTGAGGCTTAGAGTACGGGTTAGTGTTAGGGTTAGGGTCAGGGTTACGGTTAGGTATAGGGTACGAGTTAGGGTTAGGGTTAGGTTTAGGGTACGGTTTAGGGTTACGTTTAGGTTTAGGGTTAGGGTTAGAGAACGGGGTAGGATTAGTGTTAGGGTTAGGTTAAGGTTTAAGGTACGTGTTAGGGTTAGAGTTAGGCTTAGGGTTAGAGTATGGGGTAGGGTTAGGGTTAGGGTTGGAGTACGGATAGGGTTAGGGATAGAGTTAGGATTAGGGTACGGGTTTGGGTTAGTGTGCGGGTTAGGGTTAGGTCAGTGTTAGGGTTAGGGTACGAGTTAGGTTTAGGGTTAGGGTACGGTTAAGGGTTATGTTTAGCGTTAGGGTTAGGGTTAAGTTTAGGGTGCGGTTTAGGGTTAGGGTTAGGGTTAGAGTATGGGTTTGGGTTAGTGTTAGGAAATGGGTTAGGTTTACCGTTTGGGTACGGGTTAGGTAAGGGTTAGAGTTAGGGTTAGTGTTAGGGGTTAGGGTTAGAGTTAGTGTTATGCTACGGGATTGGGTTAGAGTATGGGTTAGTGTTAGGTTTAGGGTTAGGGTTAGGTTTAGGGTTATAGTACGGGTTTGGGTTAGAGATAGGGTTAGGTTTAGGGTTAGAGTACGGGTTAGGTATAGTGTTAGGTTTAGGGTTAGTGTTAGGGTGCGGGTTAGGGTTAGCGTATGGGTTAGGGTTACGTTTAGGTTTAGGGTTAGTGCTAGAGTACGGGTTAGGTTTAGTGTTAGGGTTAGGGTTAGGGTTAGAGTGCGGATAGGGTTAGGGTTAGGGTTAGGGTCAGGGATAGAGTACGGTTTAGGGTTAGGGTTTGTGTTAGGGTTAGAGTATGGGGTAGGGTTAGTGTTAGGGTTAGGGTTAGGGTTAGGTTAGGGTACGGGTTAGGGTTAGAGTTAGGGTTAGGTTTAGAGTACGGGGTAGGGTTAGTGTTAGTGTTAGGGTTAGGGTTAATGTACGGGTTAAGGTTAGGGTTAGGTTTAGGGTTAGGTTACGGATTAGGTTTAGGTTTAGGGTACGGGATAGGGTTAGCGTACGGGTTAAGTTTAGGGTTAGGGTTAGGCTTAGGTTACTGTTTAGGGTTATGTTTGGTGTGGGTTAGGATTAGGGTTAGGGTTAGGGTACAGGTTAGGGTTAGGGTGGGGTTAGGGTACGGGTTAATTTTATGTTTAGTGTACGGATCTTGGTTACGGTGAAGTTTAGGGTTAGTTTTAGGGTATGGTTTAGGGTTAGGGTACGGGTTAGGGTTTGGGTTAGGGTCACGGTTAGGGTTAGGGTTAGGGTTAGGGTATGGGTTAGGGTTAGGGTAAGGGTTAGGGTTAGGGTTAGGGTCAGGGTTAGGGTTAGGGTCAGGGTACGAATTAGGGTTAGGTTTAGGGTACGGGTTCGGTTTAGGGTTATGGTATGGGTTAGGTTTACAGTACGGTTTAGGGTTAGGGTGAGGGTTAGGGTTAGAATATGTTTAGGGTTAGGGTTAGGCTAAGGGATAGAGTACGGGTTAGGGTTAGTGTTAGGGTTAGATTTAGGGTTAGGTTTAGGGTACGGGTTAGGGTTAGGGTTAGTGTTAGAGTGCGGGGTAGGGTTAGTGTTAGGGTTAGGGTTAGGGTACGGGTTAGGGTTAGTGTTAGGGTTAGGGTTAGGGTTAGTGTTAGGGAACGGGTTAGGGTTAGGGTTAGGGTTAGTGTTAGAGTGCGGGGTAGGGTTAGTGTTAGGGTTAGGGTTAGGGTTAGGGTTAGGGTTAGGGTTAGAGAACGGGTTAGGGTTAGGGTTAGGGTTAGGGTATGGGTTAGTGTTAGGGTACGGGTTAGGGTTAGGGTTTGTGTTAGGGTTAGAGTACGGGGTAGGTTTAGTGTTAGGTTTAGGGTTAGGGTTAGGGTTAGTTTACGGGTTAGGGTTAGAATTAGGGTTAGGGTTGGAGTACGGGGTAGGGTTAGTGTTAGTGTTAGGGTTAGGTTTAATGTACGGGTTAGGCTTAGGGTTAGGTTTAGGTTTAGGTTACGGGTTAGGGTTAGGTTAAGGGTATGGGATAGGGTTAGCGTACTGGTTAAGTTTAGGGTTAGGGTTAGGCTTAGGTTACGGGATAGGGTTAGGTTTGGTGTGGGTAAGGGTTAGGGTTAGGTTTAGGGTACGGGTTAGGGTTAGGGTTGGGGTTAGGGTACAGGTTAATTTTAGGTTTAGGGTACGGTTCAGGGTTATGGTTAAGTTTAAGGTTAGGGTTAGAGTATGGGTTAGGTTAGGGTACGGGTAATGGTTAGAGTTAGGGTTAGGGTTAGTTTACCGCTAGGGTATGGTTTAGGGTTACTGTTAGGGTTTGGGTATGGATTAGGGTTAGGGTTAGTTTACGGGTTAGGTCAAGGGTTAGGGTTAAGTTTAGGGTACGGTTTAGGTTTAGGGTTAGGATTAGGGTTAGAGTACAGGTTAGGGTTAGTGTTAGGGTTAGGGTTAGGGTTAGAGTACGGGTTTGGGTTAGTGTTAGGGTATGGGTTAGGTTTACCGTTTGGGTCCGGTATAGGGTAAGTGTTAGGGTTAGGGTTTGGGTAGGGGTTAGGTTTACGTTTAGGGTTAGGGTACAGGTTAGGTTTAGGGTTAGGATAAGGGTTCGTGTTAGGGTACGGGATAGGGTTTAGCACAGGTTAGGGTTAGGTTTAGGGTTATGGTTAGGGTTAGAGTACGGGTTAGGGTTAGTGTTAGGGTTAGGGTTAGTGTACGGATAGGGTTAGGGTTAGGGTTAAGTTAAGGTACGGGTTAGGGTTAGGTTTATTGTACAGGATAGGGTTAGTGTACGGGTTCAGTTTAGGGTTAGGGTTAGGGTTAGGTTATGGGTTAGAGTTAGGGTACGGGTAATGGTTAGGTTTAGAATTAGGGTTAGGATTAGGGTACACGTTAGGGTTAGGTTTAGATCAGGGTTAGGGTTAGGGATAGGATTATGGTACGGTTTAGGGTTAGGGTTGGGGTTAGGGTACGGGTTAGTTTTAGGGTTAGGGTACGGGTTAGGGTTACGGTTAAGCTTAGGGTTAGTGTTAGGGTATGGAATTGGGTTAGGGTACGGGTAAGGGTTATGGTTAGTGTTATGGTTAGGTTTAAGTTTAGGGTGCAGGTTAGGCTTAGGGTTAGTGTTAGGGTTAGCGCTAAGTTATGGGTTAGGTTTTCTGTTAGGTTTTGGGTACGGTTTAGAGTTAGGGTTAGGGTACGGGATAGGGTTGTGTACGAGTTAGGTCAATGGTTAGGGTTAGGTTTAGGGTACGGGTTAGCGTTAGGGTTAGGTTTAGTGTTAGGGTTAGTGTATGGGTTAGGTTTAGTGTACAGGTTAGGGTTAGGGTTAGGGTTAGGGTTAGGGTTAGAGTACGGGGTAGGGTTAGTGTTAGGGTTAGGGTTGGGTTTAAAGTACGGGTTACGCTTAGGGTTAGGTTAGGGTTAGGATACGGGTTAGGGTTAGGTTTAGGGTATGGGATAGGATTATCGAACGGTTTAAGTTTAGGGTTAGGGTTCGGTTTAGGTTACGGGTTAGGGTTAGGGTACGGGTTAGGGTTAGGTTTAGGATGCGGGTTGGGTTATGGTTAGGGTTAGTGTAAGGGTTAGGGTTAGGTTTCGGGTGAGGGTTAGGGTTAGTGTTAGTGTTAGGGTACGGGTTAGCTTTAGGTTTGGGGTTAGGTTACGGGTTAGTTTTAGAGTTAGGTTACGGATTAGGGTTATGGTTAAGGTTAGGGTTAGGGTTAGGTTATGGGTTAGGGTTAGGTTACGGTTAAGGGTTATGGTTTGGGTTAGGGTTAGGGTTAAGTTTAGGGTGCGGGTTAGGTTTTGGGTTAGGGTTATGGTTAGGGTTAGAGTACGGATTTGGTTTAGTGTTAGGGTACGAGTTAAGTTTACCCTTGGGTACGGGTTCGGGTAAGGGTTACGGTTAGGCTTAGGGTTAGGGGTTAGGGTTAGCGTTAGGAATAGGCTACGGGTAGGGTTAGGGTACAGCTTAGGGTTATGGTTAAGGTTCGGTTAGGTTTAGTGCGGGTTAGGGTTTGGGTTAGTGTTAGGGACACGGTACGGGTTCGGGTTAAGTTTAGGGTACGGGATAGGGTGAGTGTACGGGTTAGGTCTAGGGTTAGGGTTAGGTTTAGTGTGCGGGTTAGGGTTTTGGTTAGGGTTAGGGTTAAGATACGTGTTAGGGTTAGGGTTTGGTTATGGGCTAGGGTTCCGTTTAGGGTTAGGGTATGGGTTAGGTTTAGGGTTAGGGTTCGTGTATGGTTTAGGGTTAGGGTACGGGATAGGGTTAGTGTTAGGGTCAGGGTTAGGGTTAGGTTAAGGGTCCGGGTTAGGGTTAGGTTTAGGGTTAGGGTTAGCGCTAGGGTATGGGTTTGGGTTACTGTTAGGGTTTGTTTACGGGTTAAGGTTAAGGTTAGGGTACGGGATAGGTTTGTGTACGGGTTAGGTCAAGGGTTAGGGTTAGGTTTAGGGTACGGGTTAGGTATAGGGTTATGTTTAGGGTTAGGATTAGGGTATGGGTTATGCTTAGGGTACGGGTTAGGGTTAGGGTTAGGGTCAGGGTTAAGGTTAGGTTTAGGGTACGAGTTAGTGTTAGGGTTAGGTTTAGTGCACGGGTACGGGTTAGGGTTAGGGTTAAAGTACGGGTTAGGTTTAGGGTACGGGTTAGAGTTAGGTTTCGGGTCAGGGTTAGGGTAGGGGTTAGGGTACGAGTTAGGGTTAGGGTTAGGGTACGGGTTAGGGTAAGTGTTATGGTATGGATTAGGGTTACAGTACGTGTTAGGGTTAGGGTGAGGGTTAGGGTTAGTGTTAGAGTACGGTTAGGGTTAGGGTTAGGGTTAGGGTTAGCGCTAGAATATGGGTTAGGGTTACTCTTAGTGTTTAGGTATGGGTTTGGGTTAGGTTTAGGGTACGGGATACGTTTGGGTACGGTTTAAGTCAAGGGTTAAGGTTAGGTTTAGGGTACGGGTTAGGGTTAAGATTAGGGTTAGGGTCAGGGTTTGGTTAGGTTTAGGGTACGAGTTAGTGTTAGGGTTAGGTTTAGTGTTCGGGTTAGGGTTAGGATTAAAGTACGTGTTAGGTTTAGGGTACGGGTTAGGGTTAGGTTTAGGGTCAGGGTTAGGGTTAGTGTTAGGCTACGAGTTAGGGTTAGGTTAGGGTACGGGTTAGGGTTAGGGTTAAGGTACGGGTTCTGGTTACAGTACGGGTTAGGGTTAGGGTGAGGATTAGGTTAGGGTTAGAGTATGGTTAGGGTTAGGGTTAGGGTTAGAGTACGAGTTAGGTTTAGTGTTAGGGTTAGGGTTAGGTTTAGGGTTAGGGTTAATGTTCAGGTTAGGCTAAGGTTTAGGTTTAGGGTTAGGATACGGGTAAGGGTTAGGTTTAGGGTAAGGGATAGGGTTAGGCTTAGGGTTAGTGTAAGGGTTAGGGTTAGGTTTAGGGTCAGGGTTAGGGTTAGGGTTAGTGTTAGGGTACGCATTAGGGTTAGGGTTGAGGTGAGGGTACGGGTTAGGTTTAGAGTTAGGGTACGGTTTAGGGTTATGGTTAAGGTTAGGGTTAGGGTTAGGTTACGGTTAAGGGTTATGGTTTGGGTTAGGGTTAGGGTTAAGTTTAGGTTGCTGGTTAGGGTTAGGGTTAGAGTACGGGTTTGGGTTAGTGTTAGGGTATGGGTTAGGTTTACCGTTTGGGTACGGATTAGTGTAAGGTTTAGAGTTAGCGTTAGGTTTAGGGGTTATGTTTAGGTTTACAGTTAGGCTACGGGTAGGTTTAGGGTACGGGTTAGGGTTAGGGTTAGGGTTCGGTGTAGGGTTAGTGTACGGGTTAGGGTTAGGGTTAGGGTTAGCGTTAGGGTTACGGTACGGGTTAGGGTTAAGGTTACGGTACGGGATAGGGTTAGTGTACGTGTTAGGTCTAGGGTTAGGGTGAGGTTTAGTGTGCGGGTTGGGGTTAGGGTTACGGTTAGGGTACGTGTTTGGCTTAGGGTTTGGGTACGGGTTAGGGTTACATTTAGGGTTAGGGTACGGGTTAGGTTTAGGGTTAGGGTTAGCATACGGTTTCGGGTTAGGGTACGGGTTAGGGTTAGGTTTAGGGTCAGGGTTAGGGTTAGGTTTAGGGTTAGGGTTAGGGTTAGGGTACACGTTAGGATTACTGTACGGGTTAGAGTTAGGTTTAGGGTTAAGGATAGGGTTAGGGTTAGGGTACGGATTAGGTTAGGGTACAGGTTAGGGTTAGGGTAAGGGTCAGGGTTAGGATTAGGGTTAGGGTACGAGTTAGGGTTAGGGTTAGGTTTAGGGTACGATGTAGGGTTAGGGTTAGGGGTTAGGTAAGGGTTAGTGTTAGGGTATGAGTTAGGGTTAGGGTATGGGTTAGGGTGAGGGGTAGGGTATGGGTTAGGTTTATGGGTCAGTTTAGGATTAGGGTTAGGGTTATGGTACATCTTAGCGTACAGGTTAGGATTAGGTTTAGGTTACGGGTGAGGGTACGGGTTAGGGTTAGGTTTAAGGTACGTGTAATGGTACGGGTTAGGGTTAGGGTACGGGTTAGGGTTAGTGTACGGGATAGGGTTAGGATTAGGGTTGGTGTTAAAGTTAGGGTAAAGGGACAGGTTAGCGTTAGGGTTAGGGTACGGGATAGGTTTAGGGTACGTGTTAGGTCTAGGGTTAGGGTTAGGTTTAGTGTGTGGGTTAGGGTTAGGCATCAGGTTAGGGTTAGTGTACGTGTTAGGGTTTTTGTACGGGTTAGCGTTAGTGTTAGGTTTATGGTACGGGTTAGGGTTAGGGTTAGGGTTAGAGTATGGGTTAGGGTTAGAGTTAGGGTACAGGATTAGGGTTAGGGTTAGGGTCAGGGTTAGGGTTTGCGTTAGGGTTAGGGTAGGGGTTAGGATTAGGGTTAGTGTACGGGATAGGTTTAGGATTAGAGTTAGTGTTAGTGTTAGGGTTAGGGTACAGGTTAGCGTTAGGGTTAGGTTACAGGATAGGTTTAGGGTACGGTTTAGGTCTAGGGTTAGTGTTAGGTTTAGGGTGTGGGTTAGGGTTAGGCTTATGGTTATGGATAGGGTACGGGTTAGGGTTAGGGTACGGGTTAGGGTTAGTGTAAGTGTTATGGTACGGGTTAGGGTTAGGGTTAGTTTTAGGGTATGGGTTAGGGTTAGGGTACTGGTTAGGTCTAGGTTTAGGGTTAGGTTTAGGATGCGGGTTAGGGTTAGGGTTAGGGTATGGGATTAGTTTTAGGGTTAGGGGCAGGGTTAGGGTTAGGTTAAGTTTAGGGTTAGGGTTATGTTACGAGTTCGGGTTACAGTACGCGTTAGGGTTAGGGTTAGGTTTAGGTTTAGGGTTAGGGTTATAGTAGGGGGTTAGGGTTAGTGTTAGTGTTAGGTTTAGGGTTAGAGTACATGTTTGGTTTAGTGTTAGTGTTATGGTTAGTGTTAGGGTTAGGGTTAGGTTAGAGTACGGGTTAGGGTTAGTGTTAGTGTTAGGGTTAGGGTTAACGTTAGGGTAAGTTTAGGGTTAGGGTTAGGGTTAGAGTACGGGTTAGGGTTAGGTTTAGGGTTAGGGTTAGGTTAGAGTACGGGTTAGGTTTAGTGTTAGGGTTAGGGTTAGCGTTAGGGTAAGTTTAGGGTTAGGGTTAGGGTTAGTGTACGGGTTAGGGTTAGTGTTAGGGTTAGGGTTATGGTTAGGGTAAGGGTTAGGGTTAGGGTTAGTGTTAGGGTTATGGTACGGGTTAGGGTTAAGGTTACCGTACGGGATAGTTTTAGTGTACATGTTAGGTCTAGGGTTAGGGTTAGGTTTAGTGTGCGGGTTAGGGTTAGGGTTAGGGTACGTGTTAGGGTTAGGGTTTGGGTACGGGTTAGGGTTACGTTTAGGGTTAGGGTTTGGGTTAGGTTTAGGGTTACGGTAAGTGTTAATTTTAGGGTACGGGTTAGGATTAGGGTTAGGATCGGGTACGTTTAGGGTTAGGGTTAGGGTTAGGGTTCGTGTTAGGGTTAGTCTGTGGGTTAGGATTAGGGTTAGGGTTAGGGTTAGGGTTAGTGTTAGGGTTATGGTAAGGTTTAGGGTTAAGGTTATTGTACAGGATAGGTTTAGTGTACGTGTTAGGTCTAGGGTTAGGGTTAGTTTAAGTGTGCGGGTTAGGGTTAGGGTTAGGGTACGTGTTAGGGTTAGGGTTTGGATTCGGGTTAGGGTTACGTTTAGCGTTAGGGTACGGGTTAGGTATAGTGTTAGGGTTAGGGTTAGTGTTAGGGTACGGGTTAGGGTTACATTTAGGGTTAGGGTTAGGTTTAGAGTACAAGTTAGGGTTAGTGTTAGGGTTAGGTTTAGGGTTAGGGTTAGAGAATGGGATAGGGTTAGTGTTAGGGTTAGGGTTAGGGTTAGTGTACGGGTAGGTTTAGGGTCAGGGTTAGGTTTAGGGTACAGGTTAAGGTTAGGTTTAGGGTACGGGATAGGGTTAGTGTACAGGATAAGTTTAGGGTTAGGTTTAGGTTTAGGTTACGGGTTAGGGTTAGGGTACGGGTTAGGTTACGGTTTAGGTGCGGGTTAGAGTTAGGGTATGGGTTAGGGTTAGGGTACGGGTAAGGGTTATGGTTAGGGTTAGTGTTAGGTTTAGGTTTAGGGTGCAGGTTAGGCTTAGGGTTAGGGTTATGGTTAGTGCTAGGTTATGGGTTAGGGTTACTCTTAGGGTTTGGGTACGGGTTAGGGTTAGGTTTAGGGTACGGGTTAGGGTTAGAGTACGGGTTAGGGTTAGGTTTAGGGTTAGGATTAGGGTTAGAATATGGGTTAGGGTTAGTGTTAGGGTTATGGTTAGGGTTAGTGTACGGATAGGGTTACGTTTAGGGTTAGGTTTAGGGTACAGTTTAGCGTTAGGTTTAGGGTACGGGATAGGGTTAGTGTACGGGATAAGTTTAGGTTTAAGTTTAGGTTTAGGTTACGGGTTAGGTTTAGGGTACGGGTTAGGGTTAGGTTTAGGTGCGGGTTACGGTTAGGGTACGGGTTAGAGTGAGGTTTAGGGTCAGGGTTAGGATTAGGGATAGGGTTATGTTACGGATTAAGTTTAGGGTTGGGGTTAAAATACAGGTTAGTTTTAGGGTTAGGGTACGGGGTAGGTTTACGGTTAAGGTTAGGGTTAGTGTTAGGTTATGGGTTAGGATTAGGGTACGGGTAAGGGTTATGGTTAGGGTGACGGTTAGGTTTAGTATTAGGGTGCGGGTTAGGCTTAGGGTTAGGGTTAGGGTTAGCGCTAGGCTATGGGTTAGGGTTACTGTTAGGGTATGGGTACGATTTAGGGTTATGGTTAGGGTACGGGAAAGGTTGGGTACGGGTTAGGTCAAATGTTAGTGTTAGGTTTAGTATATGGGTTAGTGTTAGGGTTAGGTTTATGGTTATGTTTAGGGTAAGGGTTAGTTTTAGGGTACGGGTTAGGGTTAGGGTTAGGGTCATGTTTAGGGTTAGGGTTAGGGTACGAGTTAGGGTTAGGGATAGGTTAAGTGCACGGGTTAGGGTTAGGGTTAGGGTTAGGGTTGGAGTACGGGGTAAGGTTAGTGTTAGGGTTAGGGTAAGGGTTAATGTACGGGTTAGGCTTAGGGTTAGGTTAGGGTTTGGATACGGGTTAGGGTAGGTTTAGAGTACGGGATAGGGTTAGCGAATGGGTTAAGTTTAGGGTTAGGGTTTGGTTTAGGTTACGGTTTAGGTTTAGGGTACGGGTTAGGGTTAGGTTTAGGGTGCGAGTTGGGTTAGGGTTAGGGTTAGGGTAAGGGTTAGGGTTAGGTTTAGGGTCACGGTTAGGGTTAGTGTTAGTGTTAGGGTACGGGTTAGCGTTAGGGTAGGGGTTAGAGTATGGGTTAGTTTTAGGGTTTGGGTACGGATTAGGGTTATGGTTAAGGTTAGGGTTAGGGTTAGGTTATGGGTTAGGGTTACGTTACGGTTAAGGGTTATGGTTTGGTTTAGGGTTAGGGTTAAGTTTAGGGTTAGGTTTAGGGTTAGGGTTATGGTTAGGGTTAGAGTACGGGTTGGGGTTAGTGTTAGCGTACGGGTTAGGTTTACCGTTTGGGTACGGTTTCGGGTAAGGGTTAGGGTTAGGCTTAGGGTTAGCGGTTAGGGTTAGAGTTAGGATTAGGCTACGGGTAGGATTAGGGTACGGGTTAGGGTTAGGGTTAAGGTTCGGGGTAGGGTTTGGGTACGGTCTAGGGTTACGTTTAGGGTTAGGGTATGGGTTAGGTTTAAGGTTAGGGTTCGTGTACGGTTTAGGGTTAGGGTACGGCATACGGTTAGTTTTAGGGTCAGGGTAAGGGTTAGGTTTAGGATCTGGGTTAGGGTTAGGGTTAGGGTTAGCGCTAGGGTATGGGTTATGGTTACTGTTAGGGTTTGGGTACAGGTACGGGTTAGGCTTAGGTTACGGGATAGGTTTGGGTACGGGTTAGTTAGAGGGTTAGGTTTACGTTTAGTATACGGTTTAGGGTTAGGGTTAGGTTTAGGGTTAGGGTTAGGGTATGGGTTAGGCTTAGGGTATGGGTTAGGTTTAGGGTTAGGGTCCGGTTTAGGGTAGGTTTAGGGTACGAGTTAGGGTTAGGGTTAGGTTTAGGGTACGGGTTAGGGTTAGGGTTAGGAGTTAGGAAAATGGTTAGGGTTAGGTTATGAGTTAGGGTTAGGGTTTGGGTTAGGGTGAGGGGTAGGTTATGGGTTAGGTTTAGGGTTAGGTTTAGGATTAGGGTTAGGGTTATGGTACGTGTTAGCATACAGGTTAGGGTTAGGGTTAGCGCTAGGGTATTGGTTAGGGTTACTGTTAGGGTTTGGGTACGGGTTAGGGTTAGGGTTAGTTTACGGGATAGGTTTGGGTACGGGTTAGGTAGAGGGTTAGGGTGACGTTTAGGGTACAGTTTAGGGTTAGGGTTAGGTTTAGGGTTAGGGTTAGGGTCAGGGTTAGGGTAGGTTTAGTGTACGAGATAGGGTTATGATTAGGTTAGGGTATGAGTTAGGTTTAGGGTTAGGTTTAAAGTATGGGTTAGGTTTAGGGTACGGGTTAGGGTTAGGGTTAGGGTCAGGGTTAAGTTTAGGGTTAAGGTACGAGTTACGGTTATGGTTAGGGTACGGGTTAGGTTTAGGGGTATGGTATGGGTTAGGGTTACAGTACGGGTTAGGGTTAGGGTGAGGGTTAGGGTTAGGTTTAGAGTATGGTTAGTGTTAGGGTTAGGGTTAGGGTTAGGTTTAGGGTACAGGTTAGTGTTAGGGTTAGGTTTAGGGTTAGAGTACGGGGTAGGATTAGTGTTAGGGTTAGGGTTAGGGTTAGGGTTAGTGTACGGGTTTGGGTTACGGTTAGGGTTAGGGTTAGAGTACGGTGTAGGGTTAGTGTTAGGGTTAGGTTTGGGGCTAATGTACGGTTAAGGCTTAGGGTTAGCTTTAGGGTTAGGATACGGTTTAGGGTTAGGTGTAGGGCACGGGATAGGGTTATCGTACGGGTTAAGTTTAGGGTTATGGTTAGGTTTAGGTTACGGGTTAGGGTTAGGTTACGGGTTAGGGTTAGGTTTTGGGTGCGAGATAGGGTTAGGGTTAGGTTAGTGTCATGGTTAGTGTTAGGTTTAGGGTCAGGGTTAGGGTTAGGTTTAGTGTTAGGGTACGGGTTAGGGTTAGGGTTGGTTTTAGGGTACGGGTTAGTTTTAGGGTTAGGGTATGTGTTAGGGTTACTGTTAAGGTTAGGGTTAGGTTTAGGCTATGGTTTAATGTTAGGTTACGGTTAAGGTTTATGGTTTGGGTTAGGGTTAGGGTTAAGTTTAGGGTGCGGTTTATGGTTATGGTTAGGGTTAGGGTTAGAGTACGGGTTTGGGTTAGTGTTAAGGTACGGGTTAGGTTTACCGTTTGGGTACGGGTTAGGGTAAGGGTTAGTGTCAGTGTTAGGGTTAGGGTACGTTTTATGGTTAGGGTTTGGGTATGGGTTAGGATTCGGGATAGGGTTTGGAAGGGGTTAGGGTTAGGTTTGGGTTATGGTACGGGTCATTTTTAGGGTTATGGTACGGGTTAGGGTTACGGTTAATGTTAGGGTTAGTGTTAGGTATGGGTTAGGTTTAGGGTACGGGTAAGGGTTATGGTTAGGGTTACGGTTAGGTTTAGGTTTAGGGTGCGGTTTAGGCTTATGGTTAGGGTTGGGGTTAGCGCTAGGGTATGGGTTAGGGTTACTCTAGGGTTTGGGTACGGGTCAGGGTTAGGGTTAGGTACGGGATAGTGTTGGGTACGGGTTAGGACAAGGGTTAGTGTTAGATTTAGGGTACAGGATAGGGTTAGGGTTAGGTTTAGGGTTAGGTTTAGGGTATGGGTTAGGTTTAGTGTACGGGTTAGGGTTAGGGTTAGGGTCAGGGTTAGGGTTAGTGTTAGGGTATCAGTTATGGTTAGGGTGTGGTTTAGGGTACGGGTTAGGGTTAGGGTTAGAGTACGGGTTAGGGTTAGAGTACGGTATGTTTAGTGTTAGGGTTAGGGTTAGGGTTAAAGTACAGGTTAGGCTTAGGGTTAGGTTTAGGTTTAGTTTACGGGTTAGTGTTAGGTTTAGGTGTGGGTTAGGGTTAGGATTAGGTTTAGGTTACGGGTTAGGGTACGGGTTAATTTTAGGGTTAGGGTATGGGTCAGGGTTACGGTTAAGTTTAGGGGTTGGTTTAGGGTATGGGTTAGGGTTAGGGTACGGGTAAGGGTTATGGTTAGGGTTAGGGATAAGTTTAGGTTTTGGGTGCGGGTTAGGGTTAAGGTTAGGGTTAGCGCTAGGGTATGGGTTAGGGTTACTCTTAGGTTTTGGGTACGGTTTAGGGTTAGGGTTAGGTTATGCGATACGGTTGGGTACGTGTTAGGTCAAGGGTTAGGGTTAGGTTTAGGGTATGGGTTAGGGTTAGGGTTAGGATTAGGGTAAGGTTTAGGGTATGGGTTAGGCTTAGGGTATGGGTTAGGGTTAGGGTCAGGGTTAGGGTTAGGGTTAGGGTACGGGTTAGGGTTAGGTTTAGGGTACGGTTCGGGTTAGGTTTAGGGTTAGGGTACAGGTTAGGTTTAGTGTACGGGTTAGGTTTAGGTTTAGGGTCTGGGTTAGGGTTAGGGTACGAATTAGGGTTAGGGTTAGGGTACGGGTTAGGTTTAGGGTTATGGTACGGGTTTTGTTTACAGTATGGTTTAGGGTTAGGGTGAGGTTTAGGGTTAGGGTTAGAGTACAGTTAGGGTTATGGTTAGGGTTAGAGTACGGGATAGGGCAGGTGTTAGGGTAAGGGTTAGGGTTAGGGTTAGGGTACCGTTATGGGTTAGGGTTAGGGTTACGGTTAGGGTTAGAGTATGTGGTAGGGTTGGTGTGTGGGTTAGGGTTAGGGTTAGGGTATGGGTTAGGCTTAGGGTACGGTTTAGGGTTAGGGTTAGGGTCAGGTTTAGGGTTAGGGTTAGGGTTAGGGTTAGGGTTAGGGTTTGCGCTAGGGTATGGGTTATGGTTACTGTTAGGTTTTGGATACGTGTTAGGTTTAAGGTTAGGTTATGGGATAGGGTTGGGTACGGGTTTGGTCAAGGGTTTGGGTTAGGTTTAGGTACGGGTTAGGGTTAGGGTTAGGATTAGGGTTAGGGTTACGGTATGGGTTAGTCTTAGGGTACGGTTTAGTACTAGGTTTAGGGTACGGGTTAGGGTTAGGTTTAGGGTACTGGTAAGGGTTAGTTTGGGGTTAGGGTATGGGTTAGGTTTAGGGTACGGGTTAGGGTTAGGGTTAGGGTCAGGGTTAGGTTTAGGGTCAGGGTACGGGTTAGGGTTAGGTTTAGGGTACGAGTTAGGGTTAGGTTTAGGGTTAGAGTACAGGTTAGGTTTATGGTACGGTTTAGGGTTAGGGTTACGGTCAGGGTTAGGATTAGGTTTAGGTTACAAATTAGGGTTAGGGTTAGGGTACGGTTTAGGGTTAGGGTAATGGTACGGGTTAGGGTTACAGTACGGGTGAGGGTTAGGCTGAGCCTTAGGGTTAGGGTTAGAATACGGTTAGGGTTAGGGTTAGGGTTAGAGTACGGGTTAGGGTTAGTGTTAGTGTTAGGGTTAGGGTTAGGGTTAGGGTTAGTGTACGGGTTAGGGTTAGTGTTAGGGTTAGGGTTACTTTTAGGGTACGGGTACGGATACGGTTTAGGGTTAGGGTTAGAGTACGGGGAAGGTTAGGGTTAGGGTTAGGGTTAGGGTACGGGATAGGGTTGGGTACGGGTTACGATAAGGGTTAGGGTTAGGTTTAGGATACGGGATAGGGTTAGGGGTAGGTTTAGTGTTAGGTTGAGGGTATGGATTAGGGTTAGGGTTAGGGTCAGGTTTAGGGTTAGGGATAGGGTACGAGTTAGTGTTAGGGTTAGGTTTAGGGTACGGTTTAGGGTTATGGTTAAGTTTAGGGTTGGTTTAGAGTACGGGGTAGGATTAGTGTTAGAGTTAGGTTAAGGGTTAAGGTACGGGTTAGGGTTAGAGTTAGGCTTAGGGTTAGAGTACGGGGTAGGGTTAGGGTTAGGGTTGGAGTATGGATAGGGTTAGGGTTAGGGTTAGGATTAGGGTACGGGTTAGGGTTAGCGTACGGGTTAGGTTTAGTGTTAGGGTTAGGGTTAGGTTTAGGGTACAGGTTAGGGTTAGAGTGTGGATTAGGGTTAGAGTACGGGGTATGGTTAATGTTAGGGTTAGGGTTAGGGATAATGTACAGGTTAGGCTTAGGGTTAGGTTTAGGGTTAGGTTATGGGTTAAGGTTAGGTTTAGGTGTGGGTTAGGGTTAGGGTTAGGGTTAGATTTAGGTTACGGGTTAGGGTTAGGGTTGGTGTTAGGGTACGGGTTAATTTTAGGGTTAGGTTATGGGTCAGGATTACGGTTAAGTTTAGGGTTTTGTTTAGGGTATAGGTTAGGGTTACGGTACGGGTAAGGGTTATGGTTAGGGTTAGGGTTAAGTTTAGGTTTAGAGTGCGGGTTAGGGTTAGGGATAGGGTTAGGGTTAACACTAGGGTATGGGTTAGGGTTACTCTTAGGTTTTGGGTACGGTTTAAGGTTAGGGTTAGGTTACAGAATAGGGTTGGGTACGTGTTAGGTCAAGGGTTAGGGTTAGGTTTAGGGTACGGGTTAGGGTTAGGGTTAGGATTAGGGTAAGGGTTAGGGTATGGGTTAGGTTTAGGGTACGGTTCGGGTTATGTTTAGGGTTAGGGTACAGGTTAGGTTTAGGGTACGGGTTAGGGTTAGGTTTAGGGTTAGGGTTAGGTTAGAGTACGGGTTAGGGTTAGTGTTAGGGTTAGGGTTAGCGTTAGGGTAAGTTTAGGGTTAGGGTTAGGGTTAGAGTACGTGATAGGGTTGGTGTTAGGGTTAGGGTTAGGGTTACGGTTAGGGTTAGGGTTAGGGTACGGGTACGTGTTAGGGTTAGGGTTAGAGTTAGGGTTATGGTTAGAGTACGGGGTAGGGTTGGTTTTTGGGTTAGGGTTAGATTTAGGGTTAGGGTATGGGTTAGGCTTAGGGTACGGTTTAGGGTTAGGTTTAGGGTCAGGTTTAGGGTTAGGGTTAGGGTTAGGGTTAGCCCTAAGGTATGGGTTAGGGTTACTGTTAGGTTTTGGGTACGGGTTAGTGTTAAGGTTAGGTTACGGGATAGGGTTGGGTACGGGTTAGGTCAAGGGTTAGGGATAGGTTTAGGTACGGGTTAGGGTTAGGGTTAGGATTAGGGTTAGGGTTACGGTATGGGTTAGGCTTAGGGTACGGGTAGGATTAGGGTTATGGTACAGGTTAGGGTTAGGTTTAGGGTACAGGTTATGGTTAGTTTGGGGTTAGGGTATGGGTTAGGTTTAGGGTACGGGTTAGGGTTAGGTTGAGGGTCAGGTTTAGGGTTAGGGTACGGGTTAGGGTACGGGTTAGGGTTAGGTTTAGGATACGGGTTAGGGTTAGGTTTAGGGTTAGGGTACAGTTTAGGTTTAGGGAACGGAATAGGGTTAGGGTTACGGTCCGGGTTATGATTAGGGTTAGGGTACGAATTAGGGTTAGGGTTACGGTATGGGTTAGGTTTAGGGTTATGGTACGGGTTAGGGTTATAGTATGGGTTAGGGTTAGGGTGAGGGTTAGGGTTAGGGTTAGAGTATGGGGTAGGGTTAGTGTTAGTGTTAGGGTTCGGGTTAATGTACGGGTTAGGCTTAGGGTTAGGTTTAGGGTACGGTTTAGGTCTAGGGTTAGGGTTAGGTTTAGGGTGTGGGTTAGGGTTAGGCATCGGGTTAGTGATAGGGTACGGGTTTTGTTTAGGGTACGGGTTAGGGTTAGCGTTAGGGTTATGGTATGGGTTAGGGTTAGGGTTGGGGTTAGTGTTAGGGTACGGGTTAGGGTTAGGGTACGGGTTAGGTCTAGGGTTAGGGTTAGGTTTAGGATGCCGGTTAGGGTTAGGGTTAGGGTACGGGATTAGGTTTAGGGTTACGGTCAGTGTTAGGGTTAGGTTTAAGTTTAGTGTAGTGGTTAGGGTACGGGTTCGGGTTACGGTACGAGTTAGGGTTAGGGTTCTGGTTAGGTTTAGGGTTAGTGTTATAGTAGGGGGTTAGGGTTAGGGTTAGGGTTAGGATTAGTGTAAGGGTTAGGGTTAGGTTTAGGGTCAGGTTTAGGGTTTTGGTTAGTGTTAGGGGACGGGTTAGGGTTAGGGTTGGGGTTAGGGTACGGTTTAGTTTTAGGGTTAGGGTATGGGTTAGGGATAGGTTTAGGTGCGGGTTAGGGTTAGGGTACGGGTTAGGGTTAGGTTTAGGGTCAGGGTTAGGGTTAGGAATAGGGTTATGATACGGGTTAGGATTAGTGTTGGGGTTAGGGTATGGGTTAGTTTTAGGGTTAGGGTACGGGTTAGGGTTACGGTAAAGGTTAGGGTTAGTGTTAGGGTATGGGTTAGGGTTAGGGTATGGGTAAGGGTTCTGGTTAGGGTTAGGGTTAGGTTTAGGTTTAGGATTTGGGTTAGGCTTAGGGTTAGGTTTAGGGTTAGCGCTAGGGTATGGGTTAGGGTTACTGTTAGGATTTGGGTATGGGTTAGGGTTAGTTTTAGGGTATGGGATAGGGTTGGCTACGGGTTAGGTCAAGGGTTAGGGTTAGATTTAGGGTACGGGTTCGGGTTAGCATTAAGTTTAGGGATAGGGTTAGGGTATTGGTTAGGTTTATGGTACGGGTTAGGGTTAAGGTCAGGGTTAGTGTTAGGGTTATGGTACGAGTTAGGGTTAGGGTTAGGTTTAGGGTACGGGTTAGGGTTAGGGTTAGGGTTAGAGTTAGGGTTTGAGTACGGGGTAGGGTTTTTGTTAGGTTTAGGGTTAGAATTAATTTACAGGTTAGGCTTAGGGCTAGCTTAGGGTTAGGATACGGGTTAGGGTTAGGTTTTGGGTATCGGATAGGGTTAGCGTATGGGTTAAGTTTAGGGTTAGGGTTAGGTTTAGGTTACGGGTTAGGGTTAGGGTACGGGTTAGGGTTAGGTTTAGGGTGCGGATTAGGGTTAGGGTTTGGTTTAGTGTAAGGGTTAAGGTTAAGTTTAGGGTCAGGGTTAGGGTTAGGGTTAGTGTTAGGTAAGGGTTAGCGTTAGGGTTGGGGTTAGGGTACGGGTTAGTTTTAAGGTTAGGGTACAGATTAGGGTTAGGGTTAAGGTTACGTTAGGGTTAGGTTATGGGTTATGGTTAGGTTACGGTTAAGGGAATGGTTTGTGTTAGGGTTACGGTTAATTTTAGGGTGCGGGTTAGGGTTAAGGTTAGGGTTAGAGTACGGGTTTGGGTTAGTGATAGGGTACAGGTTAGGTTTACGTTTGGGTACGGGTAAGGGTAAGAGTTAGGGTTAGGCTTAGGGTTAGGTGTTAGGGTCAGAGTTAGAATTAGGCTACGGGTAGGGTTAGGGTACGGGTTAGGATAGGGTTAGGGTTCGGGTTAGGGTTAGTGTACGGGTTAGGGTTAGGGTTAGGATTAGGGGTAAGGTAGGTTTAAGGTACGGGTTAGGGTTAGGTTTAGGGTCAGGATTAGCGTAAGGGATAGGGTTTTGGTACGGGTGAGGTTTAGGGTTGGGTTCAGGGTACGGGTTAGTTTTAGGGTTAGTGTACGGGTCAGGGTTATGGTTATGGTTATGGTTAGGGTTAGGGTATGGTTTAGTGTTAGGGAAAGGTAAGGGTTATGGTTAGGGTTAGGGTTAGGTTTAGTTTTAGGGTGCGGGTCAGGGTTAGGGTTAGGGTTAGTGTTAGCGCTAGGATATGGGTTAGGGTTACTGTTAGGGTTTGGGTACGGGTTAGGGTTAGGGTTAGGGTACGAGATAGGGTTCGGTACGCGTTAGGTCAAGGGTTAGGTTTAGGTTTAGGGTACGGGTTATTGTTAGGGTTAGGTTTAGGGTATGGGATAGGGTTAGTGTACGGGTTAAGTTTAGGGTTAGGGTTAGGGTTAGGTTACGGGTTAGGGTTAACGTACCGGTTAGGGTTAGGTTTCGGTGCGGTTTAGGGTTAGGGTACGGGTACGGGTTAGGGTTAGGTTTAGGGTTAGGGTAAGTGTACGGGTTAGGGTTAGTGTACGGGTTAGGGTTAGTGTTAGGGTTAGGATACGGGTTAGGACTTGGGTTAGGGTAAGGGATAGGGTTAGGGTACAGGTTATGTCTTGGGTTAGGGTTAGGTTTAGGGTGCGGGTTACAGTTAGGCCCTGGGTTAGGGTTAAGGTATGGGTTAGGGTTAGGGTATGGGTTAGGGTAATGGTTAGTGTACGGGTTAGGGTTAGGGTTAGTGTTAGGGTTAGGGTATGGGTTAGTGTTAGGGTACGGGTTAGGTTAGGCTACGGGTTAGGTCTAGGTTTAGGGTTAGGTTTAGGATGCGGTTTAGGGTTAGGGTTAGGGTACGGGATTAGGGTTAGGGTTAGGGTCAGGGTTAGGGTTAGGTTTAGGGTTAGGGTTTGGGTTGGGTACGGGTTCGGGTTATGGTACGATTTAGGGTTAGGGTAAGGGTTAGGTTTAGGGATAGGATTATACGAGGGGGTTAGGGTTAGGGTTAGGGTTACGTTTAGGGTTAGAGTACTGGTTAAGGTTAGTGTTAGGGTTATGGTTAGTGTTAGAGTTAGGGTTTAGGTTAGAGTACGGGTTAAGGTTTTGATTAGGGTTAGGGTTAGGTTTAGAATACGGGATAGGGTTAGTGTTAGGGTTAGGGTTAGGATTAGTGTGTGGTTAGGGTTAGGTTTAGGGTCATGGTTAGGGTTAGGGTTAGTGTTAGTGTACGTGTTAAGGTTAGGGTTAGGGTTAGGGTACGGGGTAGTTTTAGGGTTAGAGTACGAGTTAGGGTTACAGTTAAGGTTAGGGTTAGGGTTAGGTTACGGTTAAGGGTTATAGTTTGTGTTAGGGTTAGGGTTAAGTTTAGGGTGCGGGTTAGGGTTAGGTTTAGGGTTAGGTGTAGAATACGGGTTTGGGTTAGTGTTAGGGTACGTGTTAGGTTTACCGTTTGGGTACGTGTTAGGGTAAGGGTTAGCGTTAGGGTTAGGGTTTAGGGTTAGTGTTAGGGTTAGGATATGGGAAGGGTTAGGGTACGGGTTATGGTATGGTTTAGGGTTAGGTTTAGGGTTAGAGTACGGGTTTGGGTTAGTGTTAGGGTACGGGTTAGGTTTACCGTTTCGGTACGGGTTAGGGTAAGGGTTAGGGTTAGGGTTAGGGGTTAGTGTTATGGTTACATTACGGGTTAGGGTTAAGTTTAGGGTACGGGATAGGGTTAGTGTAGGTGTTAGGTCTAGGGTTAGGGTTAGGTTGAGTGTGCGGGTTAGGGTTAGGGTTAGGGTACGTGTTAGGGTTAGGGTTTGGGTACGGGTTAGGGTTACATTTAGGGTGAGGGTACGGGTTAGGTTTAGGGTTAGGGTTAGGGTACGGTTTAGGGTTAGGTTACGGGTTAGGGTTAGGTTTAGGGTCAGGGTTAGGGTTAGGGTTAGTGTTAGGTAAGGGTTAGCTTTAGGGTTGGGGTTAGGGTATGGGTTAATTTTAAGGTTAGGGTACGGGTTAGGGTTATGGTTAATTTTAGGGTTAGGGTTAGGTTATGGGTTATGTTTAGGTTACGCTTAAGGAAATGGTTTGTGTTAGGGTTATGGTTAAGTTTAGGGTGCGGGTTAGGGTTAGGGTTAGAGTACGGGTTTGGGTTAGTTATAGGGTACAGGTTATGTTTACGTTTGGGTACGGGTAAGGGTAAGGGTTAGGTTTAGGCTTAGGTTTAGGTTTTAGGGTCAGAGTAGAATTAGGCTACGGGTAGGGTTAGGGTATGGGTTAGGGTAGGGTTAGGGTTCGGGTTAGGGTTAGTGTACGGGTTAGGTTTAGGGTTAGGGTTAGGGTTAGGGGTAAGGTAGGTTTAGGGTATGGGTGTGGGTTACGTTTCAGGTCAGGATTAGCATTAGGGATAGGGTTTTGGTACGGGTTAGTTTTAGGGTTGGGGTTAGGGTACGGGTTAGTTTTAGGGTTAGTGTACGGATTAGGGTTATGGATATGGTTAGGGTTAGGGTTAGGGTATGGTTTAGTGTTAGGGAAAGGGTAAGTGTTATGGTTAGGGTTAGGGTTAAGTTTAGGTTTAGGGTGCGGGTCAGGGTTAGGTTTAGGGTTAGTGTTAGCGCTAGGATATGGGTTAGGGTTACACTTAGGGTTTGGGTACGGGTTAGGGTTAGGGTTAGGTTACGATATAGGGTTGGATACGGGTTAGGTCAAGGTTTAGGGTTAGGTTTAGGGTACAGGTTTGGGTTAGGGTTAGGTTTATGGTTAAGGTTAGGGTATGGGTTAGGCTTAGGGTACGGGTAGGGGTTAGGGTAAGGGTTTGGTTAGAGTATGGGTTAGGGTTAGGTTTAGGGTTAGGGTTAGTGTTAGAGTACGTGTTAGGGTTAGGGTTAGGGTTAGGGTTAGGGTTATTGTACAGATAGGTTTAGGGTTAGGTGAAGGGTTAGGGTACGGGTGAGGGTTTGGTTTAGGCTATGGGATAGGGCTAGTGTACAAGTTAAGTTAAGGGTTAGGGTTAGGTATAGGTTACGGGTTAGGGTTAGGGTACGGGTTAGGGTTAGTTTTAGGTGCGGGTTAGGGTTAGGGTACAGGTCAGGGTTAGGTTTAGGGTCAAGGTTAGGGTTAGGGATAGGGTTATGGTACGGGTTAGGTAAGGGTTGGGGTTAGGGTACTGGTTAGTTTTAGGTTTAGGGTACGGGTTAGGGTTATGGTTAAGGTTAGGGTTAGTGTTAGGGTATGGGTTAGTGTTAAGGTACGGGTAAGGGTTATGGTTAGGGTTAGTTTTAGTTTTAGGTTTAGGGTGCACATTAGGCTTAGGTTTAGGGTTAGTGTTAGCGCTAGGGTATGGGTTAGGGTTACTGTTAGGGTTTGGGTACGGGTTAGGGTTAGGGTTAGGGTACGAGATAGGGTTGGGTACGCATTAGGTCAAGGGTTAGGTTTAGGTTTAGGGTACGGGTTATTGTTAGGGTTAGGTTTAGGGTATGGGATAGGGTTAGTGTACGGGTTAAGTTTAGGGTTAGGGTTAGGGTTAGGTTACGGGTTAGGGTTAACGTACCGGTTAGGGTTAGGTTTCGGTGCAGTTTAGTGTTAGGGTACGGGTACGGGTTAGGGTTAGGTTTAGGGTTAGTGTACGGGTTAGGGTTAGTGTACTGGTTAGAGTCAGTGTTAGGGTTAGGATACAGGTTAGGACTTGGGTTAGGGTACGGGATAGGGTTAGGGTACGGGTTATGTCTAGGGTTAGGGTTAGGTTTAGTGTGCGGGTTACAGTTAGGCCCTGGGTTAGGTTTAGGGTACGGGTTAGGGTTAGGTTATGGGTTAGGGTAATGGTTAGTGTACGGGTTAGGTTGAGGGTTAGTGTTAGGGTTAGGGTACGGGTTAGTGTTAGGGTATGGGTTAGGGTTAGGCTACGGGTTAGGTCTAGGTTTAGGGTTAGGTTTAGGATGCGGGATAGGGTTAGGGTTAGGGTACGGGATTAGGGTTAAAGTTAGGGTCAGGGGTAGGGTTAGGTTTAGGGTTAGGGTTAGGGTTGGGTACGGGTTCGGGTTACGGTACGAGTTAGGGTTAGGGTAAGGGTTAGGTTTAGGGATAGGATTATAGTAGGGAGTTAGGGTTAGTGTTAGGGTTACGTTTAGCGTTAGAGTACTGGTTAAGGTTAGTGTTAGGGTTATGGTTAGTGTTAGGGTTAGGGTTTAGGTTAGAGTACGGGTTAGGGTTTGGATTAGGGTTAGAGTTAGGTTTAGAATACAGGATAGGTTTAGTGTTAGGGTTAGAGTTAGGGTTAGGGTAAGTGTGAGGTTAGGGTTAGGTTTAGGGTCATGGTTAGGGTTAGGGTTAGTGTTAGTGTAGGCGTTAAGGTTAGGGTTGGGGTTAGCGTACAGGGAAGTTTTAGGGTTAGAGTACGTGTTAGGGTTACGGTTAAGGTTAGGGTTAGTGTTAGGGTATGGGTTAGGGATAGGTTACGGTTAAGGGTTATAGTTTGCGTTAGGGTTAGGGTTAAGTTTAGAGTGCGGGTTAGGGTTAGGGTTAGGATGAGGTTTAGAGTACGGGTTTGGGTTAGTGTTAGGGTACGTGTTAGGTTTACCATTTGGGTACGTGTTAGGGTAAGGGTTAGGGTTAGGGTTAGGGTTAGGGGTTAGGGTTAGTGTTAGGGTTAGGCTACGGGAAGGGTTAGGGTAAGTGTTAGGGTATGGGTTGGGTTAGGTTTAGTGTTAGAATACGGGTTTGTGTTAGTGTTAGGGTATGGGTTAGGTTTACCGTTTGGGTACGGGTTAGGGTAAGGGTTAGGGTTAGGGTTAGGGGTTAGGGTTAGAGTTAGGGTTAGGCTACGGGTAGGGTTAGGGTACGGGATAGGGTTAGGGTTAGCGTTAGTTTTAGGGTTACATTACGGGTTAGGTTTAAGTTTAGGGTACGGGATAGGGTTAGTGTAGGTGTTAGGTGTAGGATTAGGGTTAGGTTTAGTGTGCGGGTTAGGGTTAGGGTTAGGGTACGTGTTAGGGTTAGGGATTAGGTACAGGTTAGGGTTACATTTAGGGTTAGGGTACGCGTTAGGTTTAGGGTTAGGGTTAGGGTACGGTTTAGGGTTAGGTTACGGGTTAGGGTTAGGTTTCGGGTCAAGGTTAGGGTTAGGTTTAGGGTTAGGGTTAGGGTTAGAGTACGTGTTAGGGTTAGGGTTTGAGTACAGGTTAGGGTTCCATTTAGGGTTAGGGTATGGGTTAGGTTTAGGGTTAGGGTAAGGGTTAGTGTTAGGGTACAGGTTAGGGTTAGTTTTAGGGTTAGAGTTAGGGTTAATGTACGGATAGTGTTAGGGTTAGAGTTAGGGTTAGGGTACGGTTTAGGGTTAGGTTTAGGGTATTGGATAGGGTTAGTGTACGGGTTAAGTTTAGGGTTAGGGTTAGGTTTAGGTTACGGGGTAGGGATAGGGTACGGGTTAGGGTTAGGTTTCGGTGTGGGTTAGGGTTAGGGTATGGGTTAGGGTTAGTTGTAGGGTTAATTTATGGGTTAGGGTTAGTGTTAGCGTTAGGGTTAGTGTTAGGGTAAGGATACGGGTTAGGACTAGGGTTAGGGTACGGGATAGGGTTAGGGTATGGGTTGTGTCTAAGTTTACGGTTAGGTTTACGGTGCGGGATAGATTTAGGCCTTGGGTTAGGGTTAGGGTACCCGTTAGGGTTAGGGTATGGGTTAGTGTTATGGTTAGTGTACAGGTTAGGGTTAGGGTTAGTGTTTGCGTTAGGGTACGGGTTAGTGTTAGGGTACAGGTTAGGGTTAGGCTACGGGTTAGGTCTAGGGTTAGGTTTAGGTTTAGGATGCGGGTTAGGGTTAGGGTTAGTATACGGGATTAGGGTTAGGGTTAGGGTCAGGGTTAGGGTTAGGTTTAGGGTTAGGTTTAGGGTAGGGTACGGGTTCGGGTTATGGTACGAGTTAGGGTTAGGGTAAGGGATAAGTTTAGGGTTAGGATTATAGTAGGGGGTTAGGGTTAGTGTTAGGGTTATGTTTAGGTTTAGAGTACTGGTAGGGTTAGGGTTTGTGTTATGGTTAGTGTTAGGGTTAGGTTTAAGTTTAGACTACGGGTTAGGGTTAGGTTTAGGGTAAGGGTTAGGTTTAGAGTACGGGATAGGGTTAGTGTTAGTGTTAGGGTTAGGGTTAGGGTTAGGGTTAGTGTGCGGTTAGGGTTAGGTTTAGGGTCTAGGTTAGGGTTAGGGTTAGTGTTTGTGTACGCGTTAAGGTTAGGGTTGGGGTTCGGGTACAGGTTAGTTTTAGGGTTAGGGTACGAGTTAGGGTTACGGTTAAGGTTAGGGTTAGGTTTAGGGTATGGGTTACGGTTAGGTTACGGTTAAGGGTTATGGTTTGCGTTAGGGTTAGGGTTAAGTTTAGGGTGCGGGTTAGGGTTAGGGTTAGGGTTGGGGTTAAGGTACGGGTTAGGATAAGGGTTAGGGTTAAGGTTAGTGTTAGGGTAAGGTATAGGGTTAGTGTACGGTAAGGGTTATGTTTAGGGTTAGGGTTAGGTTTAGGTTTAGGGTGGGGGTTAGGCTTAGGGTTAGGGTTAAGGTTAGCACTAGGGTATGGGTTAGGGTTACTGTTAGGGTTAGGGTATGGGTTAGATTTAGGGTTAGGGTACGGGATAGGGTTGGGTACGGGTTTGGTCAAGGGTTAGGGTTAGGTTTAGGGTACGGATTAGGGTTAGTGTTAGGTTTAGGGGTAGGGTTAGGGTACGGGATAGGGTTAGGTTTAGGGTCAGGGTTAGGGTTATGGTTAGGGTACGAGTTAGGGTTAGGGTTAGGTTTAGGGTACGGGGTAGAGTTAGGGTTAGGGTTAGGGTACAGGTTAGGTTTAGGTTACGGGTTTGCATTAGTGTTTGGGTCAGGGTTAGACTTAGGGTACGAGTTAGTGTTAGGATTAGCGTACGGGTTAGGGTTAGGTTTATGTTATGGTTTAGGGTTACAGTACAGGTTAGAGTTAGGGTGACGGTTAGAGTTAGGGTTAGAATATGGTTAGGGCTAGTGTTAGGTTTAGGGTTAGGGTTAGGGTTAGAGTACGGGTTAGGGATAGTGTTAGGGCTAGGGAAAGGGTTAGGGTTAGGTTACGGGTTAGGGTACGGGTTAGGGTTAGGGTTAGAGTACGGGGTATGGTTAGTGTTAGGGTTAGGGTTAGGGTCAATGTACGAGTTAGGCTTAGGGTTAGGTGTAGGTTTAGGTTACGGGTTAGGGTTAGGTTTAGGTTACGGGTTAGGGTTAGGGTACAAGTTAGGGTTAGGTTTAGGTGCGGGTTAGGGTTAGGTTACGGGTTATGGTTAGGTTTAGGATCATGGTAAAGTTTAGGGATAGGGTTATGGTATGGGTTAGGGTTAGGGTTGGGGTTAGGGTACGGATTAGTTTTAGGGTTAGGGTATGGGTTAGGGTTATGGTAAAGGATAGGGTTAGTGTTAGGGTACGGGTAAGGTTATGGTTAGGGTTAGGGTTAGGTTTAGGTTTAGGGTGGGGGTTAGGCTTAGGGTTAGTGTTACGGTTAGCGCTAGGGTATGGGTTAGGGTTACTGTTATGGTTAAGGTACGGGTTAGGGTTAGGGTTAGGTTACGGGATAGGGTTGTGTACGGGTTTGGTCAAGGGTTAGGGTTAGGTTTAGGGTACGGGTTAGGGTTAGGGTTAGGTTTAGGGGTAGGGTTAGGGTATGGGTTAAGTTTAGGGTATGGGTTACAGTTAGGGTTAGGGTCAGGGTTAGGGTTAGGGTTAGGGTACGACTTAGGGTTAGGGTTAGTTTTAGGGTACGGGGTAGGGTTAGGTTTAGGGATAGGGTACCGGTTAGGTTTAGGTTACAGGTTTGCATTAGTGTTTCGGTCAGGGTTAGAGTTAGGTTACGAGTTAGTGTTAGGGTTAGGGTACAGGTTAAGGTTAGGTTTATGTTATGAGTTTGGGTTACAGTACGGGTTAGGGTTAGGGTTAGGGTTAGAATACGTTTAGGGTTTGGGTGAGGGTTAGAGTACGGGATAGGGTTAGTGTTAGGGTTAGGGAATGTGTTTGGGTTAGGGTACGGGTTAGGGTTTAGTTTAGGGTTAGAGTACGGGATATGGTTAGTGTTAGGGTTAGGGTTAGGTTTAATGTACGGGTTAGGCTTAGGGTTAGGTGTAGGGTTAGGTTACGGGTTAGGGTTAGGTTTAGGGAACAGTATAGGGATAGCGTACGGGTTAAGTTTAGGGTTATGGTTAGGTTTAGGTTACGCGTTAGGTTTAGGGTACGGGTTAGGGTTAGGTTTAGGGTGCGGGTTAAGATTAGTGTTAGGGTTTGTGTACGGGTTAGGTTTAGGTTAAGGGTCAGGGTTAGGGTTAGGGTTAGTGTTAGAGTATGGGTTAGCCTTAGGGTTGGCATTAGGGTACGGGTTAGATTTAGGGTTAGGATACGGGTAGGGTTACGGTTAAAGTTAGGGCTCGGGTTAGGGTGTGGGTTAGGGTTAGGGTACGGTTAAGGGTTATGGTTAGGGTTAGGGTTAGGGTTAAGTTTAGGGTGCGGTTTAGGGTTAGGGTTAGTGATAGGGTTAGGGTTAGAGTATGGGATTGGGTTAGTGTTAGGGTACGGGATAAGTTTACCGTCTGGTTCCGGGTTAGGTTAAGGGTTCGGGGAAGTTTTAGGGGTTAGGGTTAGAGTTAGGGATAGACTACGGGATAGGGTTAGAGTAAGGGGTAGTGTTAGGGTTCGGGTTAGTGTTAAGGTTAGGGTTATAGTACGAGTTAGGGTTAGAGTTAGGGTTAGGGTATGGTTTAGGATTAGGGTACGGGTTAGTTTTAGGGTTAGGGTCAGGGTTAGGTTTAGGGTTAGTGTACGATTAGGGTTAGGGTTAGGTTTAAGTTACGAATAAGGGTTAGGGTTAGGGTACGGGTTAGGTTTAGGGTACGGGTTAGGGTTAGGGTTAGGGTCAGGGTTAGGTTTAGGGTTAGTGTACGAGTTAGGGTTAGGTTTAGAGTACGGGTTAGGGTTAGGGTTAGGGTATTGGATAGGGTTAGCGTACGGGTTAAGTTTAGGGTTAGGGTTAGGTTTAGGTTACGGGTTAGGGTTAGGGTAACTGTTAGGGTTAGGTTTAGGGTGCGGGTTAGGGTTAGGGTTAGTGTAAGGGTTAGTGTTAGGTTTAGAACCAGGGTTAGTTTTAGTGTTAGTGTTAGGGTACGGATTAGGGTTAGTTTTGGTGTTAGGGTACGGGTTAGTTTTAGGGTTAGGGTACGGGTTAGGGTAATGGTTAAGGTTAGGTTTAGGTTTAGGGTATTGGTTAGTGTTAGGTTACGGTTAAGGGTTATGGTTTGGGTTAGGATTAGGGTTAAGTTTTGGGTGCGGGTTAGGGTTAGGGTTAGCGTTAGAGTACGGGTTTGGGTTAGTGTTAGGGTATGGGTTAGGTTTACCATTTGGGAACAGGATAGGGTAAGGGTTAGTGTTAGGGTTAGGGTTAGGGTTAGTGTTAGGCTACAGGTAGCATTAGGGTACGGGTTAGGGTTAGGGTTAGGGTTCAGGTTAGGGTTAGTCTATGGGTTAGGTTTAGGTTTAGGTTTAGGGTTAGGGTTAGGTTTAGTGTTAGGGTTACGGTACGGGTTAGGGTAAGGTTACGGTACGGGATAGGGGTAGTGTACGTATTAGGTGTAGGGTTAGGGTTAGGTTTAGTGTGCGGGTTAGGGTTAGGTTTAGGGTTCGGTTTAGGGTACGTGTTAGGGATAGGGTTTGGGTACGTGTTAGGGTTATGTTTAGGGTTAGGGTACGGGTTAGGTTTAGGGTTAGGTTAAGGGTTAGTGTGAGGGTACGGGTTAGGGTTAGAGTACGGGTTAGGGTTAGGTTTAGGGTTAGGGTTAGTGTTAGAGTACAGGTTAGGTTTAGTGTTAGGGTTAGGGTTAGGGTTAGTGTACGGATAGGGTTTGGTTAGGTTAAGGGTTAGGTTAGGGGTGAGGGTTAGGTTTAGGGTATGGGATAGGGTTAGTGTACGGGTTAAGGTTATGGTTAGGGTTAGGTATAGGTTATGGGTTAGGGTTAGGGTACAGGTGAGGGTTAGGTTTAGGTGCGGGTTAGGGTTAGGGTACGGGTTAGGGTTAGGTTTAGGGTCAGGGTTAGTGTTAGGGATAGGGTTATGGTACTGGTTAGGGTTAGGGTTGGTGTTAGGGTACGCATTAGTTTTAGGGTTAGGATACTGGTTAGGGTTACGGTTAAGGTTAGGGTTAGTGATAGGGTATGGGTTAGGGTTACTGTTAGGGTTTGGGTACGGGTTAGGGTTAGGGTTAGGGTACGAAATAGGGTTGGGTACGCGTTAGGTCAAGGGTTAGGGTTAAGTTTAGGTTATGGGTTAGGGTTAGGGTATGTGTTAGGGTTAGTTTTAGGGTTAGGGTTAGGGTATGGGTTAGGTTTAGGTTACGGGTTTAGTTTAGGGTTAGGGTTAGGTTTAGGTTATGGGTTAGGGTTAGGGTACTTGTTAGGGTTAGGTTTAGGGATAGGGTTAGGGAATGGGTTAGGTTTAGGGTACGGGTTAGTGTTAGGTTTAATGTCAGGGTTAGGGTTAGGGTTAGGGTATGAGTTAGGTTTAGGGTTAGGTTTAGGGTACGCACTAGGGTTAGGGTCAGGGTTAGGGTTAGGGTACGAGTTAGGGTTAGGTTTAGGGAACGGGTTAGGGTTAGGTTATGTTACGGGTTAGGGTCACAGTATAGGTTAGTGTTAGGGTGAGGTTTAGGGTTAGGGTTAGAATACAGTTAGGGTTAGGGTTAGGGTTAGGGTTAGGGTCAGAGTACGGGTTAGGGTTAGTGTTAGGGTTTGGGAAAGGGTTATGGTTAGGGTTAGGGTACGGGTTAGGTTTAGGTTTAGGGTTTGGGTTAGGGTTAGAGTACGGCGTAGGGTTAGTGTTAGGGTTAGGGTTAGGGTTAATGTACGGGTTAGGCTTAGGTTTAGGTTTAGGTTACGGGTTAGGGTTAGTTTTAGGCTACGGGATAGGGTTAGCGTACGGGTTAAGTTTAGGTTTGGGGTTAAGTTTAGGTTACGGGTTAGGGTTAGGGTACGGGTTAGGGTTAGGTATAGGGTGCGGGTTAGGGTTAGGGTTAGGGTACGGTTTAATTTTAGGGTTAGGGTACGGGTTAGGGTTACGGTTAAAGTTAGGGTTAGGGTTAGGGTGTGTGTTAAGGTTATGGTACGGTTAAGGGTTATGGTTATGGTTAGGGTTAGGGTTAAGTTTAGGGTGCGGATTAGGTTTAGGGTTAGGGTTATGGTTAGGTTTAATGTTAGGGTTACAGTACGGGTTAGGGTTAAGGTTACGGTATGGGATAGGGTTAGTGTACGTGTTAGGTGTAGGGTTATGGTTAGGTTTAGTGTGCGGGTTAGGGTTAGGCTTAGGGTTAGGTTTAGGGTACGGGTTAGGGTTAGGTTTAGGGTTAGGGTTAGTGTTAGAGTACGGGTTAGGGTTAGTGTTAGGTTTAGGGTTAGGGTTAGTGTACAGATAGGGTTAGGGTTAGGGTTAGGGTTAGGGTACGGGTTAGGGTTAGGTTTAAGGTATGGGATAGGTTTAGTGTACGGGTTAAGTTTAGGGTTAGGGTTAGGTTTAGGTTACGGTTTATGGTTAGGGTACGGGTTAGGTTTAGGTTTAGGTGCGGGTTAGCTTTAGGGTACGGGTTAGGGTTAGGTTTAGGGTCAGGTTTAGGGTTAGGGATAGGGTTATGGTACGGGTTAGGGTTAGGGATGGGGTTAGCATACGGGTTAGTTTTAGGGTTAGGATAATGGTTAGGGTTACGATTAAGTTTAGGGTAAGTGTTGGGTATGGGTTAGGGTAAAGTGTAAGGGATATGGTTCGGGTTAGGGTTAGGTTTAGGTTTAGGGTGCGCGTTAGGCTTAGGTTTAGGGTTAGGGTTAGCGCTAAGGTATGGGTTAGCGTTACTTTTAGGGTTTAGGAACGGGTTAATATTAGGTTTAGGGTACAAGATAGGGTTGGGTATGGGTTAGGTCAAGGATTAGGATTAGGTTTAGGGTACGAGTTAGGGTTAGGGTTAGGTTTAGGGTTAGGGTTAGGGTATGGGTTAGGTTTAGGGTGCGGGTTAGGGTTAGGGAAAGTATTAGGGTTAGGTGTAGGGTACGGGTTAGGGTTAGGGTTAGGGTTAGAGTACGGGGTAGGGTTAGTGTTAGGGTTAGGGTTAGGGTTAATGTACGGGTTAGGCTTAGGGTTAGGTTTTGTATTAGGTTACGGTTTAGGGTTAGGTTTAGGGTATGGGATAGGGTTAGTGTACGGGTTAAGTTTAGGATTAGGGTTAGGTTTATGTTACGGGTTAGGGATAGGGTTAGTTTTATGGTGCAGGTTAGGGTTAGGGTTAGGGTTAGTGTTAGGGTATGGGTTAGGGTTGTGGTTAAGGTACGGGTTAGTTTTAGGGTTAGGGTCCGGGTTAGGGTTACGTTTAAAGTTAGGGTTAGGTTTAGGGTGTGTGTTAGGTTTAGGGTACGGTTAAGGGTTATGGTTAGGGTTAGGGTAAGGGTTAAGTTTAGGGTGAGATCTAGGGTTAGGTTTAGGGTTAGGGTTTGGTTTAGAGTACGGGTTTGGGTTAGTGTTAGGGTACGGGTTAGGTGTACCGTTTGGGTACGGGTTAGGGTAAGGAATAGGGTTACAATTAGGGTTAGGGGTTAGGGTTTGATTTAGGGTTAGGGTACGGGGTAGGTTTAGAGTACGGGTTAGGGTTAGGGTTAGTGTTATAGTTCGGGTTAGGGTTAGAGTTAGGGTTAGGTTTAGGGTTAGAGTACGGGTTAGGGCTAGTGTTAGTGTTAGTGTTAGTGTTAGGGTACGGGTTAGGGTTAGAGTACGGGTTAGGTTTAGGTTTAGCATTAGGGTTAGGGTTACAGTACGGGTTAGGGTTAGTGTACGGAGGGTTACGGTTAGGGTTACGGTACGCGTTAGGGTTAGGTTTAGGGTACAGGATAGGGTTACCGTACAGGTTAAGTTTAGGATTAGGGTTAGGTTTAGGTTACGGGTTAGGGGTAGGGTACCGGTTAGGGTTAGGTTTTTGTGAGGGTTAGGGTTAAGGTTAGGGGTAGGGTTAGGGTTAGGTTACAGGTTAGGGTTAGATTTAGGGGCAGGGTTAGCGTTAGGGATAGGATTATGGTACGGGTTAGGGTTAGGGTTGGTGTTAGGGTACAGGTCAGTTTTAGGGTTAGGGTACAGGTCAGGGTTACGGTTAAGGTTAGGGTTAGGGTTAACGTATGGGTTAGTGTTAGGGTATGGGTAAGGTTTATGGTTAGGTCTAGGGTTAGGTTTAGGTTTAGGGTGCGGGTAGGGTTAGGGTTAGGGTTAGCGCTAGGGTATGGTTTAGGGTTACTGTTAGGGTTTGGGTACGGGTTAGGGTTAGGGTTAGGTTACGGGATAGAGTGGGGTACAGGTTAGGTCAAGGGTAAGTGTTAGGTTAAGCGTATGGGTTAGGGTTAGGGTTAGGGTTAGGGTTAGGTTTAGGGTATGGGTTAGACTTAGGGTACGGGTTAGGGTTAGGTTTAGGGTTAGGGTACGTGTTAGGTTTAGGGTACGGGTTAGGGTACAGGTTGGGGTTAGGGTACGGGTTAGGGTTAGGTTTAGGGTGCGGGTTAGTTTTAGGGTTAGGATTATTGTAAGGGTTAGTGTTAGGTTTAGGGTCAGGGTTAGGTTTAGGCTTAGTGTTAGTGTTGGGATTAGGGTTACTTTTAGGGTTTGGGTTTAGCTTAGGGTACAGGTTAGTGTTAGGGTTAGGGTCAGGGTTAGATTTAGGTTTCGGGTACGAGTTAGGTTTAGGGTTAGGTTTAGGGTACGGGTTAGGGTTAGGGATAGGGTTAGGGATAGGGTACGGGTTAGGTTTAGGGTACGGGTTAGGGTTAGGGTTATGGTATGGGTTAGGGTTACAGTACGGTTTAGGGTTAAGGTGAGGTTTAGGGTTAGGTTTAGAGTACTGGTTAGCGTTAGTGTTAGGGTTAGGGTTAGGGTTAGGGTTAGGGTTAGGTTACGGGTTAGGTTTAGGGTCAGGGTTAGAGTACGGGGTAGGGTTAGTGTTAGTGTTAGGTTTAGGGGTAATGTACGGGTTAGGCTTAGTTTTAGGTTAAGGGTTAGGTTACGGATTCGGGTTAGGTTTAGGGTACAGGATAGGGTTAGCATACGGGTTAAGTTTAGGGTTAGGGTTAGGTTTAGGTTACGGGATTGGGTTAGGGTGCGGGTTAGGGTTAGGTTTAGGTGCGGGTTAGGGTTAGGGTACGGGTTAGGGTTAGGTTTAGGTTACGGGTTAGGGTTAGGTTTAGGGTGGGTGTTAGGGTTAGGTTTAGGATTTGTGTAAGGGTTAGGGTTGGGTTGAGGGCCAGGGTTAGGGTTAGGGTTAGTGTTAGGGTACGGGTTAGGGTTAGGGTTGGGTTTAGGGTACGGGTTTGGTTTAGGATTAGGGTACGGTTTAGGATTATGGTTAAGGTTAGTGTTAGGTTTAGGGTATGGGTTAGGGTTAGGTTACGGTTAAGGGTTCTGGTTTGGGATAGGGTTAGGTTTAAGTTTAGCTTGCGGGTTAGGGTTAGGGTTATGGTTAGGGTTAGAGTACGGGTTTGGGTTAGTGTTAGGGTACGGTGTGGTTTACCGTTTGGGTACATGTTAGGGTAAGGGTTAGGGTTAGGTTTAGGGTTAGGGTTAGAGTTAGGGTTAGGCTACGGGTAGGGTTAGGGTACGGGTTAGGGTTAGGTTTAGGGTTCGGTTAGGGTTAGTGTACGGCTTAGGGTTAGGTTTGGGGTTAAGGTTAGTGTTAGGGTTACGGTACGGGTTAGGTTTAAGATTGGGGTACGGGATAGGGTTAGTGTACGTGTTAGGTCTAGGGTTAGGATTAGGTTTAGTGTGCAGGTAAGGTTAGGGTTAGGTTTTGGTACGTGTTAGGGTTATTTTTTGGGTACGGGTTAGCGTTACGTTTAGTGTTAGGGTACGGGTTAGGTTTAGGGTAATGGGTTAGGGTATGGTTTAGGTTTAGGGTACGGGTTAGGGTTAGGGTTAGGTTCAGGGTTAGGGTTAGGTTTAGGGTTAGGGTTAGGGTTAGGGTACAGGGTAGGGTTACTGTACGGTTTAGGGTTAGGGTTAGGGCTAGGGTTAGGTTTAGGGTTATAGTATGGGTTAGGTTTAGATTTAGGGTTATGTTTAGGTTTAGAGTACGGGTAAGAGTTAGTGTTAGGGTTAGTGTTAGGGTACGGGTTAGGGTGAGAGTACGGGTTAGGGTTAGGTTTAGGGTTAGGGTTATGGTTAGAGTACGGGTTAGGGTTAGTGTTAGTGTTAGGGTTAGTGTTAGGGTTAGTGTACGGATAGGGTTATGGTTAGGGTTAGGGTTAGTGTTAGGGTACGGGTTAGGGTTCGGAATAGGGTTAGCATATGGGTTAAGTTTAGGATTAGGGTTTGATTTAGGTTACGGGTTAGGGTTAGGGTACAGGTTAGGGTTAGTTTTAGGTGCAGCTTAGGGTTAGGATTAGGGTTATGGTACGGGTTAGGGTTAGGTTTAGGTTTAGGGTTAGGGTTACAGATAGGGTTATGGTACGGGTTAGGGTTAGGGTTGGGGTTAGCGTACGGGTTAGTTTTAGGGTTAAGGTACAGGTCAGGGTTACGGTAAAGTTAGGGTTAGGTTTAGGTTATGGGTTAGATTTAGGGTACGGGTAAGGTTTAAGATTAGGGTTAGGGTTAGGTTTAGGTTTAGGGTGCGGGTTAGGTTTAGGGTTCGGGTTAGGGTTAGCGCTAGGGTATGGGTTAGGGTTATTGTTAGGGTTTGGGTATGGGTTAGGGTTAGGGTTAATTACGGTATAGGGTTGGGTTCGGGTTAGGTCAATGTTTAGAGTTAGGTTTAGGGTACGGTTTAGTGTTAGGGTTAGATTTAGGGTTAGGATTAAGGTATGGGTTAGGCTTAGTGTACAGGCTAGGGTTAGGGTTAGGGTCAGGGTCAGGGTTAGGGTTAGGGTACGAGTTAGGTTTAGGGTTAAGTTTAGGGTACGGGTTAGGGTTAGGGTTAGGTTATGGGTCAGGTTTAAGGTACGGGTTAGGATTAGGGTTAGGGTCAGGGTTAATTTTAGGGTTAGGGTACGAGTTAGGGTTAGGGTTATGGTACTGGTTAGGGTTAGGGTTAGGGTTCGGGTTAGGGTTAGTGTACGGGTTAGGGTTAGGGTTGGGGTTAGGGTTAGTGTTAGGGTTACGGTACGGGTTAGGGTTAAGATTGGGGTATGGAATAGGGTTAGTGTACATGTTAGGTCTAGGGTTAGGGTTAGGTTTAGTGTGCAGGTTAGGGTTAGGGTTAGGTTTTGGTACGTGTTAGGGTAAGGGTTTGGGTACGGGTTAGCGTTACATTTAGTGTTAGGGTACGGGTTAGGTTTAGGGTAATGGGTTAGGGTATGGTTTAGGGTTAGGGTACGGGTTAGGGTTAGGGTTAGGTTCAGGGTTAGGATTAGGTTTAGGTTTAGGGTTAGGGTACAGGGTAGGGTTACTGTACGGTTTAGGGTTAGGGTTAGGGCTATGGTTAGGTTTAGGGTTATAGTACGGGTTAGGGTTAGAGTTAGGGTTAGTTTTAGGTTTAGAGTACGGGTAAGGGTTAGTGTTAGGGTTAGGGTTAGTGTTAGGGTACGGGTTAGGGTTAGAGTACGGGTTAGGGTTAGGTTTAGGGTTAGGGTTATGGTTAGAGTACGGGTTAGGGTTAGTGTTAGTGTTAGTGTTAGGGTTAGTGTTAGGGTTAGTGTACAGATAGGGTTAGGGTGAGGGTTAGGGTACGAGTTAGGTTTAGCGTTAAGTTCAGGGTACGGGTTAGGGTTAGGGTTAGGTTATGGGTTAGGTTTAAGGTACGGGTTAGGATTAGGGTTAGGGTCAGGGTTAATTTTAGGGTTAGGGTATGAGTTAGGGTTAGGGTTAGGGTACAGGTTAGGGTTAGGGTTATTGTATGGGTTAGGGTTACAGTACGGGTTAGGGTTAGGGTGAGCGTTTGGGTTAGGGTTAGAGTACGGTTAGGGTTAGGGTTAGGGTTAGGTTTAGAGTACGGGTTAGGGTTAGGGTTAGGGTTAGAGTTAGGGTTAGGTTTACGGTTAGGGTACGGGTTAGGGTTAAGGATAGTGTTAGAGTACGGGGTAGGGTTAGTGTTAGTGTTAGGGTTAGGGTTAATATACGGGTTAGCCTTTGGTTAGGTTTAGGGTTAGGATACGGGTTAGGGTTAGGTTTAGGGTATGGGATAGGGTTCGCGTACGATTTAAGTTTATGGTTAGTGTTAGGTTTAGGTTACGGTTTAGGGTTAAGGTATGGGTTAGGGTTAGGTTTAGGGTATGGGATAGGGTTAGTGTACGGGTTAAGTTTAGGGTTAGGGTTAGGTTTAGGTTATGGGTTAGGGTTAGGGTACGGGTTAGGGTTAGGTTTAGGTTACGGGTTAGGGTTAGGGTACGGGTTAGGGTTAGGTTTAGGTGCGGGTTACAGTTAGGGTTAGGGTTAGTGTATGGGTTAGGTTTAGGTTAAGGGTCAGGGTTAAAGTTAGGGTTAGTGTTAGGGTATGGGTTAGCCTTAGGGTTGGGGTTAGGGTATGGGTTAGTTTTAGGGTTAGGGTACGGGTTAGGGTTACGGTTAAAGTTAGGGATAGGGTTAGGGTGTGGGTTAGGGTTAGGGTTAGGGTTAAGTTTCGGGTGCGGTTTAGGGTTAGGGTTAGTGTTACGGTTAGGTTTAGATTATGGGTTTGGGTTAGTGTTAGGGTACGGGTTAGGTTTACCGTTTGGTTACGGGTTAGGGTAATGTTTAGGGTAAGAGTTAGGGGTTAGGGTTAGAGTTAGGGTTAGGCTACGGGATAGGGTTAGAGTATGGCGTAGTGTTAGGGTTAGGGTTAGGGTTAAGTTTAGGTTTATAGCACGGGTTAGTGTTAGAGTTAGGGTTAGGGTTATGGGTTAGGTTAGGGTACGGGTTAGTTTTAGGGTTAGGGTCAGGGTTAGGGTTAGGGTTAGGGTACGAGTTAGGGTTAGGGTTAGGTTTAGGTTACGAGTAAGGTTTAGGGTTACGGTTAGGATACGGTTTAGGTTTAGGGTAGGGGTTAGGATTAGGGTTAGGGTCATGGTTAGTGTTAGGATTAGTGTACGAGTTAGGGTTAGGGTTAGGTACGGGATAGGGTTAGGGTTATGGTACGGGTTAGGGTTACAGTACTGGTTAGGGTTAGGGTGAGGGTTAGGGTTAGGGTTAGGTTTAGAATACGGGTTAGGGTTAGGGTTAGGGTTAGGGTTAGGTTTAGAGTACGTGTTAGGGTTAGTGTTAGGGTTAGAGTTAGGGTTAATGTACGGGTTAGGCTAAGGGTAAGGTTTAGGGTTAGGATACGGGTTAGGGTTAGGTTTATGGTACGGGATAGGGTTACAGTACTGGTAGGGTGAGGGTTAGGGTTAGGGTTAGGTTTAGAATTCGGGTTAGGGTTAGGTTAGGGTTAGGGTTAGGGTTAGGGTTAGGGTTAGGGTTAGGTTTAGAGTACATGTTATGTTTAGTGTTAGGGTTAGAGTTAGGGTTAAGGTATGGGTTAGGCTTAGGGTTAGGTTTAGGGTTAGGATACGGGTTAGGGTTAGGTTTATGGTACAGGTTAGGGTTAGTGTTTGGGTTACTTTTAGGGTTAGGGTTAGGTTTAGGTTACGGATCAGGGTTAGGGTATGTGTTAGGGTTAGGTTTAGGGTACGCATTAGGGTTACTGTACGGGTTAGGGTTAGGGTTAGGGTTAGGGTTACTGTACGGGTTAGGGTTAGATTTAGGGTTAGATTTAGGGTTAGAGTACGGGGTAGAGTTAGTGTTAGGTTTAGGGTTAGTGTTAGGGTACGGGGTAGGGTTATAGTACGGGTTAGGGTTAGAGGTAGGGTTAGGTTTAGGGTTAGAGTAAGGGTTTGGGTTAGTGTTAAGGTTAGGGTTAGTGTTAGGGTATGGGTTAGGGTTAGGGTACGGGTTATGGTTAGGATTAGGGTTAGGGTTAGAATACGGGGTAGGGTTAGTGTTACGGTTAGGGTTAGGGTTAATGTACTGGTTAGGCTTAGGGTTAGGTTTAGGGTTAGTTTATGGGTTAGGGTTAGGTTTAGGGTACGGGATAGGGTTAGCGTCCGGATTAAGTTTAGGGTTAGGGTTAGGTTTAAGTTACGGGAAAGGTTAGGTTTAGGTGCGGGTTAGAGTTTGGGTTTGGGTACGGGTTAGGGTTAGAGTTAGCGTTAGTGTTAGTATTAGGGTTAGGGTTAGGGTTAGAGTACAGATAGGGTTAGGGTTAGGGTACGGGTAGGGTACAGGTTAGGGTTAGGTTTAGGGTACGAGATAGGGTTAGCGTGTGGGTTAAGTTTAGGGTTAGGGTTAGTTTTAGGTTACGGGTTAGGGTTAGGGTACGGGTTAGGGTTAGGTTTAGGTGAGGGTTAGGGTTAGGGTTAGGGTATGGTTTAGGGTTAGGTTTAGGGTCAGGGTTAGCGTTAGTGATAGGGTTAGAGTAAGGGTTAGGGTTAGGGTTGGGGTTAGGGTCCAGGTTAGATTTAGGGTTAGGGTACGGGTCAGGGTTACGCGAAGTTTAGGGTTAGGTTTAGGGTTATGGTACGGGTTGATGTTACAGTACGGTTTAGGGTTACAGTGAGGGTTAGGGTTAGGGTTAGAGTACGGTTAAGGTTAGGGTTAGGGTTAGGGTTAGGGCACGGGTTAGGTTTCGAGTTAGGGTTAGGGTTAGGGTTTGTGTTAGGGTTAGGTTTAGGTTTAGGGTACGGGTTAGGGTTAGATTTAGGGTTAGGTTTAGAATACGGGGTAGGGTTAGTGTTAGGGTTAGGGTTAGGGTTAATGTACTGGTTAGGTTTAGGGTTAGGTTTAGGGTTAGTTTACGGGTTAGGGTTAGGTTTAGGGTATGGGATAGGGTTAGCGTAAGGATTAAGTTCAGGGTTAGGGTTAGGTTTAGGTTACGGGTAAGGTTAGGTTTAGGTGCGGGTTAGGGTTTGGGTTAGGTATGGGTTAGGGTTAGTGTTAGGGTTAGGGTACGGGTAAGGGTTAAGGTTAGGGTTAGGGTACAGGTTAGGTTTGGGGTTCGGTTTAGGGTTAGGGTCAGGGTTAGGGTTAGGTAACGAGTTAGCTTTAGGGTTAGGGTACGGGTTAGGTTTAGGGTTATGGTATGGGTTATGGTTACAGTACGGTTTAGGGTTAGGGTGAGGGTTAGGGTTAGGTTTAGAGTACGGGTTAACGTTAGTGTCAGTGTTAGGGTATGGGTTAGGGTTAGGGTATGGGTAAGGGTTATGGTTAGGGTTAGTTTTAGGTTTAGGTTTAGGGCACGCGTTAGTCTTACTGTTAGGGTTAGGGTTAGCGCTAGGGTATGGGTTAGGGTTACTGTTAGGGTTTGGGTACTGGTTAGGGTTAGGGTTAGGGTAGGAGATAGGGTTGGGTACGCGTTAGGTCAAGGGTTAGGGTTAGGTTTAGGGTACGGGTTAGGGTTACGGTTAGGTTTAGGGTTAGGGTTAGGGTATGGGTTAAGTTTAGGGTACGGGTTAGGGTTAGGGTTAGTGTCAGGGTTAGGATTAGGGATAGGTTATGAGTTAGGGTTAGGGTTAGGTTTAAGGTACGCGTTAGGGTTAGGGTCAGGGTTAGGGTTAGGGTACGAGTTAGGGTTAGGGTTAGAGTACGGTTAGTGTTAGGGTTAGGGTTAGGGTTAGAGTACGGGTTAGGGTTAGTGTTAGGGTTAGGGAAAGGGTTAGAGTTAGAGTTAGGGTACGGGTTAGGGTTAGGGTTAGGGTTAGAGTATGGGGTAGGGTTAGTGTTAGGTTTAGGTTTAGGGTTAATGTACGGGTTAGGCTTATGGTTAGGTTTAGGGTTAGGATACGGGTTAGGGTTAGGTTTAGTGTACAGGATAGGGTTAGCATACGGGTTAAGTTTAGGGTTAGGGTTAGTTTTAGGTTACAGGTTAGGGTTAGGGTACGTGTTAGAGTTAGGTTTAGGGTGCGGGTTAGGGTTAGGATTAGTGTAAGGGTTAGGGTTAGGTTTAGGGTCAGGGTTAGGTTTAGGGTTATTTTTAGGGTTGGGATTAGGGTTAGGGTTAGGGTATGGGTTAGGCTTACTGTACAGGTTAGTGTTAGTTTTAGGGTCAGTGTTAGGGCTGCGTTTACGGTACGAGTTAGGTTTAAGGTTAGGTTTAGGGTACGGGTTAGGATTAGGGTTAGGGTTAGGGTTCGGGTTAGGTTTAGGTACGGGTTAGTGTTAGGGTTAGGGTCAGCGTTAGGGTTACGGTTAGGTAACGAGTTAGGTTTAGGGTTAGGGTACGGGTTAGGGTTAGGGTTATGGTATGGGTTAGGGTTACAGTACGGTTTAGGTTTAGGGTGAGGGTTAGGGTTAGGTTTAGAGCACGGGTTAGCGTTAGTGTTAGGGTTAGGGAACGGGTTAGGGTTTTGCGTACTGGTTAGGGTTAGGGTTAAGGTTAGAGTATGGGGTAGGGTTAGTGTTATGGTTAGGGTTAGGGTTAATGTACGGGTTAGGTTAGTTTTAGGTTTAGGGTTAGGTTACGGGTTTGTGTTATGTTTAGGGAACAAGATAGGGTTAGCGTACGGGTTAAGTTTAGGTTTAGGGTTAGGTTTAGGTTACGGATTTTGGTTAGGGTACGGGTTAGGTTTAGGTTTAGGTGCGGGTTAGTGTTAAAGTACGGGTTAGGGTTAGGTTTAGGTTACCCGTTCGGTTTAGGGTACGGGTTAGGGTTAGGTTTAGGATTAGTGTAAGGTTTAGAGCTGGGTTTAGTGCCAGGGTTAGGGTTAGGTTTAGTGTTAGGGTACGGGTTATGGTTAGGGTTGGGGTTAGGGTATGGGTTAGGGTTAGAGTTAGGGTTAGGGTTAGTGTTAGGGTTAGGGTTAGGGTTAGAGTACGGATAGGGTAAGAGTTAGGGTACGGGTTAGGTTACGGGTTAGGGTTAGGTTTAGGGTACGATATAGGGTTAGCGTATGGGTTAAGTTTAGGGTTAAGGTTAGGTTTAGGTTACGGGTTAGGGTAAGGGTACGAGTTAGGGTTAGGTTTAGGGGAGGGTTAGGGTTAGGGTTAGGGGTAGGGTTAGGGTTAGGGTACGGGAATAGGTTAGGATTAGGGTTAGTGTTAGTGTTAGGGTTATGGTACGGGTTAGCGTTAGGGTTAGTGTACGGGATAGGGTTAGGTTACGGGTTAGGTCTAGGGTTAGGGTTAGGTTTAGGGTGTGGGTTAGGTTTAGGCATCGGGTTAGGGTTAGGGTTAGTGTTAGGGTTAGGGTACGGGTTAGGCTTAGGGTTAGTGTACGGGTTAACGTTAGGGTTCGTGTTAGTGTTAGGGTTAGGGTACTGGTTAGGGTTAGGTTTAGGGTCACGGTTAGGTTTAGGGATAGGGTACGAGTTAGGGTTAGGGTTAGGTTTAGTGTACGGGTTAGGGTTAGGGTACGGGTTAGGTTTAGGGTTAGGGTCAGGGTTAGGGTTAGGGGTAGGGTACGAGTTAGGTTTAGGGTTATGTTTAGGGTACGGTTTAGGGTTAGGTTTAGTGGTACGGTTAGGTTTGGGTACGGGTTAGGGTTAGGGTACGGGTTAAGGTTAGGGCTAGGATATGGGTTAGGTTTCGGATTAGGGTTAGGGCTAGGTTTATGGTATGGGTTACGGTGCAGGTTAGGGTTAGGGTTTGTGTTAGGGTACGGATTAGGGTTAGGGTTCGGATTAGGGTACGGGTTAGTTTTAGGGTTAGGGTACGGGTTAGGGTTATGGTTAAGGTTAGGGTTAGGGTTAGGGTATGGGTTAGGGTTAGGGTACGGTTAAGGGTTATGGTTAGGGTTAGGATTAGGGTTAAGTTTAGGGTGCAGGTTAGGGTTAGGGTTAGGTTTAGGGTTAGCATTAGAGTACGGTTTTGGGTTAGTGTTAGGATACGGGTTAGGTTTACCGTTTGGGTACGGGTTAGGGTAAGGATTAGGGTTAGGTTTAGGGTTAGGGGTAAGGGTTAGGGTTAGGGTTAGGCTACGGGTAGTGTTAGGGTACGGCTTAGGGTTAGAGTTAGGGTTCTTGTTAGAGTTAGTGAATGGGTTAGGGTTAGGTTTAGGGTTATTTTTAGTGTTAGGTTTACGGGACAGGTTAGGGTTAAAGTTATGGTATGGGATAGGGATAGTGTACGTGTTAGGTGTAGGGTTAGGGTTAGGTTTAGTATGCGGGTTAGGGTTAGGGTTAGGGATAGGGTTAGGGTACGTGTTAGGGTTATGGTTTGGGTACGGGTTAGGGTTCCGTTTAGGGTTAGGGTACGGGTAGTTTTAGGGTTAGGGTAAGGGTTAGTGTGAGGGTACGGGTTAGGGTTAGAGTACGGGTTAGGGTTAGGTTAGGGTTAGGGTTAGTGTTAAAGTATGGGTTAGGGTTAGTGTTAGGGTTAGGGTTAGGTTTAGTGTACGGATAGAGTTAGGGTTAGTGTTAGGGTTAGGGTACGGGTTAGGGTTAGGTTTAGGGTATGGGATAGTGTTAGGGTACGGGTTAAGTTTAGGGTTAGGATTAGGTTTAGGTTACGGGTTAGGGTTAGGGTACGGCTTAGGGTTAGGTTTCGGTGCGGGTTAGGGTTAGGGTAAGGGGTAGGGTTAAGATTACGGTTAGTGTACGAGTTAGGGTTAGTGTTAGGGTTAAGGTTAGTGTTAGGTTTAGGATACGGGTTGGGACTAGGGTTAGGGTATGGGATAGGGTTAGGGAATGGGTTAGGGTTATGGTTAGTGTACGGGTTAGGGTTAGTGTACGGGTTAGGGTACAGGTTAGTGTTAGGGTACGGGTTAGGGTTAGGCTACGGGTTTGGTCTAGGTTTAGGGTTAGGTTTAGGGTTAGGGTACAGGATTAGGGTTAGGTGAGGGTCAGGGTTAGGGTTAGGTTTAGGTTTAGGGTTAGGGTTGGATACGGGTTCGGTGTACGGTACGATTTAGGGTTAGGGTAAGGGTTAGGTTTAGGTTTAGGATTATAGTAGGGGGTTAGGGTTAGTGTTAGGATTACGTTTAGGGTTAGTTTACTGGTTAGGGTTAGTGTTGCATTAGGGTTAGGGGTAATGTATGGGTTAGGCTTAGGGTTAGGTTTAGGGTTAGGTTCCGGGTTAGGGTTAGGTTTAGGGTACCGGATAGGGTTAGCGTACGCGATAAGTTTAGGGTTAGGGTTAAGTTTAGGTTATGGGTTAGGGTTAGGGTACGGGTTATGTTTAGTTGTAGGGTGCGGGTTAGGGTTAGGGTTAGTGTTAGTGTACGGGTTAGGGTTAGGTTTAGGGTCAGGGTTAGTGTTAGGTTTAGTGTTAGAGTATGGGTTAGGGTTAGGGTTGGGTTTAGGGTACGGGTTAGATTTAGGTTTAGGTTACGGGTTAGGGTTATGGTTAAAGTTAGGGTAAGGGTTAGGGTGTGGGTTAGGGTTAGGGTATGGTTAAGCATTAAGGTTAGGGTTAGTGTTAGGGTTAAGTTTAGGGTGCGGTTTAGGGATAGGGTTAGGTTTATGGTTAGGGTTAGAGTACGGGTTTGGGTTAGTGTTAGGGTATGGCTTAGGTGTACCGTTTGGGTACGGGATAGGGTAAGGAATAGGGTTAAGGTTAGGGTTAGTGTTTACGGTTAGAGTTAGGGCTAGGCTACGGGATTGGGTTAGAGTACGGGTTAAGGTTAGGTTTAGGGTTAGGGTTAGGTATAGGGTTATAGTACGGGTTAGGGTTAGAGTTAGGGTTAGGTTTAGGGTTAGAGTTCGGGTTAGCGATAGAGTTAGGGTTAGGGTTAGTGTTAGGGTACGGGTTAGGGTTAGCGTAAGTGTTAGGGTTAGGTTTAGGGTTAGGGTTAGTGTTAGAGTACGGGTTAGGATTAGTGTTAGGGTTAGGGTTCGGGTTAGGGTTAGTGTGCGGATAGGTTTAGGGTTAGGGTTAGGGTTAGGGTACAGGTTAGGGTTAGGTTTAGGCTACAGGATAGGGTTAGCAATCGGGTTAAGTTTAGGGTTAGGCTTAGGTTTAGGTTACGGGTTAGGTTTAGGGTACAAGTTAGGGTTAGGCTTATTGTACGGGTTAGGGTTAGAGTACGGTTAGGGTTAGGGTTATTGTTAGTGTTAGGGTTAGAGTACGGTTAGAGTTAGGGTTAGAGTTAGTGTTAGGGTTAGAGTACGGGTTAGGGTTAGTGTTAGGGTTAGGGTTAGGTTTAGGGTTAGGGTACGGGTTAGGGTTAGAGTTAGGGTTAGGTTTAGAGTACGGGGTAGGGTTAGTGTTAGTGTTAGGTTTAGGGTTAATGTACGGGTTAGACTTAGGGTTAGGTTTAGGGTTAGTTTACGGTATAGGGTTAGGTTAAGGTTACGGGATAGGGTTAGCGTACGGGTTAAGTTAAGGGTTAGGGTTAGGCTTAGGTTACGGGTTAGGGTTAGGTTTAGGTGTGGGTTAGGATTAGGGTTAGGTTTAGGGTACGGGTTAGGGTTAGGGTTGGGGTTAGGGTACGGGTTAGAGTTACAGTACGGTTAGGGTTAGGATGAGGGTTAGTGTTAGGGTTAGAGTACGGTTAGGGTTAGGGTTAGGGTTAGGGTTAGGGTTAGGGAACGAGATAGGATTAGGTATAGCGTAGAGGATAGGGTTAGCGTATGGGTTAAGTTTAGGGTTAGGGTTAGGTTTAGGTTACTGGTTAGGGTTAGGGTACAGGTTAGGTTTAGGTTTAGTTGAGGGTTAGGGTTAGGGTTAGGGTTAGGATACGGGTTAGGGTTAGGTTTAGGGTCAGGGTTAGCGTTAGGGATAGGGTTAGTGTACGGGTTAGGGTTCGGGTTGGGGTTAGGGTACGGGTTAGATTTAGTGTTAGGGCACGGGTCATGTTTACGCTTAAGGTTAGGGTTAGGGTTAGGATTATGGTACGGGTTAGGGTTACAGTATGGGTTAGGGTTAGGGTGAGGGTTAGGGTTAGGGTTAGAGTACGGTTAGGTTTAGGGTTAGGGTTAGGGTTAGAGTACGGGTTAGGGTTAGTGTTAGGGTTAGGGTTAGGGTTAGGTTAGGGGTTAGGGTTAGAGTTAGGGTTAGGGTTTGAGTACGGGGTAGGGTTACTGTTAGGGTTAGTGTTAGGGTAATGTACGGGTTAGGCTTAGGTTTAGGTTTAGGGTTAGGTTACGGGTTAGGGTTATGTTTAGGGTACAGGATAGGGTTACCGTACGGGTTAAGTTTAGGGTTAGGGTTAGGTTTAGGTTACGGGTTAGTGTTAAGTTTAGGTGTGGGTTAGGGTTAGGGTTAGGGTAAGGGTATGGGTTAGGGTTAGGGTTGGGTTTAGGGTACGGGTTAATTTAAGGGTTAGGGTACGGGTCAGAGTTACAGTTAAGTTTAGGGTTAGGTTTAGAGTATGGGTTAGGGTTTGGGTACGGTAAGGCTTATGGTTAGGGTTATGGTTAGGTTTAGGTTTTGGGTGTGGGTTAGGGTCAGGGTTAGTGTTAGGGTTAGGGTACGAGTTAGGGTTAGGGTTAGGTTTAGGGTACGGGTTAGTGTTAGGGTTAGGGTTTAGGGTAAGTGTTAGGGTTAGGGTACGATTTAGGGTTAGGGTATGGGTTAGGTTGAGGGGTAGGATATAGTTTAGGTTTAGGGTTAGGGTTATAGTAGGGGGTTAGGGTTAGTGTCAGTGTTAGGTTTAGGGTTAGAGTACGGGTTAGGTTTAGTGTTAGGATTATGGTTAGTATTAGGGTTAGGGTTAGGGTTAGAGTACGTGTTAGGGTTAGGTTTAGGGTTAGGGTTAATTTAGAGTACGGGTTAGGGTTAGGGTTAGGGTTAGGCTTAGGGTTAGTGTTAGGGTTACGGTATGGGTTAGGGTTAAGCTTACGGTACAGGATAGGTTTAGTGTACGTGTTAGGTCTAGGGTTAGGGTTAGTTTTAGTGTGCAGGTTAGGGTTAGGGTTAGGGTACATGTTAGGTTTAGGGTTTGGGTTCAGGTTAGGTTTAGGGTTAGGGTTAGGTTTGTGTGTGGGTTAGGGTTAGGCATCGGGTTAGGGTTAGTGTACGTGTTAGGGTTTTTGTACGGGTTAGGGTTAGTGTTCGGTTTATGGTACGGGTTAGGGTTAGGGTTAGAGTTAGGTTTAGGATGAGGGTTAGGTTTAGGGTTAGGGTACGGGATTAGGGTTAGGGTTAGGGTCAGTGTTAGGGTTAGGTTTAGGGTTAGGATTAGGGTTAGGGTACGGGTTAGGGTTAGGGTTAGGGTTAGTGTACGGGATAGGTTTAGGATTAGGGTTAGTGTTAGTGTTAGGGTTAGGGTACAGGTTAGCATTAGGGTTAGGTTACGGGATAGGTTTAGGGTACGGTTTAGGTCTAGGGTTAGGGTTAGGTTTAGGGTGTGGGTTAGGGTTAGGCTTCGGGTTTGGGATAGGTTACGGGTTAGGGTTAGGGTACGGTTTAGGGTTAGGTTACGAGTTAGGTCTAGGTTTAGGGTTAGGTTTAGGATGCGGGTTAGTGTTAGGGTTAGGGTATGGGATTAGGTTTAGGGTTAGGGTCAGGTTTAGGGTTAGTTTAAGGTTAGGGTTAGGGTTATGGTACGAGTTCGGGTTACGGTACGAGTTAGGGTTAGTGTTAGGGTTAGGTTTAGGGTTAGGTTTATAGTAGGGTTGTTAGGGTCAGTGTTAGGGTTTGGTTTAGGGTTAGAGTACGTGTTAGGTTTAGTGTTAGTGTTATGGTTAGTGTTAGGGTTAGGGTTAGGGTTAGAGTACTGGTTAGGGTTAGGTTGAGGGTATGGGATAGGGTTAGTGTACGGGTTAAGTTTAGGGTTAGGGTTAGGTTTAGGTTACGGGTTAGGGTTAGGGTACGGGTTAGGGTTAGGTTTAGGTGAGGTTTAGGGTTAGGGTTAGGGTACGGTTTAGGGTTAGGGTTAGGGTCAGGGTTAGCGTTAGTGATAGGGTTAGGGTAAGGGTTAGGGTTAGGGTTGGGTTTAGGGTCTGGGTTAGATTTAGGGTTAGGGTACGGGTCAGGGTTACGCTAAGGTTAGGGTTAGGTTTAGGGTTATGGTACGGGTTAGTGTTACAGTACGGGTTAGGGTGAGGGTGAGGGTTAGGGTTAGGGTTAGAGTACGGTTAGGGTTAGGGTTAGGGTTAGGGTTAGGGTACGGGTTAGGTTTAGAGTTAGGGTTAGGGTTAGGGTTAGTGTTTGGTTTAGGGTTAGGGTTAGATTTAGGGTTAGTTTTAGAATACGGGGTAGGGTTAGTGTTAGGGTTCGGTTTAGGGTTAATGTACTGGTTAGGCTTAGGGTTAGGTTTAGGGTTCGGTTACGGGTTAGGGTTAGGTTTAGGGTACGGGATAGTGTTAGAGTACGGGTTAAGTTTAGGGTTAGGCTTAGGTTTAGTTATGGGTAAGGTAGGTTTAGGTGCGGGTTAGGGTTTGGGTTAGCATAAGGATTAGGGTTAGAGTTAGGGTTAGGGTACGGGTTAGGGTTAGGGTTAGGGTTAGGGTACGGGTTAGGTTTAGGGTTCGGGTTAGGGTTAGGGTTAGGGTCAGGGTTAGGGTTAGGGTTAGGTAACGAGTTAGCTTTTGGGTTAGGGTACGGGTTAGGGTACGGGTTAGGGTTAGGGTTAGGGTTAGGGTTAGGTTTAGGGTTAGGGTTATGGTTAGAGTACGGGTTAGTGTTAGTGTTAGTGTTAGGGTTGGGGTTAGGGTTAGTGTACGGATAAGGTTAGGGTTAGGGTTAGGGTATGGGTTAGGGTTAGGTTACGGGTTAGGGTTAGGTTACGGGTTAGGGTTAGGTTTAGGTGCGGGTTAGGGTTAGGATTAGGGTTAGGGTACGGGTTAGGGTTAGGTTTAGGGTCAGGGTTAGGGTTAGGGATAGGGTTCTGGTACGGGTTAGGGTAAGGGTTGGGGGTAGGGTACAGATTAGTTTTAGGGTTAGGGTACAGGTCAGGGTTACGGTTAAAGTTGGGGTTAGGTTTAGGGTATGGGTTAGGGTTAGGGTACGGGTAAGGGTTAAGGTTAGGGTTAGAGTTAGATTTATGTTTAGGGTGCGGGTTAGGGTTAGGGTTAGGGTTAGGGTTAGCGCTAGGGTATGGGTTAGGGTTACTGTTAGGGTTTAGGTACGGGTTAGGGTTAGGTTTAGGTTACGGGATAGGGTTGGGTTCGGGTTAGGTCAAGGTTTAGGGTAAGGTTTTGGGTACGGTTTAGTGTTAGGGTTAGATTAACGTTAGTATTAGTGTATGGGTTAGGCTTAGGGTACAGGTTAGGGTTAGGGTTAGGGTCAGGTTTAGGGTTAGGGTTAGGGTTAGGTTACGGGTTAGGTTTAAGGTATGGGTTAGGATTAGGGTTAGGGTCAGGGTTAGGTTTAGGGTTAGGGTACGAATTAGGGTTAGGGTTAGGTTACGTGTTAGGGTTAGGGTTATGATATGGGTTAGTGTTACATTACAGGTTAGGGTTAGGGTGAGGGTTTGGGTTAGGGTTAGAGTACGGTTAGGGTTAGGGTTAGGGTTAGGGTTAGGTTTAGAGTACGGTTTAGGGTTAGTGTTAGGGTTAGGGTTAATGTACGGGTTAGCCTTAGGGTTAGGTTTAGGGTTAGGATATGGGTTAGGGTTAGGTTTAAGGTTCGGGATAGGGTGTGCGTACGGTTTAAGTTTAGGGTTAGGGTTAGGTGTAGGTTACGAGTTAGGGTTAGGTTATGGGTTAGGGTTAGGTTTAGGGCGGGAGTTAGGTTTAGGATTAGTGTAAGGGTTAGGGTTAGGTTTAGGGTCAGGGTTAGGGTTAGGGTTAGTGTTAGGGTACGGGTTAGGGTTAGGGTTGCGGTTAGGGTATGGGTTAGTTTTAGGGTTAGGGTACAGGTTAGCGTTATGGTTAAGGTTAGGGTTGTTTAGGGTATGGGTTAGAGTTATGTTACGGTTAAGGATTATGGTTTGGGTTAGGGTTCGGGTTAAGTTTAGGGTGCGGGTTAGGGTTAGGGTTAGAGTACGGTTTTGGGTTAGTGTTAGGGTACGGGTTAGGTTTACCGTTTGGGTATGGGTTAGGGTAATGGTTAGGGTTAGTGTTAGGGTTAGGGGTTAGGGTTAGCGTTAGGGTTAGGCTACGGGGAGGGTGAGGGTACGGGTTAGGGTTAGGGTTAGGTTAGGGTTAGGGTTAGTGTTATGGTTACGGTACACATTAGGTTTAAGGTTCCGGTACGGGATAGGTTTAGTACATGTTAGGTCTAGGGTTATGGTTAGGTTTAGTGTGCGGGTTTGGGTTAGGTTTAGGGATAGGTTTAGGGTTAGTGTACGTGTTAGGTTTAGTGTTTGGGTACCGGTTAGGGTTACATTTACGGTTAGGGTATGTGTTAGTTTTAGGGTTAGGGTAAGGGTTAGTGTTAGAGTGCGGGTTAGGTTTAGAGTACGGGTTAGGGTTAGGTTTAGGGTTAGGGTTAGGGTTAGGATTAGAGGACGGGTTAGGTTTAGTGTTAGGGTTAGGGTTAGTGTCAGTGTACGGATAAGGTTAGGGTTAGGGTTAGGGTTAGGATACGAGTTAGGGTTAGGTTTTGGGTACGGGGTAGGGTTAGTGTACGGGATAAGTTTAGGGTTAGATTTAAGTTAGGTTACGGCTTAGGGTTAGGGTACGGGTTAGGGTACGGTTTAGGTGCGGGTTAGGTTAGGGTATGGGTTAGGGTTAGGGTACGGGTAAGGGTTTTGGTTAGGGATAGGTTTAGGTTTAGGTTTAGGGTGTGGGTTAGGGTTACGGTTAGCGCTAGGGTATGGGTTAGGGTTACTCTTAGGGTTTGGGTATGGTTTAGGGTTAGGGTTAGGGTACGGGATAGGGTTGGGTACAGGTTAGATCAAGGGTTCGGTTTAGGTTTAGGGTACGGGATAGGGTTAGGTTTAGGTTTAGGGTTTGGATTAGGGTATGGGTTAGGTTTAGGGTACGGGTTAGGGTTAGGTTTAGGGTCAGGGTTGGGGTTAGTGTTACAGTACGAGTTAGGGTTAGGGTTAGGTTTAGGGTACGGTTAGGTTTAGGGTAAGCGTTAGTTATAGGGTACGAGTTAGGATTAGGGGTAGAGTACGGTTAAGGGTTATGGTTAGGGTTAGGGTTAGGGTTAAGTTTATGGTGCGGTTTAGGGTTAGGGTTAGGGTTAGGTTAGAGTACGGGTTTGGGTTAGTGTTAGGGTACGGGTTAGGTTTACCGTTTGGGTACGGGTTAGGGTAAGGTTTAGGGTTAGGGTTAGGGTTAGGGTACGTGTTATTGTTAGGTTTTGGGTACGGGTTAGGATTAGGGATAGGGTTATGGTACGGGTTAGGGTTAGGGTTGGGGTTACGGTACGGGTTATTTTTAGGGTTATGGTACGGGTTAGGGTTACGTTTAATGTTAGGGTTAGTGTTAGGTATGGGTTAGGTTTAGGCTATGGGTAAGGGTTATGGTTAGGGTTACGGTTAGGTTTAGGTTTAGTTTAGGTTTTAGTTTAGGGTTAGATTTAAGTTTAGGTTACGGGTTAGGGTTAGGGTACGGGTTAGGGTATGGTTTAGGTGCGGGTTAGGTTAGGGTATGGGTTAGGGTTAGGGTACGGGTAAGGGTTTTGGTTAGGGATAGGTTTAGGTTTAGGTTTAGGGTGAGGGTTAGTCTTAGGGTTAGGGTTAGGGTTAGCGCTAGGGTATGGGTTAGGGTTACTCTTAGGGTTTGGGTCCGGGTTAGGGTTAGGTTTAGGTTACGGCATATGGTTCGGTATGGGTCTGGACAAGGGTTAGGGTTAGATTTAGGGTACGGCATAGGGTTAGGATTAGGTTTAGGGTTAGGTTTAGGGTATGGGTTAGGTTTAGGGTACGGGTTAGGGTTAGGTTGAGGGTCAGGGTTAGCGTTAGTGTTAGGGTACGAGTTAGGGTTAGGGTGTGGTTTAGGGTACAGGTTAGGGTTAGGGTTAGAGTACGGGTTAGGTTTAGTGTTAGGGTTAGGGTTAGGGTTAGGGTTAGGGTACGGGTTAGGGTTAGAGTTAGGGTTAGGATTAGAGTACGGGGTAGGGTTAGTGTTAGGGTTAGGGTTAGGGTTAATGTACAGGTTAGGCTTAGGGTTAGGTTAAGGGTTAGGTTACGGGTTAGGGTTAGGTTTAGGGTACGGGATAGGGGTAGCGTATGGGTTAAGTTTATGGTTAGAGTTAGGTTTAGGTTACGGGTTAGGGTTAGGTTTAGTTGTGGGTTAGGTTTAGGGTTAGGGTTATGTTTAGGTTACGGGTTAGGGTTAGGGTTGGGGTTAGGGTACGGGTTAATTTTAGGGTTAGGGTATGGGTCAGGGTTACGGTTAATTTTAGGGTTTGGTTTAGGGTATGGGTTAGGGTTAGGGTACGGGTAAGTGTTATAGTTAGGGTTAGGGTTAGGTTTTGTTTTAGGGGGCGGTTTAGGGTTAGGGTTAGGGTTAGGGTTAGCGCCTGGGTATGGGTTAGGGTTACTGTTAGGTTTTGGGTACGGGTTAGGGTTAGGGATAGGGTTGGGTACGTGTTTGGTCAAGGGTTAGGGTTAGGTTTAGGGTACGGGTTAGGGTTAGGGTTAGGATTAGGGTTAGGGTTAGGGTATGGGTCAGGCTTAGGGTACGGGTTAGGGTTAGAGTTAGGGTTAGTGTTAGGGTACGGGTTAGGGTTAGGTTTAGGGTTCACTTAGGGTTAGGTTTAGGGTTAGGGTACAGGTTAGGTTTAGGGTACGGGTTAGGGTTAGGGTTAGAGTCAGGGTTAGGGTTAGGGTTAGGGTATGAATTAGGGTTAGGGTTAGCGTAAGGGTTAGGGTTAGGGTTATGGTACGGGTTTGGGTTACAGTACGGGTTAGGGTTAGGGTGAGGTTTAAGGTTAGGGTTAGAGTACAGTTAGGGTTAGGGTTAGGGTTAGAGTACGGGATAGGTTGGTGTTAGGGTTAGGTTTAGGGTTAGGGTTAGGGTACGGGTACGGGTTAGGGTTAGGGTTAGGATTAGGGTTAATGTACAGGGTAGGGTTGGTGTTTGGGTTAGGGTTAGGGTTAGGGTTAGGGTATGGGTTAGGTGTAGTGTACGGTTTAGGGTTAGGGTTAGGGTCAGGTTTAGGGTTAGGTTTAGGGTTAGGGTTAGCACTACGGTATGGGTTAGGGTTACTGTTAGGGTTTGGGTACGGGTTAGGGTTAAGGTTAGGTTACGGGATAGGGTTGGGTACGGGTTAGGTCAAGGGTTAGTGTTAGGTTTAGGTACGGGTTAGGGTTAGGGTTAGGATTAGGGTTAGGGTTACGGTATGGGATAGGCTTAGGGTACGGGTAGGATTAGGGTTAGGGTACGGGTTAGGGTTAGGTTTAGGGTACAGGTTAGGGTTAGTTTGGGTTTAGGGTACGGGTTAGGTTTAGGGTACGGGTTAGGTTTAGAGTCAGGGTTAGGGTTAGGGTTAGGGTTAGGGTACGGTTTAGAGTTAGGTTTAGGGTACGGGTTAGGGTTAGGGTTATGGTACGGGTTAGGGTTACAGTTCGGGTTAGGGTAAGGGTGAGGGTTAGGGTTAGGGTTAGAATACGGTTAGGGTTAGAGTTAGGGTTAGAGTATGGTTTAGGGTTAGTGTTAGGGTTACGGTTAGAGTCAGGGTTAGAGTACGGGTTAGGGTTAGGGTAAGGGTTAGTGTTAGAGTACGGGGTAGGGTTAGTGTTAGGGTTACGGTATGGGTTAGGGTTAAGGTTATGGTACAGGATAGGTCTAGTTTACGTGTTAGGTCTAGGGTTAGGGTTAGTTTTAATGTGCGGGTTAGGGTTAGGGTTAGGGTGCGTGTTAGGTTTAGGGTTTCGTTTTGGGTTAGTGTTACATTTAGGGTTAGGGTACGGGTTATGTTTATGGTTAGGGTAAGGGTTAGTGTTTGGGTACGGGTTAGGGTTAGAGTATGGGTTAGGGTTAGGGTTAGGGTTAGGGTTAGGGTTAGGGTTAGTGTACGGATAGGGTTAGGGTTAATGTTAGCGTTAGGGTACAGGTTAGGGTTAGGTTTAGGGTACAGGATAGGGTTAGCGTATGACATAAGTTTAGGTTTAGGTTTAGGTTATGGGTTAGGGTTAGGGTACGGGTTAGGGTTTGGTTTAGGTGCGGGTTAGGGTTAGGGTACGGGTTAGGGTTAGGTTTAGGGTCAGGGTTAGGATTAGGGATAGGTTTATGGTACGGGTTAGGGTTAGGGTTGGGTTTACGGTACAGGTTAGTTTTAGGGTTAGGGTATGGTTTAGGGTTACGGTTAGGTGTGGGTTATTTTTAGGTTATGGGTTAGGGTTAGGTTTCAGGTAAGGCTTATGGTTAGGGTTAGGGTTAGGTTTAGGTTTAGGGTGCGGGTTAGGCTTAGGGTTAGGGTTAGGGTTAGCGCTAGGGTATGGGTTAGGGTTACTCTTAGGGTTGGGTACGGGTTAGGGTTAAGGTTAGGGTACGGGATAGGGTTGGGTACGGGTTAGGACAAGGGTTAGTGTTAGGTTTAGGGTACGGGTTAGGGTTAGGGGTAGGTTTAGGGTTAGGGTTAGGCTATGGGTTAGGTTTAGGGTACGGGTTAAGGTTTGGTTTAGGGCCAGGGTTAGGGTTGGGGTTAGGGTACAAGTTAGCGTTAGGGTTAGGTTTATGGTACGGGTTAGTTTTAGGGTTAGGGTAGGGTTAGAGTATGGGGTAGGGTTAGTGTTAGGGTTAGGTTTAGGTTTAGGATACGGGTTAGGGTTAGAGTTAGGGTTAGGGTTAGGGTTAGGGTTAGAGTACGGATAGGGTTAGGGTTTGGGTTGGGGTTAGGGTGTGGGTTAGGCATAGGGTACGTTTTAGGGTTAGGGTTAGTGTCAGGTTTAGGGTTAGGTTTAGGGTTAGGGTACGGGTTAGGGTTAGGTTTAGGATACTGGTTAGGGTTAGGTTTAGGGTTAGGGTACAGGTTAGGTTTAGGGTATGGGTTAGGGTTAGGGTTAGTGTCAGGGTTAGGGTTAGGGTTAGGGTACGAATTATTGTTAGGGTTAGGGTACTGGTTAGTGTGAGGGTTATGGTACGGGTTAGGGTTACAGTACGGGTTAGGGTTAGGGTGAGGTTTAGGGTTAGGTTTAGAATACGGTTAGGGTTAGGGTTAGGGTTAGGGTTAGGGTTAGAGTATGGGTTAGGGTTAGTGTTAGTGTTAGGGTTAGGGTTAGAGAACGGGTTAGGTTTAGGGTTAGGGTTAGTGCTAGAGTATGGGGTAGGGTTAGTGTTAGGGTTAGAGTTAAGGTTAGTGTACGGGTTAGAGTTAGTGTTAGGTTTAGGGTTAGGGTTAGGGTTAGGGTTAGGGTACGGGTTTGGGTTAGGGTTAGTGTTAGAGTACGGGGTAGGGTTAGTGTTAGTGTAAGGGTTACGGTTAGAGTACGGGTTTGGGTTAGTGTTAGGGTACGGGTTAATTTTACCGTTTGGGTACGGGTTAGGGAAAGTGTTAGGGTTAGGTTTAGGGTTAGGGTACGTGTTAGAGTTAGGGTTAAGGTACGGGTTAGGTTTAGGTTTAGGGTGCGGGATAGGGTAGTGTACGGGTTAAGTTTACGGTTAGGGTTAGGTTTAGGTTTAGGTTATGGGTTAGAGTTAGGCTACAGGATAGGGTTAGGTTTTGGTCGGGTTAGGGTTAGGGATCGGGTTATGGTACTTTTAGGTTTAGGGTTGGGGTTAGTGTACGGGTAGATTTAGGGTTAGGGTACGGGTTAGGGTTACGCTTAAGGTTAGGGTTAGTGTTAGGGTATGGGTTAGGGTTATGGTACGGGTAAGGTTTATGGTTAGGGTTAGGGTTAGGTTTAGGTTTGGGTGCTGGTTAGGCTTAGGGTTAGGGTTAGCGTTAGCGCTAGAGTATGGGTTAGTGTTACTGTTAGGGTTTGGGTACGGGTTAGGGTTAGGGTTAGGGTATGGGATACGGTTGGGTATGGGTTAGGTCAAGGGTTAGGGTTAGGTTTAGGGTACGGGTTGGGGTTAGGGTTAGGTTTATGGTTAGGGTTAAGGTGTGGGTTAGTTTTAGGGTACGGGTTAGGGTTAGGGTTAGGGTTAGGTTTAGGGTTAGGGTTATGTACGAGTTAGGGTTAGATATAGGTTAAGGTTACGGGTTAGGGTTAGGGTTAGGGTTAGAGTACGGTGTAGGGTTAGTGTTAGGGTTAGGGTATGGGTGAATGTACAGGTTAGGCTTAGGGTTAGGTTAGGGTTTGGATACGGGTTAGGGTTAGGTTTAGGGTACGGGATATCGTTAGCGAACGAGTTAAGTTTAGGTTTAGGGTTCGGTTTAGGTTACGGTTTAGCTTTAGGGTACGGGTTAGGTTTAGGTTTAGGGTGCGGTTTGGGTTAGGGTTAGGGTTAGGGTAAGGGTTAGGGTTAGGTTACGGTTAAGGGTTATGGTTTGGGTTAGGGTTAGGTTTAAGTTTAGGGTGCGGGTTAGGGTTAGGGTTAGGGTTATGGTTAGGGTTAGAGTACGGTTTTGGGTTAGTGTTAGGGTACGGGTTAGGTTTACCATTTGGGTACGGGTTCAGGTAAGGGTTAGGGTTAGGCTTAGGTTTAGAGGTTAGGGTTAGAGTTAGGATGAAGCTACGGGTAGGGTTAGGGTCGGGTTAGGGTTAGGGTTAAGTTTTGGGTTAGGGTTTGGGTAAGGGATAGAGTTACACTTAGGGTTAGGGTATGGGTTAGGTTTAGGGTTCGTGTTCATGTACGGTTTAGGGTTAGGGTATGGGATAGGGTTAGTGTTAGGGTCAGGGTAGGGTTAGGTTTAGGGTCCGGGTTAGGGTTAGGGTTAGGGGTAGCGCTAGGTTATAGGTTAGGGTTACTGTTAGGTTTTGGGTACGGGTTAGCGTTAGGGTTAGGTTACGGGATAGGTTTGGGTACGGGTTAGGTAGAGGGTTAGGGTTACGTTTAGGGTACGGTTTAGGGTTAGGGTTAGGTTTAGTGTTAGGGTGGGTATGGGTTAGGCTTAGGGTATGGGTTAGGGTTAGGGTTAGGTTCAGGGTTAGGGTAGGTTTACGGTACGAGTTAGGGTTAGGGTTATGTTTAGGGTACGGGTTAGTGTTAGGGTTAGGTTTAAAGTACGGGTTAGGTTTAGGGTACGGGTTAGGGTTAGGGTCAGGGTTAGGGTTAGGTTTAGGGTACGAGTTAGGGTTAGGGTTAGGGTACCAGTTAGGTTTAGGGTTATGCTATGGGTTAGGGTTACGGTACGGGTTAGGGTTAGGGTGAGATTTAGGGTTAGGGTAAGAATACAGTTAGTGTTAGGGTTAGGGTTAGGGTACGGGTTAGGGTTAGGGTTAGGGTTAGTTTTAGGGTTAGAGTACGGGGTAGGATTAGTGTTAGGGTTAGGGTTAGGGTTAGTGTACGGGTTAGGGTTAGGGTTAGGGTTAGGGTTAGAGTACGGTGTAGGGTTAGTGTTAGTGTTAGGTTTGGCATTAATGTATGGTTTAGGTTTAGGGTTAGCTAGGGTTAGGATACAGTTTAGGGTTAGGTGTAGGGTACGGGATAGGGTTAGCGTACGGGTTAAGTTTAGGGTTATGGTTAGGTTTAGGTTATGGGTTAGGGTTAGGGTTCGGGTTATGGTTAGGTTTTGGGTGCTGGTTAGGGTTAGGGTTAGGATTAGTGTAAGGGTTAGGGTTAGGTTTAGGGTCAGGGTTAGGGTTAGGGTTAGTGTTAGGGTACGGGTTAGGGTTAGGGTTGGGTTTAGGGTACGGGTTAGTTTTAGGGTTAGGGTATGGGTTAGGGTTACGGTTAAGGTTAGGGTTAGGTTTAGGGTATGGGTTAGGGTTAGGTTACGGTTAAGGGTTATGGTTTGGGTTAGGGTTAGGGTTAAGTTTAGGGTGCGGGTTATGGTTATAGTTAGGGTTAGGGTTAGAGTACGGGTTTGGGTTAGTGTTAGGGTATGGGTTAGGTTTACCGTTTGGGTACGGGTTAGGGTAAGGGTTAGGTTTAGGGTTAGGGTTAGGGTATGTGTTATGGTTAGGTTTTGAATACGGGTTAGGATTAGGGATAGGGTTATGGTATGGGTAAGGGTTAGGGTTGGGGTTACGGTACAGGTTATTTTTAGGGTTATGGTACGGGTTAGGGTTACGGTTAAGGTTAGGGTTAGTGTTAGGTATGGGTTAAGTTTAGGCTAAGGGTAAGGGTTATGGTTGGGGTTACGGTTAGGTTTAGGTTTAGGGTGTGGATTAGGCTTAGGGTTAGGTTTAGCGTTAGCGCTAGGGTATGGGTTAGGGTTACTCTTAGGGTTTGGGTACGGATTAGGGTTAGGGTTAGGTTACGGGATAGGGTTGGGTACGGGTTAGGACAAGGGTTAGGGTTAGATTTAGGGTACGGGATAGGGTTCGGGTTAGGTTTAGGGTTACGTTTAGGGTATGGGTTAGGTTTAGGGTATGGTTTAGGGTTAGGGTTAGCGTCAGGGTTAGGGTTAGTGTTAGGGTATGAGTTAGGGTTAGGGTGTGGTTTAGGGTACGGGATAGGGTTAGGGTTAGAGTACGGGTTAGGTTTAGTGTTAGGATTAGGGTTAGGGTTACGGTTAGCGTACGGGTTAGGGTTAGAGTTAGGTTTAGGGTTAGAGTACGGGGTAGGGTTAGTGTTAGGGTTAGGGTTAGGGTATGGGTTAGGCTTAGGGTCGGGTTAGGGTTAGGGTTAGGGTCAGGGTTAGGGTTAGGGATAGGGTATGATTTAGGGTTAGGGTTAGGTTTAGGGTATGGTTTAGGGTTATGGTTAGGTTTAGGGTTAGGGTTAGAGTACGGGGTAGGGTTAGTGTTAGGGTTAGGTTAAGGGTTAAAGTACGGGTTAGGGTTAGAGTTAGGCTTTGGGTTAGTGTACGGGGTAGGGTCAGGGTTAGGGTTAGAGTACAGATAGGATTAGAGTTAGGGTTAGGATTAGGGTACGGGTAAGGATTAGGTTATTATGGTTTGGGTTAGGGTTAGGGTTAAGTTTAGGGTGCGGTTTAGGGTTAGGGTTAGGGTTAGGGTTAGAGTACGGGTTTGGGTAAGTGTTAGGGTACGGGTTAGGTTTACCCTTTGGGTTCGGGTTAGGGTAAGGGTTAGGATTAGGGTTAGGGGTTAGGGTTAGAGTTAGGTTGAGGCTACGGTTAGGGTTAGGGTTCGGGTTAGGGTTAGGGTTCGGGTTAGGGTTAGTGTATGTGTTAGGGTTAGGGTTAGTGTTAGGTTTATGGTACGGGTTAGGGTTAAGGTTTCGGTATGGGATACCTTTAGTTTACGTGTTAGGTCTAGGGTTAGGGTTAGGTTTAGTGTGCGGGTTATGGTTAGGGTTAGGGTTAGGGTTAGGGTACGTGTCAGGGATAGGGTGCGGGTTAGGGTTAGTTTTAGGGTTAGGGTTAGGGTTAGGATTAGGGTTAAAGTACGTGGTAAGGTTAGTGTTAGGGCTAGGGTTAGGGTTAATCTACGGGTTAGGCTTAGGGTTAGCTTTAGGGTTAGGATACGGGTTAGGGTTAGGTTCATGGTATGGGATAGGGTTAGCGTACGGGTTAAGTTTAGGGTTAGGGTAAGGTTTAGGTTAAGGGTTAGGGTTAGGGTTAGGGTTAAAATACGGGTTAGGTTTAGGGTGCGGTTTAGGGTTAGGGTTAGGGTTAGGGTTAGTGCTGGGGTATCGGTTAGGGTTAGGTTACGGGTTAGGGTTAGGTTTAGGGTTAGGATTAGGGTTAGTGTTAAAGTACGGGGTAGGGTAAGTGTTAGGGTTAGGGTTAGGGTTAATGTACGGGTTATGCTTAGGGTTAGATTTAGGATTAGGATACGGTTTAGGGTTAGGTGTAGGGTACGGGATAGGGTTAGCATCCGGGTTAACTTTAGGGTTAGGGTTAGGTTTAGGTTATGGGATAGGGTTAGCGTACGGGTTTGGGTTAGGTTTAGGGTCCGGGTTAGGGTTAGGGTTAGGGTTAGTATAAGGGTTAGGGATAGGTTTAGGGTCAGTGTTAGGGTTAGGTTTAGTGTTAGATTACGGGTTAGGGTTAGGGTTGGGGTTAGGGTACGGGTTAGTTTTAGGGTTAGGGTACAGGTTGGTGTTATGTTTAACGTTAGGGTTAGGGTTAGCGTATGAGTTAGGGTTAGGTTACGGTTAAGGGTTATGGTTTGGGTTAGGGTTAGGTTTAAGTTTAGGGTGCGGGTTAGGGTTAGGGTTAGGGTTAGAGTACGGGTTTGGGTGAGTGTTAGGGTACGTTTTAGGTTTACCGTTTGGGTATGGGTTAGGTTAAGGGTTAGTATTAGAGTTAGGGTTAGGGGTTAGAGTTAGAGTTAGGGTTAGGCTACGGGATAGGGTTAGAGTACGGGTTAGGGATAGGTTTAGGGTTAGGGTTATAGTACGGGTTAGGGTTAGAGTTAGGGTTATTTTTAGGGTTAGAGTACGGATTAGGGTTAGTGTGAGGGTTAGGGTTAGTGTTAGGGTACGGGTTAGGGTTAGAGTATGAGTTAGGGTTAGGTTTAGGGTTAAGTTTAGGGTTAGAGTAGGGGTTAGGGTTAGTGTTAGGGTTAGGGTTAGGGTTAGGGTTAGTGTACAGATCGGGTTCGGTTTCGGGTTAGGTTTAGGGTTCGGGTTAGGGTTAGTTTTAAGGCATGGGATAGGGTTAGGTTTAGGTGATGATTAGTTTTAGGGTATGGGTTAGGTTTAGGGTACGGGTTAGGGTTAGGTTTAGGGTCAGGGTTTGCGTTAGGGATAGGGTTATGGTACGTGTTAGGGTTAGGGTTGGGGTTAGGGTACGGGTTAATTTTAGGGTTAGGGTACGGGTCAGGGTTACGGTTAAGGTTAGGGTTAGTGTTAGGGTATTGGTTAGTGATAGGGTACGGGTAAGTGTTATGGTTAGGGTTAGGGTTAGTTTTAGGTTTAGGGTGCAGGTTAGGGTCAGGGTTAGGGTTAGTGTACGAGTTAGGGTTAGGGTTAGGTTCAGGGTACTCTTTAGGGTTAGGGTTAGGGTTAGGGTATGGGTTAGGTGTAAGGTACGGTTTAGGGTTAGGGTTAGGGTTAGGGTACGAGTTAGGGTTATGGTTAGTGTACGGGTTAGTGTTACGGTTAAAGTTAGGGTTAGTGTTAGGGTATGGGTTACGGTTAGGGTACGGGTAAGGGTTATGGTTAGTGTTAGGGTTACGTTTAGGTTAAGGGTGCGGGTTAGGCTTAGGGGTAGGGTAGGGTTAGCTCTAGGCTATGGGTTAGGGTTACTCTTATGGTTTGGGTATGTGTTAGGGTTTGGTTTAGGGTACGAGATAGGGTTGGGTACGGGTTAGGTTAAGGGTTATGGTTAGGTTTAGGGTACGGGTTAGGGTTCGGGTTAGGTTTAGGGTTAGGGTATGGGTTAGGTTTAGGGTACGGGTTAGGGTTAGGGTTAGGGTCAGGGTTAGGGTTAGGGTTAGGGTATGTGTTAGGGTTAGTGTTAGGTTTAGGGTACAGGTTAGGATTAGGGTTAGGTTTAGGATACGGTTTAGGTTAGGGTACGGGTTAGGTTTAGGGTCAGATTTAGGGTTAGGGTACGAGTTAAGGTTAGGGTTAGGGTACGGGTTAGGGTTAGGGTTATGTTATGTGTTAGGGATACAGTATGGGTTAGGGTTAGTTTGATGCTTAGGGTTAAGGTTAGAGTACGGTTAGGTTTAGGGTTAGGGTTAGTGTTAGAGTACGGGGTAGGGTTAGTGTTAGGGTTAGGGTTAGGGTTAATGTACGTGTTAGGTTTAGGGTTAGGTTTAAGTTTAGGTTACGGGTTAGCTTTAGGGTACTGGTTAGGGTTAGGTTTAGGGTGCGTGTTAGGGTTAGGGTTAGGGTCAGGGTATGGGTTAGGTTTAGGTTTAGGGTCAGGGTTAGGGTTAGAAATAGGGTTATGGTAAGGGTTAGGGTTATGGTTGGGGTTAGGGTATGGGTTAGTTTTAGGGTTAGGGTACGGGTTAGGGTTACGGTTAAGGTTAGGTTTAGTGTAGGGTATGGGTTAGGGTTAGGGTACGGGATAGGGTTGGCTACGGGTTAGGTCAAGGTTTAGGGTTAGAATTATTGTTAGGGTATGGGTTAGGGTTAGGGTTGGGGTTAGGGTTAGAGTACGTGTTTGGGTTAGTGTTAGGGTACGGCTTAGGTTTACCATTTGGGTACGGGTTAAGGTAAAGGTTAGGGTTAGGGGTTATGGTTAGAGTTAGGTTTAGGCTAAGGGATAGGGTGAGAGTACGGGTTAGTATTAGGGTTAGGGTTAGTTTTAGGGTTAGGGTTATAGTATGGGTTAGGATTAGAGTTAGGGTTAGGGTACGGGTTAGGTTTAGGGTACGGGTTAGGTTTAGGGTTAGGGTCAGTGTTAGGCTTAGGGTTAGGGTACGATTTAGGGTTAGGGTTAGGTTTAGGGTACGGGTTAGGTTTAGAGTACGGGTTAGGCTTAGGGTTATGGTACGTGTTAGGGTTACAGTACGGGTTAGTGTTAGGGTGAGGGTTAGGGTTAGGGTTAGAGTACGGTTAGGGTTAGGGTCAGGGTTAGGGTTAGTGTACGAGTTAGGGTTAGGGTTAGGGTACGGTTTAGTGTTAGGGTTATGGTACGGGTTAGGGTTACAGTACAGGTTAGTGTTAGGGTGAGGGTTAGGGTTAGGGTTAGAGTACGGTTAGGGTTAGGGTTAGATTACGGGTTAGGGTTAGTGTTAGTTTTAGGGTTAGTGTTAATGTACGGGTTAGGCTTAGTGTTATGTTTAGGGTTAGGATAAGAGTTTGGGTTAGGTTTAGGGTACGGTTTAGGGTTAGGGTTATGGTATGGGTTAGGGATACAGCACTGGTTAGGGTTAGGGTGAGGGTTAGGGTTAGGGTTAGGGTTAGGGTACGTGTTAGGGTTAGGGTTTGGGTACGGGTTAGGGTTACGTTTAGGGTTAGGGTACGTGTTATGTTTAGGGTTAGGGTAAGTGTTAGTGTTAGGGTACGGGATAAGTTTAGAGTACGGGTTAGGGTTAGTTTTAGGGTTCGGGTTGGTAAGGGTTAGTGTTAGTGTATGGGATAGGGTTAGAGTATGGGTTAGGGTTAGGTTTAGGGTTAGGGTTAGGGTTAGAGTACGGGTTAAGTTTAGTATTAGGGTTAGAGTTAGGTTTAGTGTACGGATAGGTTTAGGGTTAGGGTTAGAGTTAGGGTACGTGTTAGGGTTAGGTTTAGGGTACCGGATAGGGTTAGTGTACGTGTTAAGTTTAGGGTTAGGGTTAGGTTTAGGTTATGGGTTAGGGTTAGGGTACGGGTTAGGGTTAGGTTTAGGTGCGGGTTATGGTTAGGGTATGGGTTAGGGTTAGGTTTACGGTCAGGGTTAGAGTTAGGGATAGGTTTTGGGTACGGGTTAGGGTTAGGGTTAGGGTTAGGGTACGGGTTAGGGTTAGGGTACGGGTTAGGGTTAGGTTTAGGGTGCGGGTTAGGGTTAGGGTTAGTGTAAGGGTTAGTGTTAGGTTTAGGGTCAGGTTTAGGGTTAGGGTTAGTGTTAGGGTACGGGTTAGGGTTAGGGTTGCGGTTAGGTTATGGGTTTGTTTTAGGGTTAGGGTACAGTTTAGGGTTATGGTTAAGGTTAGGGTTAGATTTAGGGTATTATTAGGGTTAGGTTACGGTTAAGGGTTATGGTTTCGGTTAGGGTTAGGGTTAAGTTTAGGCTGCGGGTTAGAGTTAGAGTTAGGGTTAGAGTACGGGTTTGGTTTAGTGTTAGGGTACGGATTAGGTTTACCGTTTGGGTACGGGTTAGGGTAAGTGTTAGGGTTAAGGTAAGGGTTAGGGGTTAGGGTTAGAGTTAGGGTTAGGCTACGGGTAGTGTTAGGGTATGGGTTAGGGTTACGGTACGGGTTAGGGTTAGGTTAGGGTACAGGATAGGTTTAGTGTACGTGTTAGGTCTAGGGTTAGAGTTAGGTTTAGTGTGCGGGTTAGGGTTAGAGTTAGGGTACGTGTTAGGTTTAGGGGTTGGGTACGGGTTAGCGTTATGTTTAGGTTAGGGTACGGGTTAGGTTTAGGGTGAGGGTTAGGGTTAGGGTATGGGTTAGGGTTACTTTACGGGTAGGGTTAGGGTTAGGGTAAGGTTTATAGTACAGTTTAGGGTTTGAGTTAGGGTTAGGTATAGTGGTAGAGTATGGGTTAGGGTTAGTGTTAGGGTTAGGTTTAGTGTTAGGGTACGGTTTAGGGTTAGATTACGGGTTAGGGTTAGGTTTAGGGTTAGGGTTAGTGTTAGAGTGAGTTAGGGTTAGTGTACGGATAGGTTTAGGGTTAGGGTTAGGTTTAGGGTACGGTTAGGGTTAGTTTTAGGGTATGGGAAATGTTACCGTACCGGTTAAGTTTAGGGTTAGGGTTAGGTTTAGATTACGGGTTAGGGTTAGGGTACGGGTTAGGGTTAGGTTTAGGGGCGGGTTAGGGTTAGGGTTAGGGTTAGGTTTAGGGTTAGGGTTCGGTTTAGGTATAGGTTTAGTGTCACTGTTAGGGTTAGGGATAGGGTTACGTTATGGGTTAGGGTTAGGGTTGGGATTAAGGAACAGGTTAGTTTTAGGGATAGGGTCCGGGTCCGGTTTACGGTTAAGGTTAGGGTTAGGGTTAGGGTTAGGGTATGGGTTAGGGTTAGGGTACGGTTAAGGGTTATGGTTAGGTTTAGGGTTAGGTTTAGGTTTAGGGTGCGGGTTAGGGTTAGGGTTAGGTTTAGGGTTAGGCTTAGGGTATGGGTTAGGCTTAGGGTACGGGTTATGGTTAGGGTTATGGTCAGGGTTAGGGTTAGGATTAGGGTACGAGTTAGGGTTAGGTTTAAGTTTAGTGTACGGGTTTGGGTTATGGTATGGGTTAGGTTTAGGGTACGGGTTAGGGTTAGGGTTAGGGTCAGGGTAGGTTTAGGTTTAGGTACACGTTAGGGTTACAGTTAGGGTACGTGTTAGGTTTAGGTTTATGGTATGGGTTAGGGTTACAGTACGGGTTAGGGTTTGGGTGAGGGTTAGGGTTAGGGTTAGCTTATGGATAGGGTTAGGGTTAGGGTTAGGGTTAGAGTACGGGTTAGGGTTAGTGTTAGGGTTAGGGTTAGGGTTAGGGGTAAGGAACGGGTTAGGGTTAGGTTTAGGGAACGGGATAGGTTTAGTGTACAGGTTAAGTTTAGGTTACGGGTTAGGTTTAGGTTAAGGGTTAGGGTTAGGGTACGGGTTAGGGTTAGGTTTAGGTGCGGGTTTAATGTTAGGGATAGGGTTACGGTACGGGTTAGGGTACGGGTTAGGGTTATGGTTAAGGTTAGGTTTAGTGTTAGGTTTTGTGTTAGGGTTAGGGTACGGGTAAGTTTTATGGGTAGGGTTAGGTTTAGGTTTAGGTTTAGGGTGCGTGTTAGGCTTTGGGTTAGGGTTAGAGTTAGCGCTAGGGCATGGTTTAAGGTTACTGTTAGGGTTTGGGTACGGGTTAGGGTTAGGGTTAGGGTATCGGATAGGGTTGGGTATGGGTTAGGTCAAGGGTTAGGGTTAGGGTTAGGGTATGTGTTATGTTTAGGGTACGGGTTAGGGTTAGGGTTAGGGTCAGGGTTAGGGTTAGGGTTAGGGTACGAGTTAGGGTTAGTGTTAGTTTAGAGTACAGGGTAGGGTTATTGTAAGGGTTATGGTTAGGGATAATGTACGGGTTAGGCTTAGGGTTAGTTTTAGGGTTAGGATACGGGTTAGGGTTAGGTTTAAGGTAAGGGATAGGGTTAGCGTTCGGGTTAAGTTTAGGGTTAGGGTTAGGTTTAGGTTACGGGTTAGGTTTAGGGTACTGGTTAGGGTTAAAGTTAAGGTTAGGGTTAGGTTAGGATATCGGTTAGGGTTAGATTACGGTTAAGGGTTATGGTTTGTGTTAGGTTTAGGGTTAAGTTTAGGGTGCGGGTTAGGGTTAGGGTCAGGGTTAGGGTTAGGTGTAGGGTACGGGTTTCGTTTAGTGTTAGGGTATGGGTTAGGTTTACTGTTTGGGTATTGGTTAGGGTAAGGTTTAGGGTTAGGTTTAGGGGATAGGGTTAGAGTTATGGTTAGACTACGGGTAGCGTTAGGGTACGGGTTAGGGTTAGGGTTAGGGTTCCGGATAGGGTTAGTGTACAGGTTAGGGTTAGGGTTAGGGTTAGGGTTATGGTTACGGTACGGGTTAGTGTTAAGGTTGGGTTATGAGATAGGGTTAGTGTACGTGTTAGGTCTAGGGTTAGGGTTAGGTTTAGGTGCGGGTTAGGGTTAGGGTTAGGGTACGTGTAGGGATAGGGTTTGGGTACGGGTTAGCGTTACGTTTAGGGTTAGGGTATGGGTTAGGTTTAGGGTTAGGGTTAGATTCGGTTTAGGATTAGGGTACGGGTTAGCGTTAGGTTTAGGGTCAGGGTTAGGGTTAGGATTAGGGTTAGGGTTAGGGTACGGATTAGGGTTACTGTACGGTTTAGGTTTAGGGTTAGGTTTATAGTACGTGTTAGGGTTAGAGTTAGGGTTAGGTTTAGGATTAGAGTACGGGTGAGGGTTAGTATTAGGGTTAGGGTCAGTGTTAGGGTATGGGTTAGGGTTAGAGTACGGGTTAGGGTTAGCTTTATGGTTATGGTTAGGGTTAGAGTACGGGTAGGGTTAGTGTTAGTGTTAGAGTTAGTGTTAGGGTTAGGGTTAGTGTACGGATAGGGTTAGGGTTAGGGTTAGGGTACAGGTTAGTGTTAGGTTTAGGGTACGGGTTAGGGTTAGGGTTAGGGTTAGGGCACGGGTTAGGGTTAGGTTTAGGGTACGGGATAGGGTTAGCGTACAGGTTAAGTTTAGGGTTAGGGTTAGGTTTAGGTTACGGGTTAGGGTTAGGGTACGGGTTAGGGTTAGGTTTAGGGTGCGGGTTAGGGTTAGGGTTAGTGTAAGGGTTATGGTTTTATTAGGGTCAGGGTTAGGGTTAGGGTTAGTGTTAGGGTACGCGTTAGTGATAGGGTTGGGGTTAGTGTACGGGTTAGTTTTAGGGTTATGGTACAGTTTAGGGTTATGGTTAAGGTTAGGGTTAGGGTTAGGGTATGGGTTAGGGTTAGGTTACGGTTAAGGGTTATGGTTTCGCTTAGGGTTCGGGTTAAGATTAGGGTGCGGGTTAGGGTTAGGGTTAGGGTTAGAGTACGGGTTTGGGTTTCTGTTAGGGTACAGGTTAGGTTTACCTTTTGGGTACGGGTTAGTGTAAGGTTTAGGGTTAGTGTTAGGGTTAGTGTTTAGGTTTAGAGTTAGGGTTATGCTATGGGTAGGATTAGGCTATGGCTAGGGTAAGGGTAGGATTCGGGTTAGGGTTAGTGTACGGATTAGGGATAAGGTTATGGTCATGGTTAGGGTTAGGGTTAGGGTTAGTGTTAGGGTTACGGTACGGGTTAGGGTTAAGATACCGGTATGGGATAGGGTTAGTGTACGTGTTACATCTAGGGTTAGGTTTAGGTTTAGTGTGCGGTTTAGGGTTAGGGTTTGGTTTAGGGTTAGGGTATGTGTTAGGGTTAGGGTTTGGGTACGGGTAAGGGTTACGTTTAGGGTTAGGGTACGGGTTAGGTTTAGGGTTAGGTTAAGGGTTAGTGTTTGGGTACGGGTTAGGGTTACAGAACGGGTTAGGGTTAGGTTTAGGGTTAGGTTTAGGTTTAGAGTACGGGTTAGGATTAGTTTTAGGGTTAGTGTTAGTTTTAATCTGCGGATAGGGTCAGGGTTAGGGTTAGGGTATGGGTTAGGGTTAGGGTTAGGGTTCGGGTTAGTGTTAGTGAACGGGTTAGTGTTAGTTTTAGCATAGGGTTAGTTTTAAGGTTACAATACTGGTTAGGGTTTAGGTTGGGGTATGGGATAGGGTTAGTGTACGTGTTAGGTCTAGGGTTAGGGTTAGGTGTAGTGTGCGGGTTTGGGTTAGGGTACGTGTTAGGGTTAGGGTTTCGTTATGGTTTAGTGTTACATTTAGGGTTAGGGTACCCGTTAGGTTTAGGGTTAGGGTTAGGGTACAGTTTAGGATTAGTGTACGGGTTAGGTTTAGGTCAGGGTTAGGTTTAGGGTTAGGTTTAGGGTACCGGTTAAGGTTACTGTATGGGTTAGGTTTATGTTTATGGTTAGGGTTAGGGTTAGCGTTATAGTACGGGTTAGGGTTTGAGTTAGAGTTAGGTTTAGGGTTAGAGTACGAGTTACGGTTAGTGTTAGGGTTAGAGTTAGTGTTAGAGTATGGGTTAGGGTTAGAGTACGGGTTAGGGTTTCGTTTATGGTTAGGGTTAGGGTTAGAGTACGGGTTAGGGTTAGTGTTAGGGTTAGGGTTAGGGTTAGTGTAGGGAAAGGGTTAGGGTTAGGGTTAGGGTTGGGGTACGGGTTAGGGTTAGGTTTAGGGTACGGGTTAGGGTTAGGGTTAGAGTTAGGGTATGGGTTAGGGTTAGGGTACGGGTTAGGGTTAGGTTTAGGGTTAGGGTTAGGGTACTAGTTAGGGTTAGGGTTAGGTTACGGGTTAGGGTTAGGTTTATGGTACGGGTTTGGGTTACAGTACGGGTTAGGGTGAGGGTTAGGGTTAGGGTTAGGGTACGAGTTAGGGTTAGGGTTAGGTTACGGGTTGGGGTTAGGGTTATGGTACGGGTTTGGGTTACAGTACGGGTTAGGGTTAGGGTGAGGGTTAGGGTTAGGGTTAGGTTACGAGTGAGGGTTAGGTTTAGGTTACGGGTTAGGGTTAGGGTTATGGTACGGGTTTGGGTTACAGTACATGTTAGGGTTAGTGTGAGGGTCAGGTTTAGGGTTAGGGTACGAGTTAGGGTTAGGGTTAGGGTTAGGGTACGGGTTAGGGGTTGGGTTATGTTACGGGTTAGGTTTAGAGTACGGGTTAGGGTTAGGGTGAGGGTTAGTGTTAGGGTTAGAATACGGGTAAGGTTAGGGTTAGGGTAAGGTTTAGGATTAGGGTTAGGGTTAGGGTTAGACTTAGGTTTAGGGTTAGGGTTAGAGCATTGGGTAGGGTTAGTGTTAGGGTTAGGGTTAGGGTTAATGTACGGGTTAGGCTTAGAGTTAGGTTATGGTTAAGCTACAAGTTAGGGTTAGGGTTAGGGTATGGGATAGGGTTAGCGTATGTGTTAAGTTTAGTGTTAGGGTTATGTTTAGGTTACGAGTTAGGGTTAGGGTACGGGTTAGGTTTAGGTTTAGGGTTCGGTTTAGGGTTCGGTTTAGGGTTAGTGTACGGGTTAGGGTTAGGTTTAGGGTCAGGGTTAGGGTTAGGTTTAGTGTTAGGGTATGAGTTAGCGTTAGGGTTGGTGTTAGAGTACGGGTTAGAGTTAGGGTTAGGGTTTGGTTTAGTGTATGGGTTAGGTTTAGGGTATGGTTAGGGTTAGGGTCAGGGATAGGGTTAGGTTACGAGTTAGGGTTAGGGTACAGGTTAGGGTTAGGGTTATGTTATGGGTTACTGTTACAGTACGGGTTAGGGTTAGGGTGAGGGTTAGGGTTAGTGTTAGAACACGATTAGGGTTAGGGTTAGGATTAGGGTTAGGTTTAGGGTGAGAGTACGGGTTATGGTTAGTGTTAGGTTTAGGGAAAGGGTTAGGTTTAGGGTTCAGGTACGGTTAGGGTTAGGGTTAGGGTTAGGGTTAGAGTACGGGTTTGGGTTAGTGTTAGGGTACGGGTTAGGTTTACCGTTTGGGAATGGTTTAGGGTAATGTTTAGGGTTAGGGTTTAGGGTTATAGTTAGGATTAGGCTATGGGATAGGGTTAGAGTACGGGTTAGTATTATGGTTAGGGTTAGGGTTAGGGTTATAGTACTGGTTAGGGTTAGAGTTAGGGTTAGGGTACGGGTTAGGTTTAGGGTATGGGTAAGGTTTAGGGTTAGGGTCTGTGTTAGGGTTAGGGTTCGGGTACGATTTAGGGTTAGGGTTAGGTTTAGGGTACGGGTTAGGGTTAGGGTTAGGGTTAGGGTACGGGTTAGGTTTAGGGTACGGGTTAGGTTTAGGGTTATGGTACCTGTTAGGGTTACAGTACGGGTTAGTGTTAGGGTGAGGGTTAGGGTTAGGGTTAGAGTACGGTTAGGGTTAGGGTCAGGGTTAGGGTTAGAGTACGAGTTAGGGTTAGGGTTAGGGTACGGTTTAGGGTTAGGGTTATGTTACGGGTTAGGGTTACAGTACGGGTTAATGTTAGGGTGAGGGTTAGGGTTAGGGTTAGAGTATGGTTAGGGTTAGGGTTAGAGTACGGGTTAGGTTTAGTGTTAGAGTTAGGGTTAGGGTTAGGGTTAGGTTTAGAGTACGGGGTAGGGTTAGTGTTAGGGTTAATGTTAGGGTTAATTTACGGGTTATGCTTAGGGTTAGGTTTAGGTTTAGGATAAGAGTTAGGGTTAGGTTTAGGGTACGGGATTGGGTTAGCGTACAGGTTAAGTTTAGGGTTAGGGTTAGGTTTAGGTTACGGGTTAGGGTTAGGGTACGGCTTAGGGTTAGGTTTAGGGTGCGGGTTAGGGTTAGGGTTAGGGTTAGTGTAAGGGTTAGGGTTAGGTTTAGTGTCAGGGTTAGGGTTAGGATTAGTGTTAGGGTACGGGTTAGTTTTAGGGTTACGGTTCGGGTTAGGTTTAGGCTTAGGGTAAGGGTTAGGTTTAGAATACGGCTTAGGGTTAGTGTTACTGTTAGAGTTAGGGTTAGTGTACGGATAGGGTTAGGGTTAGTATTAGGGTTAGGGTACGGGTTAGGGTTAGGTTTAGGGTCAGGGTTAGGTTTAGAGTATAGGTTTGGTTTAGTGTTGGTGTTAGGGTTAGGGTGAGTGTACGGATAGGGTTAGGGTTAGGGTTACTGTACAGGTTAGGTTTAGGTTTAGGCTACGGGGTAGGGTTAGAGTACGGGTTAGTATTAGGGTTAGGGTTAGGGTTATTGTTAGTGTACAGGTTAGGTTATGGTTAAGTTTAGCGTTAGGGTTAGGGTATGGGTTAGGGTTACGTTACGGTTAAGGGTTATGGTTTGGGTTAGGGTTAGGGTTAAGTTTAGGGTGCGGGTTAGGTTTAGGGTTAGGGTTAGAGTACGGTATTGGGTTAGTGTTAGGGTACGGGTTAGGTTTACCATTTGGTTACGGGTTAGGGTTAGGGTTAGGGTTAAGGTTAGGGTTAGGCTACGGGTAGGGGTAGAGTACGGGTTAGGGTTAGGGTTAGGTTTCGGGTTAGGGTAAGTGTACGGGTTAGGGTTAGGGTTAGGGTTTGGTTTAGGATTAGTGCTAGGTTTAGGGTTAAGGTTACATTACGGGATAGGGTTAGTGTACGTGTTAGGTCTAGGATTAGGGTTAGGTTTAGTGTGCGGATTAGGGTTAGGTTTAGGTTACGTGTTAGGGTTAGGGTTTGGGTACGGGTTAGGGTTACGTTTAGGGTTAGGGTACGGGTTAGGTTTAGGGTTAGAGTAAGGGTTAGTGTTAGGGTACAGGTTAGGGTTAGAGTACGGGTTAGGGTTAGGTTTAGGGTTAGGGTTAGGGTTAGAGTACGGGTTAGGGTTAGTGTTAGGGTTATGGTTAGGGTTAGTGTACGGATAGGGTCAGGGTTAGGGTTAGGGTACGGGTTAGGGTTAGGTTTAATTGCGGGTTAGGGTTAGGGTACGGGTTAGTGTTAGGTTTAGGGTCAGGGTTAGAGTTAGGGATAGGGTTATGGTACGGGTTAGGGTTAGGGTTGGAGTTAGGGTACGGGTTAGTTTTAGGGTTAGGGTACGGTTTAGGGTAACGGTTAAGGTTAGGGTTACTGTTAGGGTATGGGTTAGGGTTAGGGTATGGGTAAGGGTTATGGTTAGGGTTAGGGTTAGGTTTAGGTTTAGGGTGCGGGTTAGGCTTCGGGTTAGGTTTAGGGTTAGCGCTAGTGTATGGGTTAGGGTTACTTTAGGGTTTGGGTACGGGTTAGGGTTAGGTTTAGGGTACGAGATAGGGTTGGGTACGGGTTAGGTCAAGGGTTAGGGTTCGGTTTAGGGTAGAGGTTAGGGTTAGGGTTAAGTTTAGGGTTAAGTTTAGGGTATGGGTTACGTTTAGGGTAGGGGTTAGGTTTAGGGTTAGGGTCAGGGTTAGGGTTAGGGTTAGGGTATGATTTAGGGTTGGGTTAGGTTTAGGGTACGGGTTAGAGTTAGGGTTAGGGTTTGGTTTAGTGTACGGGTTAGGTTTAGATTACGGTTAGGGTTAGGGTCAGGGATAGGGTTAGGGTACGAGTTAGGGTTAGGGTACAGGTTAGGGTTAGGGTTATGTTACGGGTTAAGGTTACAGTACGGGTTAGGGTGAGGGTTAGGGTTAGGGTTAGCGTACGGTTATGGTTAGGGTTAGGGTTAGGTTTAGGGTTAGAGTACGGGTTATGGTTAGTGTTAGGTTTAGGGAAAGGGTTAGGTTTAGGGTTAGGGTACGGTTAGGGTTAGGGTTAGGGTTAGGGTACGGGGTAGGTTTAGTGTTAGGGTCAGGGTAGGGTTAATGTACGGGATAGGCTTAGAGTTAGATTTAGGATTAGGATACGGTTTAGGGTCAGGTTCAGCATACAGGATAGGGTTAGCCTACAGGTTAACTTTAGGGTTAGGGTTAAGTTTAGGTTACGGGTTAGGGTTAGGGTACGGGTTATGGTTAGGTTTAGGTGCGGGTTAGGGTAAGGTACGGGTTATGGTTAGGTTTAGGGTCTGGGTTAGGGTTAGGGATAGGGTTATGGTACGGGTTAGGGTTAGGGTTGGGGTTAGGGTACGGGTTAGTTTTAGGGTTAGGGTACGGGTTAGGGTTACGGTTAAAGTTAGGGTTAGGGTTAGGGTGTGGGTTAGGGTTAGGGTACGGTTAAGGGTTATGGTTATGGTTAGGGTTAGGGTTAAGTTTAGGGTTCGGTTTAGGGTTAGGTTTAGGGTTAGGGTTAGGTTTAGAGTACGGGTTTGGGTTAGTGTTAGGGTACGGGTTAGGTATACTGTTTGGGTACGGGTTAGGGTAAGGGTTAGGGTTAGGGTTAGGTTTACGGGTTAGTGTAAGAGTTAGGGTTAGGCTACGAGATAGTGTTAGAGTACGGGTTAAGGTTAGGGTTAGGGTAAGGGTTTGGGTTAGGGTTAGAGTACGGGTTAGGGTTAGTGTACGGGTTAGGGTTAGGTTTAGGGTACGGGCTAGGGTTAGTGTACGGGTTAAGTTTAGGTTTAGGGTTAGGTTTAGGTTACGGGTCAGGGTTAGGGTACGGGTTAGGGTTAGGTTTAGGTGAGGGTTAGGGTTAGGGTAAAGGTTATGGTACGGGTTAGGGTTAGGTTTAGGGTCAGGGTTAGCGTTTGGGATAGGTTTATGGTACGGGTTAGGGTTAGGGTTGGGTTTAGGGTACCAGTACGTTTTAGGGTTAGGGTATGGGTCAAGGTTTGTTTAAGGTTAGGGATAGGGTTAGGGTATGGGTCAGTGTTAGGGTACGGTTTAGGTTTCAGGTTAGTGTTTGGGTTAGGGTAGTGTACGGGTTAGGGTTAGGTTTAAGGTTAGGGTTAGGGTTAGGGTTAGTGTTAGGATTACGGTACGGGTTAGGGATAAAGTTCCGGTACGGGAATGGGTTAGTGTACGTGTTAGGACTAGGGTTAGGGTTAGGTTTAGTGTGCGGGTTAGGGTTAGGTTTAGGGTACGTGTTAGGGATAGGGTTTGGGTACGGGTTAGGGTTACTTTTAGGGTTAGGGTACGGGTTATGTTTAAGGTTAGAGTAAGGGTTAGTGTTAGGGTACAGGTTAGGGTTAGAGTACGGGTTAGGGTTAGGTTTAGGTTTAGGGTTAGGGTTAGAGTACGGGTTAGGGTTAATGTTAGGGTTAGGGTTAGTGTACGGATAGGGTTAGGGTTCAGGTTAGGGTTAGGGTACGGGTTAGGGTTAGGTTTAGGGTACGGGATAGGGTTAGTGTACGAGTTAAGTTTAGGGTTAGGGTTAGGTTTAGGTTACGGGTTAGGGTTAGAGTACGTGTTAGGGTTAGGTTTAGGTGCGGGTTAGGGTTAGGTTTAGGGTCAGGGTTAGGTTTAGGAATAGGGTTATGGTACGGGTTAGCGTTAAGGTTGGGGTTAGGGTACGGGTTAGTTTTAGGGTTAGGGTACGGTTTATGGTAACGGTTAAGGTTAGGTTTACTGTTAGGGTATGGGTTAGGGTTAGGGTATGGGTAAGGCTAATGGTTAGGGTTAAGGTTAGGTTTAGGTTTAGGGTGCAGGTTAGGCTTAGGTTTAGGGTTAGGGTTAGCGCTAGTGTATGTGTTAGGGTTACTTTAGGGTTTGGGTACGGGTTAGGGTTAGGTTTAGGGTACGAGATAGGGTTGGGTACAGGTTAGGTCAAGGGTTATGGTTCGGTTTAGGGTAGAGGTTACAGTTAGGGTTAGGTTTAGGGTTAAGTTTATGGTATGGGTTAGGGTAGGGTAGGGGTTAGGGTTAGGGTCAGGGTCAGGGTTAGGGTTAGGGTATGATTTAGGGTTGTTTTAGGTTTAGGGTACGGGTTAGGGTTAGGGTTTGGTTTAGGGTACGGGTTAGGTTTAGGGTACGGTAAGGGTTAGGGTCAGGGTTAGTGTTAGGGTACGAGTTAGGGTTAGGGTACGGGTTAGGGTTAGGGTTATGTTATGGGTTACGGTTACAGTACAGGTTAGGGTTAGGGTGAGGGTTAGGGTTAGGGTTTGAGTACAGTTAGGGGTAGAGTTATGGTTAGGTTTAGGGTTAGAGTACGGGTTATGGTTAGTGTTAGGTTTAGGGAAAGGGTTAGGTTTAGGGTTAAGGTACGGTTAGTGTTAGGGTTAGGGTTAGGGTTAGAGTATGGGTTTGGGTTAGTGTTAGGGTACGGGTTAGGTTTACCGTTTGGGAAAGGGTTAGGGTAATGTTTAGGGTTAGGGGTTAGGGTTGGAGTTAGGGTTAGGCTATGGGATAGGGTTAGAGTATGGGTTAGTATTATGGTTAGGGTTAGGGTTAGGGTCATAGTACGGGTTAGGGTTAGAGTTAGGGTTAGGGTACGGGTTACGTTTAGGGTACGGGTAAGGTTTAGTGTTAGGGTCCGTGTTGGGGTTAGGGTTAGGGTACGATTTAGGGTTAGGCTTAGGGTTAGGGTTAGGGTACGGGTCAGGTTTAGAGTACGGGTTAGGGTTAGGGTTATGGTACGTGTTAGGTTTACAGTACGGGTTAGTGTTAGGGTGAGGGTTAGGGTTAGGGTTAGAGTACGGTTAGGGTTAGGGTCAGGGTAGGGTTAGTGTACGAGTTAGGGTTAGGGTTACGGTACGGTTTAGGGTTAGGGTTATGGTACGGGTTAGGGTTACAGTACGGGTGAGTGTTAGGGTGAGGGTTAGGGTTAGGGTTAGAGTACGGTTAGGGTTAGGGTTAGAGTACGAGTTAGGTTTAGTGTTAGGGTTAGGGTTAGGTTTAGAGTACGGGGTAGGGTTAGTGTTAGGGTTAGGGTTAGGGTTAATATACGGTTTAGGCTTAGGGTTTGGTTTAGGGTTAGGATTAGAGTTAGGGTTAGGTTTAGGGTACGGGATAGGGTTAGGGTACGGGTTAGGGTAAGGTTTAGGGTGCGGGTTAGGGTTAGGGTTAGTGTAAGGGTTAGGGTTAGGTTTAGTGTCAGGGTTAGGGTTAGGGTTAGTGTTAGGGTATGGGTTAGTTTTAGGGTTAGGGTACGGGTTAGGTTTAGGCTTAGGGAAATGGTTAGGTTTAGAATACGGGTTAGGGTTAGTGTTAGTGTTAGGGTTACTGTTAGTGTACGGATAGGGTTAGGGTTAGTGTTAGGGTTAGGGTACAGGTTAGGGTTAGATTTAGGGTACAGGATAGGGTTAGTGTACGGGTTAAGTTTAGGGTTAGGTTTAGGTTTAGGTTACGGGTTAGGGTTAGGGTACGGGTTAGGGTTACATTTAGGTGCGTGTTAGGGTTAGGGTACAGGTTAGGGTTAGGTTTAGGGTCAGGGTTAGGTTTAGAGTACAGGTTTGGTTTAGTGTTGGTGTTAGGGTTAGGGTGAGTGTACGGATAGGGTTAGGGTTAGGGGTTCGGTTCGGGTTAGGGTTAGGTTTAGGCTACGAGATAGGGTTAGAGTACGGGTTAGTATTAGGGTTAGGGTTAGGGTTAGGGTATGAGTTAGGGTTAGGGTTAGGTTTAGGCTACGGGTTAGTGTTAGGGTAAGGGTTAGGGTACGGGTTAGGGTTTGGGTCAGGGTTAGGGTTAGGGTTAGGGGATAGTTAGGGTTAGGGTACGGTAAGTGTTATGAATAGGGTTAGGGTTACGATTAGGTATATGGTGCGGGTTAGTCTTAGAGATAGAGTTAGGGTTAGCGCTAGGGTATGGGTTAGGGTTACTGTTAGGGTTTGGGTAGGGGTTAGGGTTAGGGATAGTGTATGTGTTAGGCTTAGGTACAGGTTAGGGTTAGGGTAGTGTTAGGATTAGGGTTAGGGTTTGGGTATGTGTTAGTGTTAGGTTTAGGGTACGGGTTAGGGTTAGGTTTAGGGGTAGGGTACGGGTTAGGTTTAGAGTAACTGTTAGGGTTAGGGTTAGGGTTAGTGTACGATTTAGGGTTAGGGTTAGGGTACAGGTTAGGGTTAGCGTTATGGTACGAGTTGGGTTACAGTACGGGTTAGGGTTCGGGTGAGGGTTAGGGTTAGGGTTAGTGTACGGTTAAAGTTAGTGTTAGGGTTAGGGCTAGTGTTAGGGTACGGGTACGAGTACGGGTTTGGTTTAAGGTTAGAGTACGGGGTAGGGTTAGTGTTAGGGTTAGGGTTAGGGTTAGTGTATGGGTTAGGCTTAGGGTACGGGTTAGGTTTAGGTTTAGGGTCAGGTTTAGGGTTAGGTTTAGGTTTAGGGTATGGGTTAGGTTTAGGTTTAGGGTCAGGGTTAGGGTTTGGGTTAGGTACGAATTAGGGTTAGGTTTAGGGTACCGTTTAGGGTTAGGGTTATGGTACGGGTTAGGGTTACAGTACTGGTTTGGGTTAGGGTGAGGGTTAGGGTTACGTTTACGGTTAAGGTACGCATTAGGGTTAGGGTTTGGGTACGGGTTAGGGTTACGTTTAGGGTTAGGGTACGTGTTAGGTTTAGGGTTAGGTTAAGAGTTAGTTTTAGGGTACGGGATAGGTTTAGAGTACGGGTTAGGGTTAGGTTTAGGGTTAGGGTTGGTAAGGGTTAGTGTTAGGGTACGGGATAGGGTTAGAGTACGGGTTAGGATTAGGTTTAGGGTTAGGGTTAGGGATAGAGTATGGGTTAGGGTTAGTGTTAGGGTTAAGATTAGGTTTACTGTATGGATAGGTTTAGGTTTAGTGTTAGGGTTAGGGTCCATTTTTGGGTTAGGTTTAGGGTACGGGATAGGGTTAGTTACGGGTTAAGTTTAGGGTTAGGGTTAGGTTTAGGTTATGGGTTAGGGTTAGGGAACAGGTTAGGGTTAGGTTTAGGTGCGGGTTAGGGGTAGGGTATGGGTTAGGGTTAGGTTTAGGGTCAGGGTATAGGGTTAGGGATATGGTTATGGTATGGGTTAGGCTTATGGTTGGGGTTAGGTTATGGGTTAGTTTTAGGGTTAGGGTACGGGTTAGGGTTACGGTTAAGTTTAGGGTTAGTGTTAGGGTATGGGTTAGGGTTAGGGTATGGGTAAGGATTATGTTTAGGGTTAGGGTTAGGTTTAGGTTTAGGGTACGGGTTAGGTTAAGGGTCAGGGATAGGTTTAGCACTAGGGTATGGTTTAGGGTTACTGTTAGGGTTTGGGTATGGCTTAGGTTTAGGGTTAGGGTACGGGATAGGCTTGGGTACGGGTTAGGTCAAGGTTTAGGGTTAGGTTTAGGGTACGGGTTAGGGTTAGGGTTAGGGTGAGGGTTAGGGTTAGAGTACGGGGTAGGGTTAGTGTTAGGGTTAGGGTTAGGGTTAATGTATGGGTTAGGCTAAGGGTTAGGTTAAGGTTAGGATATGGGTTAGGGTTAGGTTTAGGGTACAGGAGAGGGTTAGCGAACGGGGTAAGTTTAGGGATTGGTTGGTTTAGGTTACGGGTTAGGGTTAGGGTACGGGTTAGGGTTAGGTTTAAGGTGCGGGTTGGGTTAGGGTTAGGGTTAGTATATGCGGTAGGTTTTGGTTTAGGGTCAGGGTTAGGGTTAGGGTTAGTGTCACGGTACGGGTTAGGGTTAGGTTTGGGGTTAGGTTACGGGTTAGTTTTAGGGTTAGGGTATGGATTAGGGTTATGGTTAAGGTTAGGGTTAGGGTTAAGTTATGGGTTAAGGTTGTTATGGTTAAGGGTTATGGTTTGGGTTAGGGTTAGAGTTAAGTTGAGGTTTCGGATTAGGGTTATGATTAAGGTTAGAGTACGTGTTTGGGTTAGTGTTAGGGTACGGGTTAGGTTTACCGTTTGGGTACAGGTTAGGGTAAGGGTTAGGGTTAGGCTTAGGGTTAGGGGTTAGGGTTAAGGTAAGGATTAGGCTACGGGTAGGGTTAGGGTACAATTTAGGGTTAGGGTTAAGGTTTGGGTTAGGGTTAGTGCACGGGTAAGGGTTAGGGTTAGGGTTAGGGTAAGGGTAAGTGTAAGGGTCATGGTACGGGTTATGGTTAAGGTTAGGGTATAGGATAGGTTTAGTGTACGTGTTAGGTCTAGGGTTAGGGTTAGGTTCAGTGTGCGGGTTAGGGTTAGGGTTAGGGTTAGGATACGGTTTAGGTTTAGGGTATGGGATAGGGTTAGTGTTAGGGTCAGGTTTAGGGTTAGGTTTGTGGTCAGGGTTAGGGTTAGGGTTAGGGTTAGGGTTAGCGCTAGGGTATGGGTTAGGGTTACTGTTAGGGTTTGGGTACGGGTTAGGGTTAGGGTACGGGATAGTTTTGGGTACAGGTTATGTCAAGGGTTAGGTTTAGGGTACGGGTTAGGGTTAGGGTTAGTTTTAGGGATAGGTTTAGGGTTAGTGTATGGATAGGGTTAGGGTTAGGGTTAGGTTTAGGGTACGGGATAGTGTTAGCATACGGGTTAGGGTTAGGGTTAGGGTTAGGTTTAGGTAACGTGTTAGGGTTAGGTTACGGTTTAGGGTTAGTTATAGGTGAGGGTTAGGGTTAGTGTTAGGGTTAGGGTTAGGGTTAGAGTACGGGTTAGGGTTAGGTTTAGGGTTAGGGTTAGGGTTAGAGTACATGTTAGGGTAAGTGTTAGGGTTAGGGTTAGGGTTAGTGTATGGATCATGTTAGGTTTAGGGCTAGGGTTACGGTACGGGTTAGGGTTAGGTTTAGGGTACGGGATAGTGTTAGCGTACGGGTTAAGTTTAGGGTTAGGTTTAGGTTTAGGTTACGGGTTAGGGTTAGGTAACTGTAAGGGTTAGGTTTAGGTGAGGGTTAGGGTTAGGGTTAGGGTACGAGTTAGGGTTAGGTTTAGGGTCAGGTTAGCGTTAGGGATAGGGTTATGGGACGGGTTAGGGTTAGGGTTGTGGTTAGGGTACGGGTTAGTTTTAGGGTTAAGGTACGGGTCAGGGTTATGTTTAAGGTTAGGGTTACGGTTAGGGTATGGGTTAGGGTTAGGGTACTCGTAAGTGTTATGGTTAGGGTTAGGGTTAGGTTTAGGTTTAGGGTGTGGGTTAGGTTTAGGGTTAGGGTTAGGGCTAGGGTATGGGTTAGGGTTACGGTTAGAGTTTGTGTAAGGGTTATGGTTAGGGTTAGGGTACGTGATAGATTTGGATACGGGTTAGGTCAAGGGTTAGGTTTAGGTTTAGGCTACGGGTTAGGGTTAGGGTTAGTTTAGGGTTACGGTTAGGGTATGGGTAAGACTTAGAGGATGGGTTAGGGTTAGGGTTAGGGTCTGGGTTAGTGTTAGGGTTAGGGTACGAGTTAGGGTTATGGTAAGGTTTAGGGTACGGTTTATGTTTAGGGTTAGGGTTAGGGTACGGTTGAGGTTTAGGGTACAGGTTAAGGTTAGGGTTAGAGTCAGGGTAAGTTTTATGGTTAGGGTACGAGTTAGGGTTAGGGTTAGGTTACGGGTTAGGTTTAGGGTTATGGTACGGGTTAGGGTTACAGTACAGGTTAGGGTTAGGGTGAGGGTTAAAGGTTAGGATTAGAGTACGGTTAGGGTTAGGGTTAGGTTTAGGGTTAGGTTTAGAGTACGGGTTAGGGTTAGTGTTAGGTTAGGTTTAGGGTTAGGGTACGGGTTACGGTTAGGGTTAGGGTTAGAGTACGGGGTAGGGTTAATGTTAGGCTTGGTGTTAGGTGTAATGTACAGGTTAGGCTTAGGTTTAGGTTTAGGGTTAGGATACGGGTTAGGGTTAGGTTCAGGGTATGGGATAGGGTTAGCGTACGGGTTAAGTTTAGGTTTAGGTTTAAGTTAAGGATACGGGTTAGGGTTAGGGTACGGGTCAGGGTTTGGTTTAGGGTGTGGGTTAGTGTTAGGTTTAGGATTAGTGTAACTGTTAGGGTTAGGTTTAGGGTCAGGTTTAGGGTTAGTGTTAGTGTTAGGGTATGCGTTAGTGTTAGGTTTGGGTTTAGGGTATGGGTTAGTTTTAGGGTTAGGGTACAGGTTAGATTTATGGTTAAGGTTAGGGTTAGGGTTAGGGTATGGGTTTGGGTTAGGTTATGGTTAAGGGTTATGGTTTCGGTTATGGGTCAGGTTAAGGTTAGGGTGCGGGTTAGGTTTAGGTTTATGGTTAGGGTTAGGGTTGGAGTACGGGTTTGGGTCAGTGTGAGGTTACGGGTTAGGTTTACCATTTGGGTACGGGTTAGGGAAGGGTTAGGTTTAGGGTTAGGGTTTAGGGTTATAGATAGGGTTAGGCTACGGGTAGGGTTAGGGTACGGGTTAGGGTTAGGGTTAGGGTTCGGGTTAGGGTTAGTGTATGGGTTAGGTTTAGGTTTAGGGTAGGGTTAGTGTTAGGATTATGATACGAGTTAGGGTTAAGTTTGGGGTATGGGATAGGGTTAGTGTACGTGTTAGGTCTAGGGTTAGGGTTAGGTTTAGTGTGCGGGTTAGGGTTAGGGTACGTGTTAGGGTTAGGGTTTGGTTACGGTTTAGCGTTACGTTTAGGTTTAGGGTACGGGTTAGGTTTAGGGTTAGGGTTAGGGTATGGTTTAGGGTTAGTGTATAGTTTAGGGTTAGGTCAGGGTGAGGTTTAGGGTTAGGGTTGGGGTACCGGTTAGGGTTACTGTATGGATTAGGGTTATGGTTATGTTTAGGGTTAGGGTTAGGGTTATAGTACGGGTTAGGATTTGAGTTAGGGTTAGGTTTAGGGTTAGAGTACGGGTTACGGTTAGTGTTAGGGTTAGGGTTAGTGTTAGAGTACGGCCTAGGGTTAGAGTACGGGTTAGTGTTAGGTTTAGGGTTATGGTTAGGGTTAGAGTACGGGTTAGGGTTAGTGTTAGTGTTAGGGTTAGGGTTAGTGTATGAATAGGGTTAGGGTTAGGGTTAGTGTTGGGGTACGGGTTAGGGTTAGGTTTAGGGTACGGTTTAGGGTTAGGGTTAGGGTACGTGTTAGGTTTAGGGTTTGTGTACGGGTTAGCGTTATGTTTATGTTAGGGTACGGGTTAGGTTTAGGTTTAGGGTTAAGGTACGGTTTAGGCTTAGGGAACGGGTTAGGGTTAGGGTTAGGGTCAGGGTTAGGTTTAGGTTTAGGTTTAGGGTTAGGGTTAGGGTTAGGGTACAAGTTAGGGTTACTGTACGGGTTAGGGTTAGGGTTAGGGTTAGGTTTAGGTTTAGGGTTGTAGTACGGGTTAGGTTTTGAGTTAGGGTGAGGTATAGGTTTAGAGTACGGTTTAGGGTTACTGTTATGGTTAGGGTTAGTGTTAGGGTACGGTTAGGGTTGGAGTACGGGTTTGGGTTAGGTTTAGGTTTAGGGTTATGGTTGGAGTACGGGTTAGGGTTAGTGTTCGCGTTAGGTTTAGGGTTAGGGTTAGTGCTCAGATAGGGTTAGGGTTAGAGTTAGGTTTAGGGTACGGGTTAGGGTTAGTTTTAGGGTACAGGATAGGGTTAGCATACGGGTTAAGGTTAGGGTTAGGGTTAGGTTTATGTTACGGGTTAGGGGTAGGGTACGGGTTAGGGTTAGGTTTAGGTGCGGGTTAGGGTTAGGGTTAGGGTTAGGATTCGGTTTAGGGTTAGGTTTAGGGTCAGGGTTAGGGATAGGGATAGGGTTATGGTACGGGATAGGGTTAGGGTTGGGTTTAGGGTACTGGGTAGTTTTAGGGTTAGGGTATGGGTCAGGATTACGGTTAAGGTTAGGTTTAGGGTTAGGGTATGGGTTAGGGTTAGCGCTAGGCTATGGGTTAGGGTTACTGTTAGGGTTTGAGTATGGTTTAGGGTTAGGGTTAGGTAACGGGATAGGGTTGAGTATGGATTTGGTCAAGGGTTAGGGTTAGGTTTAGGGTACGGGTTAGGGCTAGGGTTAGGATTAGGGTTAGGTTTAGGGTATGGGTTAGGGTTAGGTTAAGGGTACGGGTTAGTGTTAGGTTTATGGTACGGGTTAGGGTTACAGTATGGGTTAGGGTTAGGGTGAGGGTTAGGGTACAGTTAAAGTTAGTGTTAGGGTTAGGGTTAGGGTTAGGGTATCGGTTAGGCTTAGGGTACACGTTAGGTTTAGGGTTAGGGTCAGGTTTAGGGTTAGGGTTAGGGTTAGGGTACGGGTTAGGGTTAGGTTTATGGTATGGATTAAGGTTAGGTTTGGGGTTAGAGTACGGGTTAGATTTAGGGTACGGGTTAGGGTTAGGGTTAGGGTCAGCATTAGGGTTAGTGTTAGGATACGAATTAGGGTTAGGGTTAGGGTACGGTTTAGGGTTAGGGTTATGGTATGGGTTAGGGTTACAGTACGGGTTAGGGTTAGGGTGAGGGTTAGGGTTAGTGTTAGGGTTAGGGTACGTGTTAGGGTTAGGGTTTGGGTACGGGTTAGGTTTACGTTTAGGGTTAGGGTATGGGTTAGGTTTAGGGTTAGGGTAAGGGTTAGTGTTAGGGTACAGGATAGGGTTAGAATATGGGTTAGGGTTAGGTTTAGGTTTAGGGTTAGGTTTAGAATACGGTTTAGGGTTAGTGTTAGGGTTAGGGTTAGGTTTAGTGTATGGATAGGGTTAGGGTTACGGCTAGGGTTAGGGTACGAGATAGGGTTAGGTTTAGGGTACAGGCTAGGGTTAGTGTACGGGTTCAGTTTAGGGTTAGGGTTAGGTTTAGGTTATGGGTTAGGGTTAGGGTTAGGGTGCAGGTATGGGTTAGTTTTAGGTGCGGGTTAGGGTTAGGGTACGGGTTATTGTTAGGTTTAGGGTCAGGGTTATGGTTAGGGATAGGGTTATGGTACGGGTTAGGGTTAGGGTTGGGGTTAGGGTACGGGTTAGTTTTAGGTTTAGGGTACGGGTTAGGCTTAGGGGTAGGGTTAGGGTTAGCGCTAGGGTATGAGTTAGGGTTACTTTTAGGGTTTGGGTACGGGTTAGGGTTAGGGTTAGGGTATGGGATAGGGTTGGGTACAGGTTAGGTCAAGGGTTAGGGTTAGGTTTAGGATACGGGTTAGGGTTAAGGTTAGGGTTAGGGTATGGGTTAACATTAGGGTACTGTTTAGGGTTAGGGTTAGGGTCAGTGTTAGGATTAGGGATAGGGTTAGGGTACGGGTTAGGGTTAGATTTAGGGTATGGGTTAGGGTTAGGTTTAGGTTTAGGGTATGGGTTAGGTTTACTGTATGGGTTAGGGTTAGGTTTAGGGTTAGGGTTAGGGTTATAGTCCGGGTTAGGTTTAGGTTTAGGGTAAGATTACGGGTTAGGGTTAGTGTTAGTGTTAGGGTTAGGTTTAGGTTTAGTGTACGGATAGGGTTAGGGTTAGGGTACGGGTTAGGTTTAGGTTTAGGGTACGAGATAGGGTTAGCGTACGGGTTAAATTTAGGGTTTGGGTTAGGTTTGGTTACGGGTTAGGGTTAGGGTACCGGTTAGGGTTAAGTTTAGGTGCGGGTTAGGTTTAGGCTTAGGGTCAGGGTTAGGGTTATAGTACGGGTTAGGGTTAGAGTTAGGGTTAGGTTTAGGGTTAGAGTACGGGTTAGGGTTAGTGTTAGGGTTAGGGTTAGTGTTAGGGTACTGGTTAGGGTTAGAGTTTGGTTTAGGGTTAGGTTTAGGGTTAGGGTAAGGGTTAGAGTACGGTTGAGGGTTAATGTTAGGTTTAGGGTTAGGGTTAGGGTTAGTGTACGGATAGGGTAAGGGTTAGGGTTAGGGTACGAGTTAAGGTTAGGTTAGGGTATGGGATAGGGTTAGCGTACGGGTTAAGTTTAGGGTTAGGGTTAAGTTTAGGTTATGGGTTAGTGTTAGGGAACGGGTTAGGGTTAAGTTTAGGTGCGGGTTAAGGTTAGCGTTAGGGTTAGGGTTAGGTTTATAGTACGGGTTAAGGTTAGAGTTAGGGTTAGGTTTAGTGTTAGGGTACGAGTTAGGGTTAGAGTTCGGGTTAGGGTTAGGTTTAAGGTTAGAGTTAGGGTTAGAGTACGATTTAAGGTTAGTTTTAGGTTAGGGTGAGGGTTAGGGTTAGTGTACGGATAGGGTACGGGTTAGGGTTAGGGTTATGGTACGGGTTAAGGTTAGGTTTAGGGTATGTGATAGTGTTAGCGTACGGCTTAAGTTTAGGGTTAGGGTTAGGTTTAGGTTACGGGTTAGGGTGAGAGAAAGGATTAGGGTTAGGTATAGCTGAGGGTTAGGGTTAGGGTTAGGGTTAGGGTTAGGGTTAGGGTACAGGTTAGGGTAAGTGTTAGGTTTAGGTTTAGGGTGCGGGTTAGGGATAGGGATAGGGTTAGGTTTAGAGTACGGGGTAAGGTTAGTGTTAGGTTTAGGGATAGGGTTAATGTATGGGTTAGGCTTAGGGATATGTTTAGGGTTAGGTTACGGTTTAGGGTTAGGTTTAGGGTACGGTATAGGGTTAGTGTACGGGTTAAGTTTAAGGTTAGGGTTAGGTTTAGGTTACGGGTTAGGGTTAGGTTTATGTGTGGGTTAGGGTTAGCCTGAGGGTTAGGGTATGGGTTAGGTTTAGGGTTGGTGTTAGGGTATGGGTTAATTTTAGGGTTAGGGTATGGGTCAGGGTTACGGTTAAGTTTAGTGTTAGGGTTAGGGTATGGGTTAGGTTTAGGGTACGGGTAAGGGTTATGGTTAGGGTTAGGGTTAGGTTTAGGTTTAGGGTGTGGGTATGGGTTAGGGTTCAGGTTAGTGCTAGGGTATGGGTTATGGTTACTGTTAGTGTTTGGGTACGGGTTAGGGTTAGGGTTAGGTTACGGGATAGGTTTGGGTACGGGTTAGGTCAAGGGTTAGGGTTAGGTTTAGGGTACGGGTTAGGTTTAGGGTTAGGATTAGGGTTAGGGTTAGGGTTTGGTTTAGGCTTAGGGTACGGGTTAGGGTTAGGTTTAGCGTCAGGGTTAGGGTTAGAGTACGGGTTAGGGTACGGTTTAGGGTTAGGTTTAGGGTTAGGTTACGGGTTAGTTTTAGGGTTAGGGTACGGGTTAGTTTTAGGGTACGGGTTACGGTTAGGGTTAGGGTCAGTGTTAGGGTTAGGGTTAGGGTACGAATTAGGGTTAGGGTTAGGTTACGGGTTAGGGTTAGGGTTATGGTACGGGTTAGGGTTACAGTACGGTTTAGGGTTAGGTTGAGGTTTAGGGTTAGGGTAAGAGTACGGTTAGGGTTTGGGTTAGGGTTAGGGTTAGAGTACGGGTTAGGGTTAGTGTTAGCGTTAGGTTTAGGGTATGGTTAGCTTTAGGGTTATGGTACAGGTTAGGGTAACAGTACTGGTTTGGGTTAGGGTGAGGGTTAAGGTTAGTGTTAGGGTAAGTGTTAGGGTAAGGGTTTGGGTACGGGTTAGGGTTATGTTTAGGTTTAGGGTACGGGTTAGGTATAGGGTTAGGGTAACGGTTAGTGTTATGGTACGGGATAGCTTTAGAGTACGGGTTAGGGGTAGATTTAGGGATTGGTTTGGTAAGGGTTAGTGTTAGGGTACGGGATAGGGTTAGAGTACGGGGTAGGGCTAGGTTTAGGTTTAGGGTTAGGGTTAGAGTACGGGTTAGGATTAGTGTTAGGGTTAGGGTTAGGTTTATTGTACGGATAGGGTTAGGGTTAGGGTGAGGGTTTGGGTACGTGTTAGGGTTAGGTTTAGGGTACAGGATAGGGTTAGTGTATGGGCTAAGTTTAGGGTTAGGGTTAGGTTTAGGTTATGGGTTAGGGTTAGGGTACGCGTTAGGGTTAGGTTTAGGTGCTGGTTAGGGTTAGGGTACGGGTTATTGTTAGGTTTAGGGTCAGGGTTAGGGTTAGGGATAGGGTTATGGTACAGGTTAGGGTTAGGGTTGGGGTTAGGGTATGGGTTAGTTTTAGGGTTAGGTTACGGGTTAGAGTTACATTTAAGGTTAGGGTTAGTGTTAGGGTATGGGTTAGGGTTAGGGTATGGGATAGGGTTAGTGTTAGGTTCAGGGTTAGGGTTAGGTTTGGGGTCCGGGTTAGGGTTAGTGTTAGGGTTAGGTTTAGCGCTAGGGTATGGGTTAGGGTTACTGTTAGGGTTTGGGTATGGGTTAGGGTTAGGGTAAGGGTGCGGGATAGTTTTGAGTACAGGTTAGGTCAAGGGTTAGGTTTAGGGTACGGGTTAGGGTAAGGGTTAGGTTTAGGGTTAGGGTTAGGGTATGGGTTAAGCTTAGGATACGGGTTAGGGTTAGGGTTAGGTCAGGGTTAGGATTAGGGTTAGGGTTAGGGTACGGTTTAGGGTTAGGTTTAGGGTACTGGTTAGGGTTAGGATTAGGGTTAGTGTACAGGTTAGGTTTAGGGTACGGGTTAGGGTTAGGGTCAGGGTTAGTGTTAGGGTTAGGGTACGAGTTACGGTTAGGGTTAGGGTACGGGTTAGGGTTAGGGTTATGGTACGGGTTAGGGTTACAGTACGGGTTAAGGTTATGGTGAAGCTTAGGGTTAGTGTTAGAGTACGGTTAGGGTTAGGGTTAGGGTTAGATTACGGGTTAGGGTTAGTTTTAGTGTTAGGGTAAGGTTAGGATTAGGGTAGGGTTAGGGTTAGAGTATGGGGTATGGTTAGTGTTAGTGTTAGGATTAGGGTTATTGTACTGGTTAGGCTTTGGGTTAGGTGCTGGTTAGGATACGGGTTAGGGTTATGTTTAGGGTACGGGATAGGGTTAGCGAACGGGTTAAGTTTAGGGTTTGGTTCATTTTAGGTTATGGGTTAGGGTTAGGGTACGGGTTAGGTTTAGGTTTAGGGTGCGGGTTAGGGTTAGGGTTAGGGTCAGGGTTAGGTTAGGGTTAGGGTATGACTTAGGGTTAGGTTTATGGTATGGTTTAGGGTTAGGGTTATGGTACGGTTTAGGGTTACAGTACGGTTTAGGGTTAGGGTGAGGGTTAGGGTTAGGTTTAGGTTTAGCATTAAGGTTAGAGTACGGGTTAGGCTTACTGTTAGGGTTAGGGTTAGGTTTAGTGTATGGATAGGGTTAGGGTTAGGGTTAGGTTTAGGGTTAGGGTACGTGTTAGGGTTAGGTTTCGGGTACGGGATATGGTTAGGGTACGGGTAAGTTTAGGGTTAGGGTTAGTTTTAGGTTATGGGTTAGGGTTAGGGTACGGGTTAGGGTTAGGTTTAGGTGCGGGTTATGGTTAGGGTATGGGTTATGGTTAGGTTTAGGGTCAGGTTTGGGATAGGGATAGGGTTATGGTATGGGTTAGGGTTAGGGTTGGGGTTAGGGTATGGGTTAGTTTTAGGGTTAGGGTACAGGTTAGGGTTACGGTTAAGGTTAGGGTTTGTTAGGGTATGGGTTAGGGTTAGGGTATGGGTAAGGGTTTTGGTTAGGGTAAGTGTTAGTTTTAGGTTTAGGGTGCGGGTTAGGCTTAGGGTTAGGGTTAGGGTTAGCTCTAGGGTATGGGTTAGGGTTACTGTTAGGTTTTGGGTACGGGTTAGGGTTAGGTTTAGGGTACGGGATAGGGTTGGATACGGGTGAGGTCAAGGGTTAGGTTTAGGTTTAGGGTACGGGTTAGGGTTAGGGTTAGGTTTAGGGTTAGGGTTAGGGTATGGGTTAGGCTTAGGGTACGGGTTAGGGTTAGGGTTAGGGTCAGGGTTAGGACTAGGGTTAGGGTTAGGGTTAGGGTCAGGGTTAGGGTTAGGGTTAGGGTACGAATTAGGGTTAGGGTTAGTGAACGGGTTAGGGTTAGCATTATGGTACGGGTTAGGGTTACAGTACAGGTTAGTGTTACGGTGAGGGTTAGGGTTAGGGTTAGAGTACGGTTAAAGTTAGTGATAGGGTTAGGGCTAGAGTACGGGTTAAGGTTAGTGTTAGGGTTAGGGTACGGGTACGGGTACGGGTACGGGTTAGGGTTATAGTACGAGGTATGGTTAGTGTTAGGGTTAGAGTTATGTTTAGGGTTAGGGTATGGGTTAGGCTTAGGGTACGGTTTAGGTTTAGGGTTAGGGTCAGGTTTAGGTTTAGGTTTAGGGTTAGGGTACGCGTTAGGGATAGGTTTAGTGTACGGGTTAGGGTTAGGGTTAGGGTCAGGGTTATGGTTAGGGTTTGGGTACGAATTAGGGTTAGGGCTAGGGTACGGGTTAGGGTTAGCGTTATGGTACGGGTTAGGGTTACAGTATGGGTTAGGGTTAGGGTGAGGGTTAGGGTGGGTTAGAGTACGGTTAAAGTTAGTGTTAGGGTTAGGGCTAGCGTACTGGTTAGGGTTAGTGTTAGGGTTAGGGTTAGGGTACGGGTACGGGTTAAGGTTAGGGTTAGGGTATGGGTTAGGCTTAGGGTACGGGTAGGGTTAGGGTTAGGGTTAGGGTCAGGTTTAGGGTTAGGGTTAGGTTTAGTGTACGGGTTATGGTTAGGTTTAGGGTAAGGGTTAGGGTTAGGGTTATGGTCTGCGTTAGGGTTAGGGTTAGGGTTCGTATTAGGGTTAGGTTAGGGTACGGTTTAGGGTTCGGTTTATGGTACGGGTTAGGGTTACAGTACGGGTTAGGGTTAGGGTGGGGGTTAGGGTTAGGTTTAGGGTTAGGGTACGGTTTAGGGTTAGGGTTAGGGTCAGGTTTAGGGTTAGGGTTAGAGTACGGGGTAAGGTCAGGTTTAGGGTTAGGGTTAGGGTTAGGGTACGGGTTAGAGTTTGGTTTAGGGTACGGGTTAGGGTTAGGTTTAGGGTTAGGGTCAGGGTTAGGGTTAGGTTTAGGGTACGAATTAGGGTTTGGTTTAGGGTACGGTTTAGGGTTAGGGTTATGGTATGGGTTAGGGTTACAGTATGGGTTAGGGTTACAGTACGGGTTAGGGTTAGGGTGTGGGTTAGTGTTAGTGGTCCGGTTAGGTTACGTGTTAGGGTTAGGGTTTGGGTACTGGTTAGGGTTACGTTTAGGGTTAGGGTACGGTTTAGGTTTAGGGTTAGGGTAAGGGTTAGTGTTAGGGTACGGGATAGGTTTAGAGTACGGGTTAGGGTTAGGTTTAGGGTTAGGGTTAGGGTAAGGGTTAGTGTTAGGGTACGGGATAGGGTTAGAGTACGAGTTAGAGTTAGGTTTAGGATTAGGGTTAGGGTAAGGGTTAGTGTTAGGGTACGGGATAGGGTTAGAGTACGGGTTAGAGTTAGGTTTAGAGTTAGGGTTAAGGTTAGAGTACGGGTTAGGGTTAGTGTTAGGATTAGGGTTAGGTTTAGTGTACGGATAGGGTTAGGGTTAGGGTTAGGGTTAGGTACGTGTTAGGGTTAGGTTTAGGGTACGGGATAGGGTTAGAGTACGGGTTAAGTTTAGGGTTAGGGTTAGGTTTAGGTTATGGGTTAAGGTTAGGGTACGGGTTAGGGTTAGGTTTTGGTGCGGGTTAGGGTTGGGGATAGGGTATGGGTTAGTTTTAGGGTTAGGGTACGGGTTAGGGTTACGGTTAAGGTTAGGGTTAGTGTTAGGGTATGGGTTAGGGTTAGGGTACGGGTAAGGATTATGGTTAGGGTTAGGGTTAGGTTTAGGTTAGGGAGCGGGTCAGGCTTTGGGTTAGGGTTACGGTTAGCGCTAGGGTATGGGTTAGGGTTACTGTTAGGGTTTGGGAACGGGTTAGGGTTAGGGTACGGGATAGGGTTGGGTACGGGTTAGGTCAAGGGTTAGGTTTAGGTTTAGGGTACAGGTTAGGGTTATTGTTAGGTTTAGGGTTAGGGTTAGGGTATGGGTTAGGTTTAGGGTACGGGTTAAAGTTAGGGTTAGGGTCAGGTTTAGGGTTAGGGTTAGGGTACGAGATAGGGTTAGGGTTAGGTTTAGGGTATGGGTTAGGGTTAGGGTTAGCGTTAGGGTTAGGGTTAGAGTACGGGGTAGGCTTAGTGTTAGGGTTAGGGTTAGGTTTAGTGTATAAATAGGGTTAGGGTTAGGGTAAGCGTTACGTTTAGGGCACGGGATAACGTTAGGGTTAGGGTTAGGGAACGGGTTAGGTTAAGGGTACGGGTTAGGGTTAGGGTTAGGGTCAAGGTTAGGGTTAGTTTAGTGTACGAGTTAGGTTTAGGTTTAGGTTATGGGTTAGGGTTAGGGTTATGTTACGGGTTAGGGTTACAGTACGGTTTAGGGTTTGGGTGAGGGTTAGGGTTAGGTTTAGAGTTAGAGTATGGATAGGGTTAGGGTTAGCTTTACGGTACGGGTTAGGGTTAGGTTGAGGGTACGGAATACGGTTTGCGTACGGGTTAAGTTTAGGGTAAGGGTTAGGTTTAGGTTACGGGATAGGGTTAGGTTTAGTGTCAGGGTTAGGGTTAGGGATCGGGTTATGGTACAGGTTAGGGTTAGGGTTGGGGTTAGGCTACGGATTAGTTTAGGGTTAGGTTACGGTCAGAGTTATGGTTAAAGTTAGGGTTAGGGTTAGGGTATGTGTTAGGTTTAGGGTACGGGTAAGGCTTATCGTTTGGGTTAGGGTTAGGTTTAGGTTTAGGTTACGGGTTAGTATTAGGGTTAGGGTTAGTGTTAGCGCTAGTGTATGGGTTAGGGTTACTTTTAGGGTTTGGGTACGGGTTAGGGATAGGGTTAGGTTAGGGGATAGGGTTGGATACGGGTTAGGTCATGGGTTAGGGTTAGGTTTAGGGTACGGGTTAGGGTTAGGGTAGGATTAGGTTTAGGGTTAGGGTATGGGTTAGGCTTAGGGTACGGATAAGGGTTAGGGTTAGGGTCAGGGTTAGCTTTAGGGTTAGGTTATGGTTAGGATACGGGTTAGGATTAGGTTTAGTTTACGGGTTGGGGTTAGGGTTAGGATACGGGTTAAGTTTAATGTACGGGTTAAGGTTAGGTTTAGGGTCAGGGTTAGGGTTAGGGTTAGGGTATGAGTTAGGGTTAGGGTTAGGGTATGTGTTAGGTTTAGGGTTATGGTACGGGTTAGGGTTAGAGTACGGGTTAGGGGTAGGGTGAGGGTTTGTGTTAGGTTTACAGTACGGGTTAGGGGTAGGGTGAGGGTTAAGGTTAGGGTTAGAGTATGGTTAGGGTTAGGGTTAGGGTTAGAGTACGGTTTAGGGTTAGTGTTAGGGTAAGGGTTAGGTTTAGGGTTAGGGTACGGGTAAGGTTACGGTTAGGGTTAGGCTTAGGGTTAGAGTACTGGGTAGGGTTAGTGTTAGGGTTAGGGTTATGGTTAATGTACAGGTTAGGCTTAGGGTTAGGTTTAGGGTTAGGATACGGGTTAGGGTTAGGTTTAGGGTCCGGAATAGGGTTAGCGTATTCGTTAAGTTTAGGGTTAGGGTTAGGTTTAGGTTACGGGTTAGGGTTAGGGTATGGGTTAGAGTTAGGTTTAGGGTGCGGGTTAGGATTAGGGTTAGTGTTAGGGTATGGGTTAGGGTTAGGTTTGGTGTTAGGGTATGGGCTAGTTTTAGGGTTAGGGTACGGGTTAGGATTATGGTTAAGGTTAGGGTTAGGGTTAAGCTATGGGTTAGGGTTAGGTTACGGTTAAGGGTTATGGTTTGGGTTAGGGTTAGGGTTACATTTAGGGTGCGGGTTAGGGTTAGGTTAGGGTTAGAGTACGGGTTTGGGTTAGTGTTAGGGTACGGGTTAGGTTTACCGTTTGGGTACGGGTTAGGTTAAGAGTTAGGGTTAGGGTTAGGGTTAGGGGTTAGTGTTAGAATTAGGGTTAGGGTACGGGTAGGGTTAGGTTACTGGTTAGGGTTAGGGTTAGGGTTCGGGTTTGGGTTAGGTTTAGGGTTAGGGTTAGGGTTAGTGTTAGGGTTACGGTACGGGTTAGGGTTAAGGTTACAGTACGGGATAGGGTTAATGTACGTGTTAGGTCTAGGGTTAGTGTTAGGGAGAGTGTGCGGTTTAGGGTTAGGGTTAGGGTACGTGTTAGGGATAGGGTACGGGTTAGGGTTAGGTTTAGGTTTAGGGTTAGGGATAGGGTTAGGGTTAAATTATGGTGTAGGGTTAGTGTTAGGCTTAGGGTTAGGGTTAATGTATGGGTTAGGCTTAGGGTTAGGTTTAGGGTTAGGATATGGGTTAGGGTTAGGTTTAGGGTATGGGATAGCGTTTGCGTACGGGTTAAGTTTAGGGTTAGGTTTTGGTTAGGTTATGGGTTAGGGTTAGGGTACGGGTTAGGGTTAGGTTTAGGTGTGCGTTAGGCTTAGGATATGGCTTAGGGTTAGGTTTAGGGTCAGGGTTAGGTTTAGGGATAGGGTTATGATAAGGGTTAGGGTTAGGGTTGGGGTTATGGTACGGGTTAGTTTTAGGATTAGGGTACGGTTTAGGGTTTCGGTTAAAGTTAGTGTTAGTGTTAGGGTATGGGTTAGGGTTAGGGTTTGGGTACGGGTTAGGGTTACCTTTAGGGTTAGGGTACAAGTTAGGTTTAGGGTTAGGGTAAGGGTTAGTGTTATGGTACGGGTTAGGGTTAGAGTACGGGTTAGGGTTAGGTATAGGGTTAGGTTTAGTGTTAGAGTACTGGTTAGGGTTAGTGTTAGGGTTAGGGTTATGGTTAGTGTACAGATAGGGTTAGAGTTAGGGTTAGGGTTAGGGTACGGGTTAGGGTTAGGTTTAGGGTACGGGATAGGGTTAGTGTACGCGTTAAGTTTAGGGTTAGGGTTAGGTTTAGGTTACGGGTTAGGGTTAGGGTACGGGTTAGGGTTAGGTTTAGGTGCGGGTTAGGGTTAGGGTACGGGTTATGGTTAGGTTTAGGGTCAGGGTTAGGGTTAGGGATAGGGTTATGGTACGGGTTAGGGTTAGGGTTGGGGTTAGGTTACGGGTTAGTTTTAGGGTTAGGGTACGGGTTATGGTTATGGTTAAGCTTAGGGTTAGTGTTAGGATATGGGTTAGTGTTAAGGTACGGGTTAGGTTTATGGTTAGGGTTAGGGTTAGGTTTAGGTTTAGGTTGCGGGTTAGCCTTAGAGTTAGGGTTTGTGTTAGCCCTTGGATATGGGTTAGGGATACTGTTAGGGTTTGGGTACGGGTTAGGTTTAGGGTAAGGGTATGTGATAGGGTTGGGTACGGGTTAGGTCAAGGGTTAGGGTTAGGTTTAGGGTACGGGATAGGGTTAGGGTTAGGTTTAGGGTTAGGGTTAGGGTATGGGTTAGGTTTAGGGTACACATTAAGGATAGGGTTAGGGTCAGGGTTAGGGTTAGGGTACGTTTTAGGGTTAGGGTTATGTTTAGGGTACGGGATAGGGTACGGGTTAGGGTTAGGTTTAGTGTACGGGATAGGGTTAGCGTACGCGTTAATTTTAGGGTTATGGTGTGGTTTAGGTTACGGGTTAGGGTTAGAATACGTATTAGTGTTAGGATTAGAGTCAGAGTTGGGTTAGGGTTACTGTTAGGGTATGGGTCAGGGTTAGGGTTGGGGTTAGGGTACAGGTTTGTTTTAGGGTTAGGGTATGGGTTAGGGTTATGGTTAAAGTTAGGGATAGGGTTAGGGTGTGGGTTAGGGTTAGGGTACGATTAAGGGTTATGGTAAGGGTTAGTATTAGGGTTAAGTTTAGGGTGCGGTTTAGGTTTAGGGTTAGGGTTAGGGTTAGGGTTAGGGTTAGAGTACAGGTTTGGGTTAGTGTTAGGTTATGGGTTAGGTTTACCATTTGGGTACGGATTACATTAAGGGTTAGGGTTAGGGTTAGGGTTAGTTGTTAGGGTTAGAGTTAGGGTTAGGCTACGGGATAGGGTTAGATTCGAGTTAGGGTTAGGGTTAGGATTAGGGTTAGTTTTATACTACGGGTTAGGGCTAGATTTAGGGTTAGGTTTAGGGTTACAGTACGGGTTAGGGTTAGTGTTAGAGTTAGGGTTAGTGTTAGGGTACGGGTTAGGTTTAGAGTTCGAGTTAGGGATAGGTTTAGGGTTAGGGTTAGTGTTAGAGTACGGTTTAGGGTTAGTGTTAGGTTTAGGGTTAGGGTTAGGGTTAGTGTACGGATAGGGTTAGGGTTAGGGTTAGGTTTAGGGTACGGGTTAAGGTTAGGTTTAGGGTACGGTATAGGTTTAGCATACGGGTTAAGTTTAGGGTTAGGGTTAGGTTTAGGTTATGGGTTAGGGTTAGGGTACGGGTTAGGGTTAGGTATAGGTGAGGGTTAGTGTTAGGGTTAGGTTACGGTTTAGGGTTAGGTTTGGGGTTAGGGTACAGGTTAGTTTTAGGGTTAGGGTACGGGTCAGGTTTACGGTTAAGGTTAGGGTTAGAGTAAGGGTATGTGTTAGGGTTAGGGTACGGGTATAGGTTATATTTAGGCTTAGGGTTAGGTTTAGGTTAGGGTGCGGGTTAAGGTTATAGGGTTAGGGTTAGCGCTAGGGTATGGGTTAGGTTTACACTAAGGGTTTGGGTACGGGTTAGTGTTAGGGTTAGGTTACGGGATAGGGGTGGGTACGGATTAGGTCAAGGGATAGCGTTAGGTTTAGGGTACAGGTTATGGTTAGGGATGGTAGGGTTAGGGTTTGGGTATGGGTTAGGCTTAGGGTTCAGTATAGGGTTAGGGTCAGTGTCAGGGTTAGGTTTAGGGTTAGGGTTAGGGTTAGGGTACAGGTTAGGTTTACTCTACAGGTTAGGGTTAGGTTTAGGGTTAGGGTTAGGTTTAGGGTTATAGTCCGTGTTAGGGTTAGGTTGAGTGTAAGCGTACGGGTTAGGGTTAGTGTTAGGGTTAGGGTTAGGGTTAGGGTTAGTGTACGGATAGGGTTTGGGTTAGGGTTAGGGTATGGGTTAGGGTTAGATTTAGGGTACGAGATAAGGTTAGCGTACGGGTTAAGTTTAGGCTTAGGGTTATGTTGAGGTTACGGGTTAGGGTTAGGGTACTGGTTAGGGTTAAGTTTTGGTGCCAGTTAGGGTTAGGGTTAGCGTTAGGGTTAGGGTTATAGTACGGGTTAGGGATAGAGTTTCGGTTAGGTTTAGGGTTAGAGTATGGGTTAGGGTTAGTGTTAGGTTAGGGTTAGTGTTAGGTTACGGGTTAGTGGTAGAATTCAGGTTAGGGTTAGGTTTAGGGTTAGGTTTAGGGTTAGAGTATGGTATAGGGTTAGTGTTAGGTTTAGGGTTCAGGTTAGGGTTAGTGTACGGATAGGGTTAGGGTTAGGGTTAGGGTACAGGTTAAGGTTAGTTTTAGGGTACGGGATAGGGTTAGCATATGGGTCAAGTTTAGGGTTAGGGTTAGGTTTAGGTTACAGGTTAGGGTTAGGGTACGGCTTAGGGTTAGGTATAGGTGAGGTTTGGGGTTAGGGTTAGGGTCGGGTTAGGGTTAGGGTTGGTGTTAAGGAACATGTTAGTTTTAGGGTTAGGTTACAGGTCAGGGTTACGGTTAAGTTTAGGGTTAGGGTTAGGGTATGGCTTAGGGTTAGCGTACGGGTAAGGATTATGGTTAGGGTTAGGGTTAGGTTTAGGTTTAGGGTGCGGGTTAGGGTTAGGTTTAGAGTTAGGGGTAGCGCTAGGGTATGGGTTAGGGTTACTGTTAGGGTTTGGGTATGGGTTTGGGTTAGGGTTAGGTTACGGGATAGGGTTGGGTACGGGTTAAGTCAAGGGATAGGGTTAGGTTTATGGTACGGGTTAGGGTTAGGGATGGTTTAGGGTTAGGTTTAGGGTATGGCTTAGGCTTAGGGTACGGGTTAGGGTTAGCGTTAGTGTCAGGGCTAGTATTAGGGTTAGGGTTAGGGTACGGATTAGGTTTACTGTACCGCTTAGCGTTAGGTTTAGGGTTACGGTTAGGTTTAGGGTTATAGTCCGGGTTAGGGTTAGGTTTAGGGTTAGAGTACGCGTTAGGGTTAGTGTTAGTGTTAGGGTTAGGGTTAGGGTTAGTGTACGGATAGGGTTAGGGTTAGTGTTTGGGTTAGGGTTAGTGTTAGGGTACGGCCTAGGGTTAGAATTCGGTTTAGGGATAGGTTTAGGTTTAGGGTTAGGTTTAGAGTACGGTTTAGGGTTAGGGTTAGGGTTAGGGTTAGGGTACGGGTTAGGGTTAGGTTTAGGGTACGGGATAGGTTTAGCGTACAGGTTAAGTTTAGGGTTAGGGTTACGTTTAGGTTACGGGTTAGGTTTAGGGTATGGGTTAGGGTTAGGTATAGGTGAGGGTTAGGGTTAGGGTTAGGGTACGGGTGAGGGTTAGGGTTGGTGTTAGGGTACGGGTTAGTTTTAGGGCTAGGATACGGGTCAGGGTTACGGTTAAGGTTAGGTGTAGGGTTAGGGTATGGGTTAGGGTTAGGGTACGGGTAAGGTTTATGGTTAGGTTTAGGGTTAGGTTTAGGTTTAGGGTGCGGGTTAGGTTTAGGGTGAGTGTTAGCGCTAGTGTATGGGTTAGGGTTACTGTTAGGGTTTGGGTACAGGTTAGGGTTAGGGTTAGGTACGGATAGGGTTGAGTATGGGTTAGGTCAAGTGATAGGGTAAGGTTTAGGGTATGGGTTAGGGTTAGGGATGGTTTAGGTTTAGGGTTAGGGTATGGGTTAGGCTTAGGGTATGGGTTAGGTTTAGGGTCAGGGTAAGTGTTAGGGTTAAGGTTAGGGTACGGGTTAGGTTTACAGTCCGGGTTAGGGTTAGGGTACGGGTTTGGGTTAGGGTTAGGGTTACAGTCCGTGTTAAGGTTAGGTTTAGGGTTAGAGTACGGATTGGGTTAGGGATAGGGTTAGGGTACGTGTTAGGTTTAGGTTTAGTGTATGAGATAGGGTTAGCGTACGGGTTAAGTTTAGGGTTACGGTTAGGTTTAGGTTACGGGTTAGGGTTAGGGTACGGGTTAGGGTTAGGTTTAGGTGCGGTTTAGGGTTAGTGTTAGGTTTTGGGTTAGGGTTAGGGTTATATTACGGGTTAGGGTTAGTGTTAGGGTTAGGTTTAGGGTTAGAGTACGGCTTAGGGTTACTGTTAGAGTTATGGTTAGTGTTAGGGTACAGGTTAGGGTTAGAGTTTGGGTTAGGGTTAGGTTTAGGGTTAGGGTTAGTGTTAGAGTACGGTTGAGAGTTAGTGTTAGGTTTAGGGTTAGGGTTAGGGTTAGGGTACGGGTTAGGTTTAGGTTTAGGGTACGGGATAGGTTTAGCGTATGGGTGAAGTTTAGGGTTAGGGTTAGGTTTAGGTTACGGGTTAGGGTTAGGGTACGGTTTAGGGTTAGGTATAGGTGAGGGTTAGGGTTAGGGTTAGGGTTAGGGTTAGGGTTAGGGTACGGGTTAGGGTTAGGGTTAGGGTACAGGTCAGAATTATGGTAAGTTTAGGGTTAGGGTTAGGGTATGGGTTAGGGTTAGCGTACGGGTAAGAATTATGGTTTGGGTTAGGGTTAGGTAGAGGATTAGGGTGCAGGTTAGGGTTAGCGCTAGGGTATGCGTTAGGGTGACTCTTCGGGTTTGGGTACGGGTTTGGGTTAGGTTTAGGTTACGTGATAGGGTTGGGTACTGGTTAGGTCAAGGAATAGGGTTAGGTTTAGGGTACGGGTTAGGGTTAGGGATGGTTTAGTGTTAGGGTTAGATTATGGGTTAGGCTTAGTTTACGGGTTAGGGTTAGGGTTAGGGTCAGGGTTAGGGTTAGGGTTAGGGTTAGTGTTAGGGTATGGGTGAGGTTTACTGTTCTGGTTAGTGTTAGGGTTAGGGTTAGGGTTATAGTCCGGGTTAGGGTTAGGTTTTGGGTTAGAGTACGGGTTAGGGTTAGTGTTAGGGTTAGGGTTAGTGTGAGGGTACAGGTTAGGGTTAGAGTACGGATTAGGGTTAGGTTTAGGGTTAGGGATACGGTTAGCATACGGGTTAGAGTTAGTGTTAGTGTTAGGTTTAGGGTTAGGGTTAGTGTACGGATCGGGTTAGGGTTAGGGTTAGGGTACGGGTTAGGGTTAGGTTTAGGGTACGAGATAGGGTTAGCGTACGGTTTAAGTTTAAGGTTAGGGTTAGGTTTAGGTTATGGGTTAGGGTTAGGGTACGGGTTAGGGTTATGTTTAGGTGCGGGTTAGGGTTAGGGTTAAGGTTTGGGTACAGGCAAGATTTAGGTTTAGCTCAGGGTTAGGGTTAGAGATAGGATTATGGTATGGGTTAGGGTTACGGTTGGAGTTAGGGTACGGGTTAGTTTTAGGGTTAGGGTACGAGTCAGGGTTACGGTTAATGTTAGGTTTAGAGTTAGGGTATGGGTTAGGGTTAGGGTACAGGTAAGGGTTATGGTTATGGTTAGGTTTAGGGTTAGGTTTAGCGCAAGGTTATGGGTTAGGGTTACTGCTAGGGTTTCGGTATGGGTTAGGTCAAGAGTTAGGGTTAGGTTTAGGGTACGGGTTAGGGTTAGGATTAGGTTTAGGGTTAGGGTTAGGGTATGGGTTAGGCTTATGGTACGGTTTAGGGTTAGGGTTAGGGTCAGGGTTAGGCTTAGCATTAGGGTACAAGTTAGTGTTTGGTTTAGGTATAGGTTACGGGTTAGGGTTAGGGTTAAGGTACGGGTTAGGTTTAGGGTACGGGTACGGGTTAGGGTTAGGGTCAGGTTAAGGTTTAGTGTTAGGGTTAGGTTACGGGTTAGGGTTAGTTTTAGGGTTAGGGTTAAAGTACGGGGTAGGGTTAGTGTTAGGGTTAGGGTTAATATACGGGTTAGGCTTAGGTTTAGGTTTAGGGTTAGGATACAGGTTAGGGTTAGGTTCAGGTTACGGGATAGGGTTAGCGTACAGGTTAAGTTTAGGATTAGGGTTAGGTTTAGGTTACGGGTTAGGGTTAGGGTACGGGTTAGGGTTAGGTTTAGGGTGCAGGTTAAGGTTAGTGTTAGGGTTAGTGTAAGGTTTAGGTTAGGTTTAGGGTCAGGGTTAGGGTTACGGTTAAGTTTAGGGTGCGGGTTAGGGTTAGGGTTAGTGTTAGGGTTAGGGTTAGAGTACGGGATTGGGTTAGTGTTAGGGTATGGGTTAGGTTTAATGATTGAATACGGGTTAGGGTAAGGGTTAGGGTTAGGGTTAGGGTTAGGGGTTAGGGATAGAGTTAGTTTTAGGCTACGGGATAGCGTTAGAGTCCAGATTCGGGTTAGATTTAGGGTTAGGGTTAGGGTTAGGGTTGTAGTTTGGGTTATGGTTAGAGTTAGGGTTAGGTTTAGGGTTAGAGTACGGGTTAAGATTAGTGTTAGGGTTAGGGTTAGTGTTAGGGTATGGATTAGGTTTAGAGTACGGGTTAGGGTTATGTTTAGGGTTAGGGTTAGGGTTAGGGTACGGGTTAGGGTTAGTGTTAGGGTTAGGGTTAGGGTTAGTGTACGAATAGGGTTAGGGTTAGGGTTAGGGTTAGGGTACGGATTAGGGTTAGGTTTAGGGTACAGGATAGGGTTAGTGTCTGGGTTAAGTTTAGGGTTAGGGTTAGGTTTAGGTTACGGGTTAGGGTTAGGGTACGGTTTAGGTTTAGGTTTAGTTGCGGGTTAGGGTTAGGGTATGGGTGAGGGTTAGGTTTAGGATCAGGATTAAGGTTAGGGATAGGGTTATGGTCGGGTTAAGGTTAGGGTTGGGGTTAGGGTACGGGTTAGTTTTAGGGTTAGGGTACGTGTTAGGGTTATGGTTAAGGTTAGGTTTAGGGTTAGGGCATGGGTTAGGGTTAGGGTTCGGGTAAGAGTTATGGTTAGGGTTAGGTTTAGGGTGCGAGTTAGGCTTAGGGTTACGGTTAGAGTGAGCGCTAGGGTATGGGTTAAGGTTACTTTTGGGTTTGGGTACGGGTTAGGGTTAGGTTTAGTGTACGAGATAGGGTTGGGTATGGGTTAGGTCAAGGCTTAGGGTTCGGTCTTGTGTACGGGTTAGGGTTAGGGTTAGGTTTAGGGTTAGGTTTAGGGTTAGGTTTAGGGTACGGCTTTGGTTTAGGGTACGGTTAGGGTTAGGTCAGGGTTAGGGTTAAGGTATGGGTTAGGTTTAGGGTACGTGTTAGGGTTACGGTTAGGGTCAGGGTTAGGGTTAGGGTTAGGGTATGAGTTAGGGTTAGGGTTAGGTTTAGGGTATGGGTTAGGGTTAGGGTTAGGGTTAGGGTTAGTTTTAGGGTACGGGTTAGGTTTAGGGTACGGTTAGGGTTAGGTCAGGGTTAGGGTTAGGGTACGAGTTAGGGTTAGGGTTAGGGTACGGGTTAGGGTTAGGGTTATGTTACGGGTTAGGGTTAGGGTTAGGGTTAGCGTACAGGTTAGGGTTATGTTTAAGGTACGGATGAGGGTTAGGGTTAGGGTTCGCGTTAGTGTAAGGGTTAGGGTTAGGTTTAGAGTCAGGGTTAGGGTTAGGGTTAGTGTTAGGGTACGGGTTAGGGTTATGGTTAAGGTTAGCATTAGGGTTAGGGTATGGGTTAGGGTTAGGTTACGGTTAAGGGTTATGGTTTGTGTTAGGGTTAGGGTTAAGTTTAGGGTGCTGGTTAGGGTTAGGGTTAGAGTCGGGTATGGGTTAGTGTTAGGGTACGGGTTAGGTTTACCGTTTGGTTACGGGTTAGGGTAAGGGTTAGGGTGAATGTTAGGGTTAGGCTACGGGTAGGGTTAGAGTATGGGTTAGGGTTAGGGTTAGGGTTAGGGTTAGGGTTAGTGTTAGGGCAGGGTTAAGGTTACGGTACGGGATAGGTTTAGTGTACGTGTTAGGTCTAGGGTTAGGGTTAGGTTAGGTTTAGTGTGCGGGTTAGGGTTAGGGTTAGGGTACGTGTTAGGGTTAGGGTTTGGGTAAGGGTTAGGGTTACGTTTAGGGTTAGGTTATGGGTTAGGTTTAGTCTTAGGGTAAGGGTTAGTGTTAGGGTAAGGGTTAGGGTTAGAGTAAGGGTTAGGGTTAGGGTTAGTGTACGGATTGTGTTGGGGTTAGGGTTAGGGTTAGGGTTAGGGTTAGGGTTAGGTTTAGGGTTAGGGTTAGGGTATGGGTTAGGCTTATGGTACGGGTTAGGGTTAGGGTTAGGGTCAGGGATAGGCTTAGCATTAGGGTACGAGTTAGGGTTAGGTTTAGGTATAGGGTAAGGGTTAGGGTTAGGCTTAAGGTATGGGTTAGGTTTAGGGTACGGGTACGGGTTAGGGTTAGGGTCAGCTTTAGGTTTAGTGTTAGGGTTAGGTTACAGGTTAGAGTTAGGTTTAGGGTTAGGGTTATTGTACGGGGTAGGGTTAGTGTTTGGGTTAGGGTTAATATACGGGTTAGGCTTAGGGTTAGGTTAGGGTTAGGGTACGGTTTAGGGTTAGGTTTAGGGTGCGGGTTAAGGTTAGTGTTAGGGTTAGTGTAAGGGTTAGGGTTAGGTTTAGGGTCAGGGTTAGGGTTAGGGTTAAATTTAGGGTGCGGGTTATTGTTAGGGTTAGTGTTAGGGTTAGGTTTAGAGTACGGGATTGGGTTAGTGTTAGGGTACGGGTTAGGTTTAACGATTGAATACGGGGTAGGGTAAGGGTTAGGGTAGGGTTAGGGTTAGGGGTTAGGGATAGAGTTAGTGTTAGGCTACGGGATAGGGTTAGAGTCCAGATTCAGGTTAGGTTTAGGGTTAGGGTTAGTGTTATAGTTTGGGTTAGGGTTAGAGTTAGGGTTAGGTTTAGGGTTTGAGTACGGGTTAGGGTTAGTGTTAGGGTTAGGGTTAGTGTTAGGGTACGGATTAGGTTTAGAGTACGGGTTCGGGTTACATTTAGGATTAGGGTTAGGGTTAGAGTACGGGTTAGTGTTAGTGTTAGTGTTAGGGTTAGGGTTAGGATTAGTGTACGAATAGGGTTAGGGTTAGGGTTAGGTTTAGGGTACGGATTAGGGTTAGGTATAGGGTACGGGATAGGGTTAGTGTCTGGGGACAGTTTAGGGTTAGGGTTAGGTTTAGGTTACAGGTTAGGTTTAGGGTACGTGTTAGGGTTTGTTTAGTTGCAGGTTAGCGTTAGGGTACGAGATAGGGTTAGTTTTAGGGTCAGGTTTAAGGTTAGGAATAGGGTTATGGTACGGGTTAGGGTTAGGGTTGGGGTTAGGGTAAGGGTTAGTTTTAGGGTTAGGGTACGGGTTAGGGTTACCGTTAAGGTTAGGGTTAGGGTTAGGGTGTGGGTTAGGGTTAGGGTACGGTTAAGGGTTATGGTTATGGTTAGGGTTAGGGTTAAATTTAGGGTGTGGTTTAGGGTTAGGGTTAGGGTTAGAGTACGGGTTTGGGTTAGTGTTAGGGTGCGGGTTAGGTATACCGTTTGGGTACGGGTTAGGGTAAGGTTTAGGGTTAGGTTTAGGGGTTAAGGTTAGAGTTAGGGTTAGGCTATGGGATAGTGTTAGAGTACGGGTTAGGGTTAGGTTTAGGGCAAGGGTTAGGGTTAGGGTTATAGTACGCGTTAGGGTTAGAGCTAGGGTTAGGTTTAGATTAGAGTACGGGCTAGGGTTAGTGTTAGGTTAGGGTTAGGGTTAGGTTTAGTGTACGATTAGGGTTAGGGTTAGGGTTAGGGTACGGGTTAGGGTTAGGTTTAGGGTTAAGTTTAGGGTTAGAGTACGTGTTAGGGTAAGTGTTAGGTTTAGGGTTAGGGATCGTGTACGGATAGGGTTAGGGTTAGGGTTAGGGTTAGGGTACGGTTTAGGGTTAGGTTTATGTGCGGGTTAGGGTTAGGGTACGGGTTAGCATTAGGTTTAGGGTCAGGGTTAGGGTTAGGGATAGGGTTATGATCGGGTTAGGGTTAGGGTTGGGGTTAGGGTACGGGTTAGTTTTAGGGTTAGGGTACGGGTTAGGGTTATGATTAAGGTTAGGTTTAGGGTTAGGGTATGGGTTAGGGTTAGGGTACAGGTAAGAGTTATGGTTAGGGTTAGGGTTACATTTAGGTTTAGGGTGCGGGTTAGGCTTAGGGTTAGGGTTAGGTTTAGCCCTAGGGTATGGTTTAAGGTTCCTTTTGGGTTTGGGTATGGGTTAGGGTTAGGTTTAGGGTACAAGATAGGGTTGGCTATGGGTTAGGTCAAGGGTTAGGGTTCGGTCTTGGGTACGGGTTTGGGTTAGGGTTAGGTTTAGGGTTAGGGTTAGTGTATGGGTTAGGTTTAGGGTGCGTGTTAGGGTTAGGGTCAGGGTCAGGGTTAGGGTTAGGGTTAGGGTATGAGTTAGGGTTAGGGTTAGGTTTAGGGTATGGGTTATGGTTAGGGATAAGGTTAGGTTTAGGGTACGGGTTAGGTTTAGGGTACGGTTAGGGTTAGGTCAGGGTTAGGGTTAGGGTACGAGTTAGGGTTAGGGTTAGGGTACGGGTTAGGGTTAGGGTTATGTTACGGGTTAGGGTTAGGGTTAGGGTTAGGGTACAGTTTAGGGTTATGTTTAGGGTCCGGGTTAGCGTTAGGGATAGGGTTATGGTACGGGTTAGGGTTAGGGTTGTGTTAGGGTACGGGTTAGTTTTAGTGTTTGGTACGGGTCAGGGTTATGGTTAAGGTTAGGGTTAGGGTTAGGGTCGGGTTAGGGTTAGGGTTGGGGTTAGGGTACAGGTTAGTTTTAGTGTTAGGGTACGGGTTATGGTTATGGTTAAGGTTCGTGTTAGGGTTAGGGTATCATTAGGGTTAGGTTATGGTTAAGGGTTATGGTTTGGGTTAGGGTTAGGGTTAAGTTTAGGGTGCGGGTTAGGGTTAGGGTTAGGGTTAGAGTATGGGTTTTGTTGAATGTTAGGGTACGGGTTAGGTTTACCGTTTTGGTATGGGTTAGGGTAAGGGTTAGGGTTAGGGTTAGGGTTAGGGTTAGGTGTTAGTGGTAGGGTTAGGGTTAGGCTACGGGTAGGGTAGGGTAAGGGTGAGGGTTAGGGTTAGGGTTCGCGTTAGTGTAAGGGTTAGGGTTAGGTTTAGAGTCAGGGTTAGGGTTAGGGTTAGTGTTAGGTTACGGGTTAGGGTTATGGTTAAGGTTAGTGTGAGGGTTAGGGTATGGGTTAGGGTTAGGTTAAGGTTAAGGGTTATGGTTTGTGTTAGGGTTAGGGTTAAGTTTAGGGTGCGAGTTAGGGTTAGGGTTAGAGTCGGGTTTGGGTTAGTGTTAGGGTACGGGTTAGGTTTACCGTTTGGTTACGGGTTAGGGTAAGGGTTAGGGTGAATGTTAGGGTTAGGCTACGGGTAGGGTTAGAGTACGGGTTAGGGTTAGGGCTAGGGTTCTGGTTAGGGTTAGTGTACGGGTTAGGGTTAGGGTTAGGGTAGGGTTAAGGTTACGGTACGGGATAGGTTTAGTGTACGTGTTAGGTCTAGGGTTATGGTAAGGTTTAGTGTGCGGGTTAGGGTTAGGGTTAGGGTATGTGTTAGGGTTAGGGTTTGGGTAAGGGTTAGTGTTAGGGTAAGGGTTAGGGTTAGAGTAAGGGTTAGGGTTAGGTTTAGGTTTAGGGTTAGGTTTAGAGTACGGGTTAGGGTTAGTGTTAGTGTTAGGGTTAGGGTTAGTGTACGGATAGGGTTAGGGTTAGGGTTAGAGTATGGTTAGGGTTAGGGTTAGGGTTAGGGTTAGAATATGGGTTAGGGTTAGTGTTAGGGTTAGTGAATGGGTTAGGGTTAGGGTTAGGGTACGGGTTAGAGTTAGGGTTAGGGTTAGGGTTAGGGTACGGGTTAGGGTTAGGTTTAGGGTACGGGCTAGGTTTAGCGTACGGGTTAAGATTAGGTTTAGGGTTAGGTTTTGGTTACGGGTAAGGGTAAGGGTACAGGTTAGGGTTAGGTTTAGGTGAGGTTTAGGGTTAGGGTAAGGAGTTAGGGTTAGAGATAGGATTAGGCTACGGGTAGGGTTAGGGTACGGGTTAGGGTACGGGTTAGGGTTAGGGTTCGTGTTAGGGTTAGTGTACAGTTTAGGTTTAGGGTTAGGGTTAGGGTTAGTGTTAGGGTTACGATACGGGTTAGAGTTAATGTTGGGGTATGGGATAGGGTTAGTGTACGTGTTATGTCTAGGGTTAGGTTTAGGTTTAGTGTGCGGTTTAGGGTTAGGGTCAGGGTATGTGTTAGGGTTAGGGTTTGGTACGGGTTAGTGTTAGGTTTAGGGTTAGGGTACGGGTTAGGTTTAGGGTTAGGGTATGGTTTAGGGTTAGGGTACGGGTTAGGGTTAGGGTTAGGTCAGGGTTAAGGTTAGGGTTAGGCTTAGGGTACGGTTTAGGGTTACTCTGCGGGTTAGGGTTATGGTTATGGTTAGGGTTAGGGTTAGCGTTATAGTACGGGTTAGGTTTAGAGTTATGGTTAGGTTTAGGGTTAGAGTACGGGTTAGGGTTAGTGTTAGGGTTATGTTTAGGGTTAGGGTTAGGGTTAGGTTTAGGGTACGGTTTAGGGTTAGTTTTAGGTATAGCGTTAGTGTTAGGCTATGGGTTAGGCTTAGGGTACGGGTTAGGGTTAAAGTTAGTGTACGTTAGGGTTAGGGGTAGGGTACGAGTTAGGGTTCGGGTTATGTTAGGGTACGGGTTAGGGTTAGGATTAGGGTTAGAGTACGGGTGAGGATTAGGGTACGGGTTACAGTTAGGGTTAGGGTCAGGGTTAGGGTTATGGTTAGGGTACAAGTTAGGGTTAGTGTTAGGCTACGTGTTAGGTTTAGTGTTATGGTACGGGTTAGGGTTACAGTACGGGTTAGGGTTAGGGTGAGGGTTAGGGTTAGGGTTAGAGTATGGTTAGGTTTAGGATTAGGGTTAGTGTACGAGATAGGGTTATGGTTAGGGTTAGGTTTCGGGTTAGGTTTAGAGTACGGGGTAGGGTTAGTGTTAGGGTTAGGGTTAGGTTTAATGCACGGGTTAGGGTTAGGGTTAGGTTTAGGGTTAGTTACGGGTTAGGGTTAGGGTTAGGGTACGGTTTAGGGTTAGTGTACGGGTTAGGGTTAGGTCAGGATTAGGTTTAGGGTTAGGGTTAGTGTACTGGTTAGGGTTACTGTAAGGGTTAGGGTTATGGTTATGGTTAGGGTAGGGTTAGCGTTATAGTACGGCTTAGGGTTAGAGTACGGGTTAGGTTTAGGGTTAGAGTACGGGTTATGGTTAGTGGTAGGGTTAGGGTTAGTGTTAGAGTACGGGTTAGGGTTAGAGTACGGGTTAGGGTTAGGTTTAGGGTTAGGGTTAGGGTTAGAGTACGGGTTAGGGTTAGTGTTAGTGTTAGGTTTAGGGTTAGGATTAGGGTACAGGTTAGGGTACGGGTTAGGGTTAGGGTACTGGTTAGGTTTAGGGTACGGGTTAGGGTTAGGGTTAGGGTCAGGGTTAGGGTTAGGGTTAGGGTACAAGTTAGGTTTAGGGTTAGGGTATGGGTAAGAGTTATGGTTAGGGTTAGGGTTACGTTTAGGTTTAGGTTGCAGGTTAGGTTTAGGTTTAGGGTTAGGGTTAGCCCTAGGGTATGGGTTAAGGTTACTTTTGGGTTTGGGTATGGGTTAGGGTTAGGTTTGGGGTACAAGATAGGGTTGGGTATGGGTTAGGTCAAGGGTTAGGGTTCGGTCTTGGGTACGGTTTGGGTTAGGGTTAGGTTTAGGGTTAGGGTTAGGGTATGGGTTAGGTTTAGGGTACGTGTTAGGTTTAGGGTTAGGGTCAGGGTTAGGGTTAGGGTTAGGGTATGAGTAGGGTTAGGGTTAGGTTTAGGGTATGGGTTAGGGTTAGGGTTAGGGTTAGGTTTAGGGTACGGGTTAGGTTTAGGGTACGGTTAGGGTTAGGTCAGGGTTAGGGTTAGGGTACGAGTTAGGGTTAGGGTTAGGGTACGGGTTAGGGTTAGGGTTTTGTTACGGGTTAGGGTTAGGGTTAGGGTTAGGGTACAATATAGGGTTATGTTTAGGGTCCGGGTTAGCGTTAGGGATAGGGTTATGGTACGGGTTAGGTTTAGGGTTGGAGTTAGGGTACGGGTTAGTTTTAGGGTTTGGTACGGGTCAGGGTTATGGTTAAGGTTAGGGTTAGGTTTAGGGTACGGGTTAGAGATAGGGTTGGGGTTAGGGTACAGGTTAGTTTTAGGGTTAGGGTACGGGTTATGGTTATGGTTAAGGTTAGTGTTAGTGTTAGGGTATGGGTTAGGGTTAGGTTACGGTTAAGGGTTATGGTTTGGGTTAGGGTTAGGGTTAAGTTTAGGGTGCGGGTTAGGGTTAGGGTTAGGGTTAGTGTTAGAGTATGGGTTTTGTTTAGTGTTTGGGTACGGGTTAGGCTTACCGTTTTGGTACGGGTTAGGGTAAGGGTTAGGGTTAGGGTTAGGGTTAGGTGTTAGTGGTAGGGTTAGGGTTAGGCTACGGGTAGGGTAGGATACGGGTGAGGGTTAGGGTTAGGGTTCGCGTTAGTGTAAGGGTTAGGGTTAGGTTTAGAGTCAGGGTTAGGGTTAGGGTTAGTGTTAGGTTACGGGTTAGGGTTATGGTTAAGGTTAGCGTGAGGGTTACGGTATGGGTTAGGGTTAGGTTACGGTTAAGGGTTATGATTTGTGTTAGGGTTAGCGTTAAGTTTAGGGTGCTGGTTAGGGTTAGGGTTAGAGTCGGGTTTGGGTTAGTGTTAGGGTATGGGTTAGGTTTACCGTTTGGTTACGGGTTAGGGTAAGGGTTAGGGTGAATGTTAGGGTTAGGCTACGGGTAGGGTTAGAGTACGGGTTAGGGTTAGGGATAGGGTTAGGGTTAGGGTAGGGTTAAGGTTATGGTACGGGATAGGTTTAGTGTACGTGTTAGGTCTAGGTTTAAAGTAAGGTTTAGTGTGCGGGTTAGGGTTTGGGTATGGGTTAGTGTTAGGGTAAGGGTTAGGGTTAGAGTAAGGTTTAGGGTTAGGTTTAGGTTTAGGGTTAGGTTTAGAGTACGTGTTAGGGTTAGTGTTAGGTTTAGGGTTAGGGTTAGTGTACGGATAGGGTTAGGGTTAGGGTTAGAGTATGGTTAGGGTTAGGGTTAGGGTTAGGGTTAGGGTTAGAATATGGGTTAGGGTTAGTGTTAGGGTTAGTGAAAGGGTTAGGGTTAGGGTTAGGGTACGTGTTAGATTTAGGGTTAGGGTTAGGGTTAGGGTATGGGTTAGGGTTAGGTTTAGGGTACGGGCTAGGGTAGGCGTACGGGTTAAGATTAGGTTTAGGGTTAGGTTTAGGTTATAGGTAAGGGTAAGGGTACAGGTTAGGGTTAGGTTTAGGTGAGGTTTAGGGTTAAGGTAAGGAGTTAGGATTAGAGTTAGGATTAGGCTACGGTTAGGGTTAGGGTACGGGTTAGGGTTAGGGTTCGTGTTAGGGTTAGTGTACGGTTTAGTTTTAGGGTTAGGGTTAGGGTTAGTGTTAGGGTTACGATACGGGTTAGGGTTAAAGTTGGGGTATGGGATAGGGTTAGTGTACGTGTTAGGGTTAGAGTTAGGGTTAGGGTTAGGGTTAGAGTATGGTTAGGGTTAGTGTTAGGGTTAGGGTTAGAGCACGGGTTAGGGTTAGTGTTAGGTTAGGTTTAGGATTAGGGTTAGTGTACGGGTTAGGGTTATGGTTAGGGTTAGGTTTCGGGTTAGGTTTAGAGTACGGGGTAGGGTTAGTGTTTGGGTTAGGGTTAGGTTTAATGCACGGGTTAGGCTTAGGGTTAGGTTTAGGGTTAGTTACGGGTTAGGGTTAGGGTTAGGTACGGTTTAGGGTTAGCATACGGGTTAGGGTTAGGTCAGGGTTAGGTTTAGGGTTAGGGTTAGTGTACCGGTTAGGGTTACTGTAAGGGTTAGGGTTATGGTTATGGTTAGGGTAGGGTTAGCGTTATAGTACGGCTTAGGGTTAGAGTTAGGGTTAGGTTTAGGGTTAGAGTACGGGTTACGGTTAGTGGTAGGGTTAGGGTTAGTGTTAGAGTACGGGTTAGGGTTAGAGTACGAGTTAGGGTTAGGTTTAGGGTTAGGGTTAGGGTTAGAGTACGGGTTAGGGTTAGTGTTAGGGTTAGGGTTAGGGTTAGGATTAGGGTACGGGTTAGGGTACGGGTTACGGTAGGGTACTGGTTAGGTTTAGGGTACGGGTTAGGGTTAGGGTTAGGGTCAGGGTTAGGGTTAGGTTTAGGGTACGATTTAGGGTTAGGGTATGGGTTAGGGTTAGGGTTATGGTACGGGTTTGGGTTACAGTACGGGTTAGGGTTAGGGTGAGGGTTAGGGTTAGGGTTAGTGTACGGTTAGGGTTAGGGTTAGGGTTAGGGTACGATTTAGGGTTAGGGTTAGTGTTAGAGTACGGGGTAGGGTTAGTGTTAGGTTTAGGGTTAGGGTTAATGTATGGGTTAGGCTTAGGGTTAGGTTTAGGGTTAGGATACGGGTTAGGGTTAGGTTTAGGGTATGGGATAGGGTTAGCGTACGGGTTATGTTTAGTGTTAGGGTTAGGTTTAGGTTACGGATTAGGGTTAGGGTACGGGTTAGGGTTAGATTTATGGTGCGGGTTAGGGTTAGTTTTAGAGTAAGGGTTAGGGTTAAGTTTAGGGTCAGGGTTAGTGTTAGGGTTAGTGATAGGGTACCGCTTAGCTTTAGGGTTGCGGTTAGGTTACGGGTTAGTTTTAGGGTTAGGGTACAGTTTAGGGTTATGGTTAAGTTTAGGGTTAAGTTTAGGGTATGGGTTAGGTTTAGGTTACGGTTAAGGGTTATGGTTTGGGTTAGGTTTAGGGTTAAGTTTAGGCTGCGGTTTAGAGTTAGAGTTAGGGTTAGAGTACGGGTTTGGGTTAGTGTTAGGGTACGGGTTAGGTTAACTGTTTGGGTGTGGGTTAGGGAAGGGTTAGGGTTAGGGTTACGGGTTAGGGTTAGAGTTAGTGTTAGGCTACGTGTATGTTTAGGGACGGGTTAGGGTTAGGGTTAGGGTTCGGGTTAGGGTTAGTTTATGGGTTAGGGTTAGGTTTAGGGTTAGGGTTAGGTGTAGGGTTAGGGTTAGTGTTAGGATTACGGTACGGCTTAGGGTTAAGTTTATGGTAAGGGATAGGATTACTGTACGTGTTAGGTCTAGGGTTAGGTTTAGGTTTAGGGTACGGGTTAGAGTTACGGTTAAGGATAGGGTTAGTGAGAGGGTATGGGTTAGGTTTAGTGTACCCGTAAGGGTTATGTTTAGGGTTAGGCTTAGGTTTAGGGTGCGGGTTAGTCTTAGGTTTAGGGTTAGGTTTAGCGCTAGGGTATGGGTAAGGGTTACTGTTAGGGTTTGGGTACAGGTTAGGCTTAGCGTTAGGGTTAGGGTTAGATTATGGGGTAGGGTTAGTGTTAGGGTTAGGGTTAGGGTTAATGTATGGGTTAGGCTTAGAGTTAGTTTAGGGTTAGTTTACAGGTTAGTGTTAGGGTTAGGGTATGGGATAGGGTTAGCGAATGGGTTAAGTTTAGTGTTAGGGTTATGTTTAGGTTACGGGTTAGGGTTAGGGTACGGGTTAGGTTTAGGTTTAGGGTTCAGGTTAGGGTTAGGTTTAGGGTTAGTGTACGGGTTAGGGTTAGGTTTAGGGTCAGGGTTAAGGTTATTGTTAGTGTTAGGGTATGAGTTAGGGTTAGGGTTGGGGTTAGAGTACGGTTTAGGTTTAGGGTTAGTGTACGGGTTAGGGTTATGGTTAAAGTTAGGGTTAGGTTTATGGTGTGGGTTAGGGGTATGGTACTGTTAAGGGTTATGTTTAGGGTTAGGGTTAGGGTTAAGTTTAGGGTGCGGTTTAGGGTTAGGTTTAGGGATAGGGTTAGGGTTAGAGTACGGGTTTGGGTTAGTGTTAGGGTACAGGTTAGGTTTACCGTTTGGGTACAGGTTAGGGTAAGGTGTAGGGTTAGGTTTAGGGTTAGGGGTTAGTGTTAGAGTTAGGGTTAGGCTACGGGATAGGGTTAGAGTACGGGTTAGGGTTACGGTTAGCATAAGGGTTAGGGTTAGGGTTATAGTATGGATTAGGTTTAGAGTTAGGGTTAGGTTTAGTGTTAGAGTACGGGTTAGGGTTAGTGTTAGGGTTAGGTTTATTGTTAGAGTATGGGTTAGGGTTAGAGTACGGGTTAGGTTTAGGTTTAGGGTTAGGGTTAGGGTTAGAGTACAGGTTAGGGCTAGTGTTAGGGTTAGGGTTAGGGTTAGTGTATGGATCATGTTAGGTTTAGGGCTAGGGTTAGGGTACGGGTTAGGGTTAGGGTTCGGGTTAGGGTTAGGCTACGGTTAGGGTTAGGGTTAGGCTACGGGTAGGGTTAGGGTTAGGCTATGGGTAGGGTTAGGGTACGGGTTAGGGTTAGGGTTCGGGTTAGGGTTAGTGTACGGGTTAGGGTTAGAGTTAGGTTTAGGGTTAGGGTTCGGGTTAGGGTACGGGTTAGGGTTACTGTACGGATTAGGTTTTGAGTTAGGTTGAGGTATAGGTTTATTTTTTTATTTTTTTTAAAGATTTTATTTATTTATGATAGTCACAGAGAGAGAGAGAGAGAGGCAGAAACACAGGCAGAGGGAGAAGCAGGCTCCATGCAGGGAGCCCGACATGGGATTCGATCTCGAGTCTCCAGGATCATGTCCTGGGCCAAACGCAGGCGCCAAACTGCGGCGCAAACCAGGTATCCCGAGGTATAGGTTTAGAGTACGGGTTAGTTTTAGTGTTATGGTTAGGGTTAGTGTTAGGGTACGTTTAGGGTTAGAGTACGGGTTAGGGTTAGGTTTAGGGTTAGGGTTAGGGTTAGAGTAGGGGTTAGGGTTAGTGTTAGGGTTAGGGTTAATGTTCGGATAGGGTTAGGGTTAGAGTTAGGTTTAGGGTACGGGTTTGGGTTAGTGTTAGCGTACGGGTTAGGTTTACCTTTTGGGTATGGGTTAGGGTAAGGTTTAGGGTTAGGGGTTAGGGTTAGAGTTATTGTTAGGCTACGGGTAGCGTTAGGGTATGGGTTAGGGTTCGGGTTAGGGTTAGGTTTAGGTTTAGTGTTATGGTTACGGTACAGTTTAGGGTTAAGTTTGGGTTACGGGATAGGGTTAGTGTACGTGTTAGGTCTAGGTTTAGGGTTAGGTTTAGGTGCGGGTTAGGGTTATGGTTAGGTCATGTGTTAGGGTTAGGGTTTGGGTACGGGTTAGCGTTACGTTTAGGGTTAGGGTTAGGGTTAGGTTTAGGGTTAGGGTTAGGGTTAGGGTACGGATTAGGGTTACTGTACGGTTTAGGGTTAGGGTTAGGGTTATAATACCTGTTAGGGTTAGAGTTAGGGTTAGGTTTAGGGTTAGAATATGGGTTAGGGTTAGTGTTAGGGTTAGGGTTAGAGTTAGGGTATGGGTTAGGGTTAGAGTACGGGTTAGGGTTAGGTTTAGGGTTAGGGTTAGAGTACGGGTTAGGGTTAGTGTTAGTTTAGGGTTAGGGTTAGGTTTAGGGTCAGGGTTAGGGTTAGAAATAGGGTTATGATACGGGCTAGGGTTAGGGTTGGGGTTAGGGTACGGGTTAGTTTTAGGGTTAGGGTACGGGTTAGGGTTACGGTTAAGGTTAGGATTAGTGTAGGGTATGGGTTAGGGTTAGGGTACGGGATAGGGTTGGCTACGGGTTAGGTCAAGGGTTAGGGTTAGTTTTACGGTACGGGTTAGGGATAGGGTTATGTTTAGGGTTAGGGTTAGGGTATGGGTTAGGTTTAGGGTACGGGTTAGGGTTATGGTTCGGGTCAGGGTTAGGGTTAGGGTTAGGGTACGAGTTAGGTTTAGGGTTAGGTTTAGGGTAATGGTTAGCGTTAGGGTTAGGGTTAGGGTACGGGTTAAGTTTAGGTTATGAGTTAGGGTTAGTGTTAGGTTCAGGGTTAGTGTTAGGTAACGAGTTAGGGTTAGGGTTAGGGTACGGGTTAGGGTTAGGGCTATGTTATGCGTTAGGGTTACAGTACGGGTTAGGGTTAGGGTGAGGGTTAGGGTTAGGGTTAGAGTACGGCTTAGGGTTAGTGTTAGGGTTAGGGTTAGGGTTAGGTTTAGAGTATGGGTTAGTGTTAGTGCTAGGGTTAGGGTAAGGGTTAGGGTTAGGGTTAGGATACGGTTTATGGTTAGTGTTAGGGTTAGGCTTAAGATTAATGTACGGGTTAGGCTTAGGGTTAGGTTTAGGGTTAGGTTATGGGTTAGGGTTAGGTTTAGAGTGCAGGATAGGGTTAGCATATGGGTTAAGTTTAGGGTTAGGTTTAGGTTTAGGTTACGGGTTAGGGTTAGGCTACGGATTAGGGTTAGGTTTACAGTGCTGGTTAGGGTTAAAGTTAGGGTTAGTGTACTGCTAGGGTCATTTTTAGGGTCAGGGTTAGGGATAAGGTTACTGTTAGGGTATGGGTTAGGGTTAGGGTTGGGGTTAGGGTACGGGTTAGTTTTAGGTTTAGGGTACGGGTTAGGGTTACGGTTTAATTTAGGGATAGGGTTAGGGTGTAATTTAGGGTTAGGGTACGGTTATGGGTTATGGTTAGGCTTTGGGTTAGGTTTAAGTTTAGGGTGCGGTTTACGGTTAGGGTTAAGGTTAGAGTACGGGTTTGGGTTAGTGTTAGGGTACGGGTTAAGTTTACCGTTTGAGTATGGGTTAGGGTATGGTTAGAGTTAGGGGTTAGGGATAGAGTTACGGTTAGGCTATGGGATAGGGTTAGAGTACGGGTTAGTATTAGGGTTAGGGTTAGGGTTAGGGTTATAGTATGGGTTAGGGTTAGAGTTAGGGTTAGGGTATGGGTTAGGTTTAGGGTACGGGTTAGGTTTAGGGTTAGGGTCAGTGTTAGGGTTAGGGTTAGGGTACGATTTAGGGTTAGGGTTAGGTTTAGTGTACGGGTTAGGGTTAGGGTTAGTGTACGGTTAGGTTTAGTGTACGGGTTAGGGTTATGGTACGTGTTAGGGTTAGAGTACGGGTTAGTGTTAGGGTGAGGGTTATGGTTAGGTTTAGAGTATGGTTAGGGTTAGGGTCAGGGTTAGGTTTAGTGTACGAGTTAGGGTTAGGGTTAGGGTACGGGTTAGGGTTAGGGTTAGGGTACGGGTTAGGGTTGCAGTACGGGTTAGTGTTAGGGTGAGGGTTATGGTTAGGTTTAGAGTACGGTTAGGGTTAGGGTTAGAGTACGGGTTAGGGTTAGTGTTAGGGTTAGGGTTAGGGTTACGGTTAGGGTTAGGGTTAGTGTTAGGGTGAGGGTTACGGTTAGGGTTAGAGTACGATTAGGGTTAGGGTTAGAGTACGGGTTATGGTTAGTGTTAGGCTTAGGGTTAGGGTTAGGGTTAGGGTTAGGTTTAGAGTACGGTGTAGGGTAGTGTTAGGGTTAGGGATAGGGTTAGGGTTAATGTACGGGTTAGGCTTAGGGTTAGTTTTAGGGTTAGGATAAGAGTTAGGGTTAGGTTTAGGGTACGGGATAGTGTTAGCATATGGGTTAAATTTAGGGTTAGGGTTAGTTTTAGGGTGCGGGTTAGGGTTAGGGTTTGTGTAAGGTTTAGTGTTAGGTTTAGGGTCAGGGTTAGGGTCATGGTACGGGTTAGGGTTAGGGTTGGGGTTAGGGTACAGGTTAGTTTTAGGGTAAGGGTACGGGTTAAGGTTATGGTTAAAGTTAGGGTTAGTGTTAGGGTAAGGGTTATGGTTAGGGTACGGGTAAGGGTTATGGTTAGGTTTAGGGTTACGATTAGGTTTAGGGTGCGGGTTAGGCTTAGGGTTAGAGTTAGGGTTAGCCCTACTGTATGGGTTAGGGTTACTGTTAGGGTTTGGGTACGGGTTAGGGTTAGGTTTAGGGTACGATATAGGGTTGGGTATGGGTTAGGTCAAGTGCTAGGGTTAGGTTTAGGGTACGAGTTAGGTTTAGGTTTAGGTTTAAGGTTAGGATAAGAGTTAGGTTTAGGTTTAGGATACAGGATAGGGTTAGCGTACGGGTTAAGTTTAGGGTTAGGGTTAGGTTTAGGTTACGGGTTAGGGTTAGGGTACGGGTTAGGGTTAGGGTTAGGGTTAGGGTACAGTTTAGGGTTATGTTTAGGGTCCGGGTTAGCGTTAGGGATAGGGTTATGGTACGGGTTAGGGTTAGGGTTGTGTTAGGGTACGGGTTAGTTTTAGTGTTTGGTACGGGTCAGGGTTATGGTTAAGGTTAGGGTTAGGGTTAGGGTCGGGTTAGGGTTAGGGTTGGGGTTAGGGTACAGGTTAGTTTTAGTGTTAGGGTACGGGTTATGGTTATGGTTAAGGTTCGTGTTAGGGTTAGGGTATCATTAGGGTTAGGTTATGGTTAAGGGTTATGGTTTGGGTTAGGGTTAGGGTTAAGTTTAGGGTGCGGGTTAGGGTTAGGGTTAGGGTTAGAGTATGGGTTTTGTTGAATGTTAGGGTACGGGTTAGGTTTACCGTTTTGGTATGGGTTAGGGTAAGGGTTAGGGTTAGGGTTAGGGTTAGGGTTAGGTGTTAGTGGTAGGGTTAGGGTTAGGCTACGGGTAGGGTAGGGTAAGGGTGAGGGTTAGGGTTAGGGTTCGCGTTAGTGTAAGGGTTAGGGTTAGGTTTAGAGTCAGGGTTAGGGTTAGGGTTAGTGTTAGGTTACGGGTTAGGGTTATGGTTAAGGTTAGTGTGAGGGTTAGGGTATGGGTTAGGGTTAGGTTAAGGTTAAGGGTTATGGTTTGTGTTAGGGTTAGGGTTAAGTTTAGGGTGCGAGTTAGGGTTAGGGTTAGAGTCGGGTTTGGGTTAGTGTTAGGGTACGGGTTAGGTTTACCGTTTGGTTACGGGTTAGGGTAAGGGTTAGGGTGAATGTTAGGGTTAGGCTACGGGTAGGGTTAGAGTACGGGTTAGGGTTAGGGCTAGGGTTCTGGTTAGGGTTAGTGTACGGGTTAGGGTTAGGGTTAGGGTAGGGTTAAGGTTACGGTACGGGATAGGTTTAGTGTACGTGTTAGGTCTAGGGTTATGGTAAGGTTTAGTGTGCGGGTTAGGGTTAGGGTTAGGGTATGTGTTAGGGTTAGGGTTTGGGTAAGGGTTAGTGTTAGGGTAAGGGTTAGGGTTAGAGTAAGGGTTAGGGTTAGGTTTAGGTTTAGGGTTAGGTTTAGAGTACGGGTTAGGGTTAGTGTTAGTGTTAGGGTTAGGGTTAGTGTACGGATAGGGTTAGGGTTAGGGTTAGAGTATGGTTAGGGTTAGGGTTAGGGTTAGGGTTAGAATATGGGTTAGGGTTAGTGTTAGGGTTAGTGAATGGGTTAGGGTTAGGGTTAGGGTACGGGTTAGAGTTAGGGTTAGGGTTAGGGTTAGGGTACGGGTTAGGGTTAGGTTTAGGGTACGGGCTAGGTTTAGCGTACGGGTTAAGATTAGGTTTAGGGTTAGGTTTTGGTTACGGGTAAGGGTAAGGGTACAGGTTAGGGTTAGGTTTAGGTGAGGTTTAGGGTTAGGGTAAGGAGTTAGGGTTAGAGATAGGATTAGGCTACGGGTAGGGTTAGGGTACGGGTTAGGGTACGGGTTAGGGTTAGGGTTCGTGTTAGGGTTAGTGTACAGTTTAGGTTTAGGGTTAGGGTTAGGGTTAGTGTTAGGGTTACGATACGGGTTAGAGTTAATGTTGGGGTATGGGATAGGGTTAGTGTACGTGTTATGTCTAGGGTTAGGTTTAGGTTTAGTGTGCGGTTTAGGGTTAGGGTCAGGGTATGTGTTAGGGTTAGGGTTTGGTACGGGTTAGTGTTAGGTTTAGGGTTAGGGTACGGGTTAGGTTTAGGGTTAGGGTATGGTTTAGGGTTAGGGTACGGGTTAGGGTTAGGGTTAGGTCAGGGTTAAGGTTAGGGTTAGGCTTAGGGTACGGTTTAGGGTTACTCTGCGGGTTAGGGTTATGGTTATGGTTAGGGTTAGGGTTAGCGTTATAGTACGGGTTAGGTTTAGAGTTATGGTTAGGTTTAGGGTTAGAGTACGGGTTAGGGTTAGTGTTAGGGTTATGTTTAGGGTTAGGGTTAGGGTTAGGTTTAGGGTACGGTTTAGGGTTAGTTTTAGGTATAGCGTTAGTGTTAGGCTATGGGTTAGGCTTAGGGTACGGGTTAGGGTTAAAGTTAGTGTACGTTAGGGTTAGGGGTAGGGTACGAGTTAGGGTTCGGGTTATGTTAGGGTACGGGTTAGGGTTAGGATTAGGGTTAGAGTACGGGTGAGGATTAGGGTACGGGTTACAGTTAGGGTTAGGGTCAGGGTTAGGGTTATGGTTAGGGTACAAGTTAGGGTTAGTGTTAGGCTACGTGTTAGGTTTAGTGTTATGGTACGGGTTAGGGTTACAGTACGGGTTAGGGTTAGGGTGAGGGTTAGGGTTAGGGTTAGAGTATGGTTAGGTTTAGGATTAGGGTTAGTGTACGAGATAGGGTTATGGTTAGGGTTAGGTTTCGGGTTAGGTTTAGAGTACGGGGTAGGGTTAGTGTTAGGGTTAGGGTTAGGTTTAATGCACGGGTTAGGGTTAGGGTTAGGTTTAGGGTTAGTTACGGGTTAGGGTTAGGGTTAGGGTACGGTTTAGGGTTAGTGTACGGGTTAGGGTTAGGTCAGGATTAGGTTTAGGGTTAGGGTTAGTGTACTGGTTAGGGTTACTGTAAGGGTTAGGGTTATGGTTATGGTTAGGGTAGGGTTAGCGTTATAGTACGGCTTAGGGTTAGAGTACGGGTTAGGTTTAGGGTTAGAGTACGGGTTATGGTTAGTGGTAGGGTTAGGGTTAGTGTTAGAGTACGGGTTAGGGTTAGAGTACGGGTTAGGGTTAGGTTTAGGGTTAGGGTTAGGGTTAGAGTACGGGTTAGGGTTAGTGTTAGTGTTAGGTTTAGGGTTAGGATTAGGGTACAGGTTAGGGTACGGGTTAGGGTTAGGGTACTGGTTAGGTTTAGGGTACGGGTTAGGGTTAGGGTTAGGGTCAGGGTTAGGGTTAGGGTTAGGGTACAAGTTAGGTTTAGGGTTAGGGTATGGGTAAGAGTTATGGTTAGGGTTAGGGTTACGTTTAGGTTTAGGTTGCAGGTTAGGTTTAGGTTTAGGGTTAGGGTTAGCCCTAGGGTATGGGTTAAGGTTACTTTTGGGTTTGGGTATGGGTTAGGGTTAGGTTTGGGGTACAAGATAGGGTTGGGTATGGGTTAGGTCAAGGGTTAGGGTTCGGTCTTGGGTACGGTTTGGGTTAGGGTTAGGTTTAGGGTTAGGGTTAGGGTATGGGTTAGGTTTAGGGTACGTGTTAGGTTTAGGGTTAGGGTCAGGGTTAGGGTTAGGGTTAGGGTATGAGTAGGGTTAGGGTTAGGTTTAGGGTATGGGTTAGGGTTAGGGTTAGGGTTAGGTTTAGGGTACGGGTTAGGTTTAGGGTACGGTTAGGGTTAGGTCAGGGTTAGGGTTAGGGTACGAGTTAGGGTTAGGGTTAGGGTACGGGTTAGGGTTAGGGTTTTGTTACGGGTTAGGGTTAGGGTTAGGGTTAGGGTACAATATAGGGTTATGTTTAGGGTCCGGGTTAGCGTTAGGGATAGGGTTATGGTACGGGTTAGGTTTAGGGTTGGAGTTAGGGTACGGGTTAGTTTTAGGGTTTGGTACGGGTCAGGGTTATGGTTAAGGTTAGGGTTAGGTTTAGGGTACGGGTTAGAGATAGGGTTGGGGTTAGGGTACAGGTTAGTTTTAGGGTTAGGGTACGGGTTATGGTTATGGTTAAGGTTAGTGTTAGTGTTAGGGTATGGGTTAGGGTTAGGTTACGGTTAAGGGTTATGGTTTGGGTTAGGGTTAGGGTTAAGTTTAGGGTGCGGGTTAGGGTTAGGGTTAGGGTTAGTGTTAGAGTATGGGTTTTGTTTAGTGTTTGGGTACGGGTTAGGCTTACCGTTTTGGTACGGGTTAGGGTAAGGGTTAGGGTTAGGGTTAGGGTTAGGTGTTAGTGGTAGGGTTAGGGTTAGGCTACGGGTAGGGTAGGATACGGGTGAGGGTTAGGGTTAGGGTTCGCGTTAGTGTAAGGGTTAGGGTTAGGTTTAGAGTCAGGGTTAGGGTTAGGGTTAGTGTTAGGTTACGGGTTAGGGTTATGGTTAAGGTTAGCGTGAGGGTTACGGTATGGGTTAGGGTTAGGTTACGGTTAAGGGTTATGATTTGTGTTAGGGTTAGCGTTAAGTTTAGGGTGCTGGTTAGGGTTAGGGTTAGAGTCGGGTTTGGGTTAGTGTTAGGGTATGGGTTAGGTTTACCGTTTGGTTACGGGTTAGGGTAAGGGTTAGGGTGAATGTTAGGGTTAGGCTACGGGTAGGGTTAGAGTACGGGTTAGGGTTAGGGATAGGGTTAGGGTTAGGGTAGGGTTAAGGTTATGGTACGGGATAGGTTTAGTGTACGTGTTAGGTCTAGGTTTAAAGTAAGGTTTAGTGTGCGGGTTAGGGTTTGGGTATGGGTTAGTGTTAGGGTAAGGGTTAGGGTTAGAGTAAGGTTTAGGGTTAGGTTTAGGTTTAGGGTTAGGTTTAGAGTACGTGTTAGGGTTAGTGTTAGGTTTAGGGTTAGGGTTAGTGTACGGATAGGGTTAGGGTTAGGGTTAGAGTATGGTTAGGGTTAGGGTTAGGGTTAGGGTTAGGGTTAGAATATGGGTTAGGGTTAGTGTTAGGGTTAGTGAAAGGGTTAGGGTTAGGGTTAGGGTACGTGTTAGATTTAGGGTTAGGGTTAGGGTTAGGGTATGGGTTAGGGTTAGGTTTAGGGTACGGGCTAGGGTAGGCGTACGGGTTAAGATTAGGTTTAGGGTTAGGTTTAGGTTATAGGTAAGGGTAAGGGTACAGGTTAGGGTTAGGTTTAGGTGAGGTTTAGGGTTAAGGTAAGGAGTTAGGATTAGAGTTAGGATTAGGCTACGGTTAGGGTTAGGGTACGGGTTAGGGTTAGGGTTCGTGTTAGGGTTAGTGTACGGTTTAGTTTTAGGGTTAGGGTTAGGGTTAGTGTTAGGGTTACGATACGGGTTAGGGTTAAAGTTGGGGTATGGGATAGGGTTAGTGTACGTGTTAGGGTTAGAGTTAGGGTTAGGGTTAGGGTTAGAGTATGGTTAGGGTTAGTGTTAGGGTTAGGGTTAGAGCACGGGTTAGGGTTAGTGTTAGGTTAGGTTTAGGATTAGGGTTAGTGTACGGGTTAGGGTTATGGTTAGGGTTAGGTTTCGGGTTAGGTTTAGAGTACGGGGTAGGGTTAGTGTTTGGGTTAGGGTTAGGTTTAATGCACGGGTTAGGCTTAGGGTTAGGTTTAGGGTTAGTTACGGGTTAGGGTTAGGGTTAGGTACGGTTTAGGGTTAGCATACGGGTTAGGGTTAGGTCAGGGTTAGGTTTAGGGTTAGGGTTAGTGTACCGGTTAGGGTTACTGTAAGGGTTAGGGTTATGGTTATGGTTAGGGTAGGGTTAGCGTTATAGTACGGCTTAGGGTTAGAGTTAGGGTTAGGTTTAGGGTTAGAGTACGGGTTACGGTTAGTGGTAGGGTTAGGGTTAGTGTTAGAGTACGGGTTAGGGTTAGAGTACGAGTTAGGGTTAGGTTTAGGGTTAGGGTTAGGGTTAGAGTACGGGTTAGGGTTAGTGTTAGGGTTAGGGTTAGGGTTAGGATTAGGGTACGGGTTAGGGTACGGGTTACGGTAGGGTACTGGTTAGGTTTAGGGTACGGGTTAGGGTTAGGGTTAGGGTCAGGGTTAGGGTTAGGTTTAGGGTACGATTTAGGGTTAGGGTATGGGTTAGGGTTAGGGTTATGGTACGGGTTTGGGTTACAGTACGGGTTAGGGTTAGGGTGAGGGTTAGGGTTAGGGTTAGTGTACGGTTAGGGTTAGGGTTAGGGTTAGGGTACGATTTAGGGTTAGGGTTAGTGTTAGAGTACGGGGTAGGGTTAGTGTTAGGTTTAGGGTTAGGGTTAATGTATGGGTTAGGCTTAGGGTTAGGTTTAGGGTTAGGATACGGGTTAGGGTTAGGTTTAGGGTATGGGATAGGGTTAGCGTACGGGTTATGTTTAGTGTTAGGGTTAGGTTTAGGTTACGGATTAGGGTTAGGGTACGGGTTAGGGTTAGATTTATGGTGCGGGTTAGGGTTAGTTTTAGAGTAAGGGTTAGGGTTAAGTTTAGGGTCAGGGTTAGTGTTAGGGTTAGTGATAGGGTACCGCTTAGCTTTAGGGTTGCGGTTAGGTTACGGGTTAGTTTTAGGGTTAGGGTACAGTTTAGGGTTATGGTTAAGTTTAGGGTTAAGTTTAGGGTATGGGTTAGGTTTAGGTTACGGTTAAGGGTTATGGTTTGGGTTAGGTTTAGGGTTAAGTTTAGGCTGCGGTTTAGAGTTAGAGTTAGGGTTAGAGTACGGGTTTGGGTTAGTGTTAGGGTACGGGTTAGGTTAACTGTTTGGGTGTGGGTTAGGGAAGGGTTAGGGTTAGGGTTACGGGTTAGGGTTAGAGTTAGTGTTAGGCTACGTGTATGTTTAGGGACGGGTTAGGGTTAGGGTTAGGGTTCGGGTTAGGGTTAGTTTATGGGTTAGGGTTAGGTTTAGGGTTAGGGTTAGGTGTAGGGTTAGGGTTAGTGTTAGGATTACGGTACGGCTTAGGGTTAAGTTTATGGTAAGGGATAGGATTACTGTACGTGTTAGGTCTAGGGTTAGGTTTAGGTTTAGGGTACGGGTTAGAGTTACGGTTAAGGATAGGGTTAGTGAGAGGGTATGGGTTAGGTTTAGTGTACCCGTAAGGGTTATGTTTAGGGTTAGGCTTAGGTTTAGGGTGCGGGTTAGTCTTAGGTTTAGGGTTAGGTTTAGCGCTAGGGTATGGGTAAGGGTTACTGTTAGGGTTTGGGTACAGGTTAGGCTTAGCGTTAGGGTTAGGGTTAGATTATGGGGTAGGGTTAGTGTTAGGGTTAGGGTTAGGGTTAATGTATGGGTTAGGCTTAGAGTTAGTTTAGGGTTAGTTTACAGGTTAGTGTTAGGGTTAGGGTATGGGATAGGGTTAGCGAATGGGTTAAGTTTAGTGTTAGGGTTATGTTTAGGTTACGGGTTAGGGTTAGGGTACGGGTTAGGTTTAGGTTTAGGGTTCAGGTTAGGGTTAGGTTTAGGGTTAGTGTACGGGTTAGGGTTAGGTTTAGGGTCAGGGTTAAGGTTATTGTTAGTGTTAGGGTATGAGTTAGGGTTAGGGTTGGGGTTAGAGTACGGTTTAGGTTTAGGGTTAGTGTACGGGTTAGGGTTATGGTTAAAGTTAGGGTTAGGTTTATGGTGTGGGTTAGGGGTATGGTACTGTTAAGGGTTATGTTTAGGGTTAGGGTTAGGGTTAAGTTTAGGGTGCGGTTTAGGGTTAGGTTTAGGGATAGGGTTAGGGTTAGAGTACGGGTTTGGGTTAGTGTTAGGGTACAGGTTAGGTTTACCGTTTGGGTACAGGTTAGGGTAAGGTGTAGGGTTAGGTTTAGGGTTAGGGGTTAGTGTTAGAGTTAGGGTTAGGCTACGGGATAGGGTTAGAGTACGGGTTAGGGTTACGGTTAGCATAAGGGTTAGGGTTAGGGTTATAGTATGGATTAGGTTTAGAGTTAGGGTTAGGTTTAGTGTTAGAGTACGGGTTAGGGTTAGTGTTAGGGTTAGGTTTATTGTTAGAGTATGGGTTAGGGTTAGAGTACGGGTTAGGTTTAGGTTTAGGGTTAGGGTTAGGGTTAGAGTACAGGTTAGGGCTAGTGTTAGGGTTAGGGTTAGGGTTAGTGTATGGATCATGTTAGGTTTAGGGCTAGGGTTAGGGTACGGGTTAGGGTTAGGGTTCGGGTTAGGGTTAGGCTACGGTTAGGGTTAGGGTTAGGCTACGGGTAGGGTTAGGGTTAGGCTATGGGTAGGGTTAGGGTACGGGTTAGGGTTAGGGTTCGGGTTAGGGTTAGTGTACGGGTTAGGGTTAGAGTTAGGTTTAGGGTTAGGGTTCGGGTTAGGGTACGGGTTAGGGTTACTGTACGGATTAGGTTTTGAGTTAGGTTGAGGTATAGGTTTATTTTTTTATTTTTTTTAAAGATTTTATTTATTTATGATAGTCACAGAGAGAGAGAGAGAGAGGCAGAAACACAGGCAGAGGGAGAAGCAGGCTCCATGCAGGGAGCCCGACATGGGATTCGATCTCGAGTCTCCAGGATCATGTCCTGGGCCAAACGCAGGCGCCAAACTGCGGCGCAAACCAGGTATCCCGAGGTATAGGTTTAGAGTACGGGTTAGTTTTAGTGTTATGGTTAGGGTTAGTGTTAGGGTACGTTTAGGGTTAGAGTACGGGTTAGGGTTAGGTTTAGGGTTAGGGTTAGGGTTAGAGTAGGGGTTAGGGTTAGTGTTAGGGTTAGGGTTAATGTTCGGATAGGGTTAGGGTTAGAGTTAGGTTTAGGGTACGGGTTTGGGTTAGTGTTAGCGTACGGGTTAGGTTTACCTTTTGGGTATGGGTTAGGGTAAGGTTTAGGGTTAGGGGTTAGGGTTAGAGTTATTGTTAGGCTACGGGTAGCGTTAGGGTATGGGTTAGGGTTCGGGTTAGGGTTAGGTTTAGGTTTAGTGTTATGGTTACGGTACAGTTTAGGGTTAAGTTTGGGTTACGGGATAGGGTTAGTGTACGTGTTAGGTCTAGGTTTAGGGTTAGGTTTAGGTGCGGGTTAGGGTTATGGTTAGGTCATGTGTTAGGGTTAGGGTTTGGGTACGGGTTAGCGTTACGTTTAGGGTTAGGGTTAGGGTTAGGTTTAGGGTTAGGGTTAGGGTTAGGGTACGGATTAGGGTTACTGTACGGTTTAGGGTTAGGGTTAGGGTTATAATACCTGTTAGGGTTAGAGTTAGGGTTAGGTTTAGGGTTAGAATATGGGTTAGGGTTAGTGTTAGGGTTAGGGTTAGAGTTAGGGTATGGGTTAGGGTTAGAGTACGGGTTAGGGTTAGGTTTAGGGTTAGGGTTAGAGTACGGGTTAGGGTTAGTGTTAGTTTAGGGTTAGGGTTAGGTTTAGGGTCAGGGTTAGGGTTAGAAATAGGGTTATGATACGGGCTAGGGTTAGGGTTGGGGTTAGGGTACGGGTTAGTTTTAGGGTTAGGGTACGGGTTAGGGTTACGGTTAAGGTTAGGATTAGTGTAGGGTATGGGTTAGGGTTAGGGTACGGGATAGGGTTGGCTACGGGTTAGGTCAAGGGTTAGGGTTAGTTTTACGGTACGGGTTAGGGATAGGGTTATGTTTAGGGTTAGGGTTAGGGTATGGGTTAGGTTTAGGGTACGGGTTAGGGTTATGGTTCGGGTCAGGGTTAGGGTTAGGGTTAGGGTACGAGTTAGGTTTAGGGTTAGGTTTAGGGTAATGGTTAGCGTTAGGGTTAGGGTTAGGGTACGGGTTAAGTTTAGGTTATGAGTTAGGGTTAGTGTTAGGTTCAGGGTTAGTGTTAGGTAACGAGTTAGGGTTAGGGTTAGGGTACGGGTTAGGGTTAGGGCTATGTTATGCGTTAGGGTTACAGTACGGGTTAGGGTTAGGGTGAGGGTTAGGGTTAGGGTTAGAGTACGGCTTAGGGTTAGTGTTAGGGTTAGGGTTAGGGTTAGGTTTAGAGTATGGGTTAGTGTTAGTGCTAGGGTTAGGGTAAGGGTTAGGGTTAGGGTTAGGATACGGTTTATGGTTAGTGTTAGGGTTAGGCTTAAGATTAATGTACGGGTTAGGCTTAGGGTTAGGTTTAGGGTTAGGTTATGGGTTAGGGTTAGGTTTAGAGTGCAGGATAGGGTTAGCATATGGGTTAAGTTTAGGGTTAGGTTTAGGTTTAGGTTACGGGTTAGGGTTAGGCTACGGATTAGGGTTAGGTTTACAGTGCTGGTTAGGGTTAAAGTTAGGGTTAGTGTACTGCTAGGGTCATTTTTAGGGTCAGGGTTAGGGATAAGGTTACTGTTAGGGTATGGGTTAGGGTTAGGGTTGGGGTTAGGGTACGGGTTAGTTTTAGGTTTAGGGTACGGGTTAGGGTTACGGTTTAATTTAGGGATAGGGTTAGGGTGTAATTTAGGGTTAGGGTACGGTTATGGGTTATGGTTAGGCTTTGGGTTAGGTTTAAGTTTAGGGTGCGGTTTACGGTTAGGGTTAAGGTTAGAGTACGGGTTTGGGTTAGTGTTAGGGTACGGGTTAAGTTTACCGTTTGAGTATGGGTTAGGGTATGGTTAGAGTTAGGGGTTAGGGATAGAGTTACGGTTAGGCTATGGGATAGGGTTAGAGTACGGGTTAGTATTAGGGTTAGGGTTAGGGTTAGGGTTATAGTATGGGTTAGGGTTAGAGTTAGGGTTAGGGTATGGGTTAGGTTTAGGGTACGGGTTAGGTTTAGGGTTAGGGTCAGTGTTAGGGTTAGGGTTAGGGTACGATTTAGGGTTAGGGTTAGGTTTAGTGTACGGGTTAGGGTTAGGGTTAGTGTACGGTTAGGTTTAGTGTACGGGTTAGGGTTATGGTACGTGTTAGGGTTAGAGTACGGGTTAGTGTTAGGGTGAGGGTTATGGTTAGGTTTAGAGTATGGTTAGGGTTAGGGTCAGGGTTAGGTTTAGTGTACGAGTTAGGGTTAGGGTTAGGGTACGGGTTAGGGTTAGGGTTAGGGTACGGGTTAGGGTTGCAGTACGGGTTAGTGTTAGGGTGAGGGTTATGGTTAGGTTTAGAGTACGGTTAGGGTTAGGGTTAGAGTACGGGTTAGGGTTAGTGTTAGGGTTAGGGTTAGGGTTACGGTTAGGGTTAGGGTTAGTGTTAGGGTGAGGGTTACGGTTAGGGTTAGAGTACGATTAGGGTTAGGGTTAGAGTACGGGTTATGGTTAGTGTTAGGCTTAGGGTTAGGGTTAGGGTTAGGGTTAGGTTTAGAGTACGGTGTAGGGTAGTGTTAGGGTTAGGGATAGGGTTAGGGTTAATGTACGGGTTAGGCTTAGGGTTAGTTTTAGGGTTAGGATAAGAGTTAGGGTTAGGTTTAGGGTACGGGATAGTGTTAGCATATGGGTTAAATTTAGGGTTAGGGTTAGTTTTAGGGTGCGGGTTAGGGTTAGGGTTTGTGTAAGGTTTAGTGTTAGGTTTAGGGTCAGGGTTAGGGTCATGGTACGGGTTAGGGTTAGGGTTGGGGTTAGGGTACAGGTTAGTTTTAGGGTAAGGGTACGGGTTAAGGTTATGGTTAAAGTTAGGGTTAGTGTTAGGGTAAGGGTTATGGTTAGGGTACGGGTAAGGGTTATGGTTAGGTTTAGGGTTACGATTAGGTTTAGGGTGCGGGTTAGGCTTAGGGTTAGAGTTAGGGTTAGCCCTACTGTATGGGTTAGGGTTACTGTTAGGGTTTGGGTACGGGTTAGGGTTAGGTTTAGGGTACGATATAGGGTTGGGTATGGGTTAGGTCAAGTGCTAGGGTTAGGTTTAGGGTACGAGTTAGGTTTAGGTTTAGGTTTAAGGTTAGGATAAGAGTTAGGTTTAGGTTTAGGATACAGGATAGGGTTAGCGTACGGGTTAAGTTTAGGGTTAGGGTTAGGTTTAGGTTACGGGTTAGGGTTAGGGTACGGGTTAGGGTTAGGTTCAGGGTCAGGGTTAGGGTTAGGGTTAGTGTTAGGGCAAGGGTTAGTTTTAGGGTTAGGGTACGGGTTAGGGTTAGGTTTAGGGTTAGGGTTAGGTTTAGAGTACGGGTTAGGGTTAGTGTTAGTGTTAGGGTTAGGGTTAGTGTAAGGATAGGGTTAGGGTTAGGGTTAGGGTTAGGGTACGGGTATGGTTAGGTTTAGGGTAAGGGATAGGGTTAGTGTACGGGTTAAGTTTAGGGTTTGGGTAGGTTTAGGTTACGGGTTAGGGTTAGGGTACAGGTTAGGGTTAGGTTTAGGTGCAGGTTACGTTTAGGGTACGGGTTAGGGTTAGGTTTAGGGTCAGGGTTAGGGTTAGGGATAGGGTCATGGTACGGGTTAGGGTTAGGGTTGGGGTTAGGGTACGGGTTAGTTTTAGGATTAGGGTACGGTTTAGGGTTACGGTTAAAGTTAGGGTTAGTGTTAGGGTATGGGTAAGGGTTAGGGTATGGGTAAGGGTTATGGTGAGGGTTAGGGTTATGTTTAGGTTTAGGGTGCTTTTTAGGCTTAGGGTTATGGTTAAGGTTAGCGCTAGTGTATGGGTTAGGGTTACTGTTAGGGTTTGGGTACGGGTAAGGTTTAGGTTTAGGGGACGAGATAGGGTTGGGTACGGGTTAGGTCAAGGGTTAGGGTTCGATTTAGGGTACGGGTTAGTGTTCGGGTTAGGTTTAGGTTTAGAGTTAGGGTTAGGGTTAAGTTTAGGGTTTGGGTTAGGGTTATGGTACGGGTTAGGGTTAAATTTACGGCGTGATAGGGTTAGTGTACGTGTTAGGTCTAGGGTTAGGGTTAGGTTTAGTGTGCGGGTTAGGGTTAGGTTTAGGGTTAGGGTACGTGTTAGGGTTAGGGTTTGGCTACGAGTTAGGGTTATGTTTACGTTTAGGGTATGGGTTAGGTTTAGGGTTAGGGTAAAGGTTAATGTTAGGGTATGGGTTAGGGTTAGAGTAAGGGTTAGGGTTAGGTTTAAGGTTAGGGTTAGGGTTAGAGTACGGGTTAGGGTTAGTGTTAGGGTTAGGGTTAGTGTTAGTGTGTGGATAGGGTTAGGGTTAGGGTTAGGGTACAGGTTGGGTTAGGTTTAGGGTACGGGATATGGTTAGTGTACGCGTTAAGTTTAGGTTTAGCGTTAGGTTTAGGGTACGAGTTAGGGTTAGGGTTAGGGTTAGGGTACGGGTTAGGTTTAGGGTTATGTTACAGGTTAGGGTTACAGTACGGGTTAGGGTTAGGGTGAGGGTTAGGGTTATGGTTAGAGTACGATTAGGGTTAGGGATAGGTTTAGGGTTAGGGTTAGAGTATGGGTTAGGGTTAGTGTCAGGGTTAGGGAAAGGGTCAGGGGTAGGGTTAGGGTATGGGCTAGGTTTAGGATTAGGGTAGGTTAGGGTTAGAGTACGGGGTAGGGTTATTGTTAGGATAGGGTGAGGGTTAAATTACGGGTTAGGCTAAGGGTTACGTTTAGGTTTAGGTTACAGGTTAGGGTTAGGTTTAGGGTACGGAATAGGTTTAGCGTACGGGTTAAGTTTAGGGTTAGGGTTAGGTTTAGGTTACGGGTTAGGGTTAGGGTACGGGTTAGGGTTAGGTTCAGGGTCAGGGTTAGGGTTAGGGTTAGTGTTAGGGCAAGGGTTAGTTTTAGGGTTAGGGTACGGGTTAGGGTTAGGTTTAGGGTTAGGGTTAGCTTTAGAGTACGGGTTAGGGTTAGTGTTAGTGTTAGGGTTAGGGTTAGTGTAAGGATAGGGTTAGGGTTAGGGTTAGGGTTAGGGTACGGGTTATGGTTAGGTTTAGGGTAAGGGATAGGGTTAGTGTACGGGTTAAGTTTAGGGTTTGGGTAGGTTTAGGTTACGGGTTAGGGTTAGGGTACGGGTTAGGGTTAGGTTTAGGTGCAGGTTACGTTTAGGGTACGGGTTAGGGTTAGGTTTAGGGTCAGGGTTAGGGTTAGGGATAGGGTCATGGTACGGGTTAGGGTTAGGGTTGGGGTTAGGGTACGGGTTAGTTTTAGGATTAGGGTACGGTTTAGGGTTACGGTTAAAGTTAGGGTTAGTGTTAGGGTATGGGTAAGGGTTAGGGTATGGGTAAGGGTTATGGTGAGGGTTAGGGTTATGTTTAGGTTTAGGGTGCTTTTTAGGCTTAGGGTTATGGTTAAGGTTAGCGCTAGTGTATGGGTTAGGGTTACTGTTAGGGTTTGGGTACGGGTAAGGTTTAGGTTTAGGGGACGAGATAGGGTTGGGTACGGGTTAGGTCAAGGGTTAGGGTTCGATTTAGGGTACGGGTTAGTGTTCGGGTTAGGTTTAGGGTTAGAGTTAGGGTTAGGGTTAAGTTTAGGGTTTGGGTTAGGGTTATGGTACGGGTTAGGGTTAAATTTACGGCGTGATAGGGTTAGTGTACGTGTTAGGTCTAGGGTTAGGGTTAGGTTTAGTGTGCGGGTTAGGGTTAAGTTTAGGGTTAGGGTACGTGTTAGGGTTAGGGTTTGGCTACGAGTTAGGGTTATGTTTACGTTTAGGGTATGGGTTAGGTTTAGGGTTAGGGTAAAGGTTAAAGTTAGGGTATGGGTTAGGGTTAGAGTAAGGGTTAGGGTTAGGGTTAAGGTTAGGGTTAGGGTTAGAGTACGGGTTAGGGTTAGTGTTAGGGTTAGGGTTAGTGTTAGTGTGCGGATAGGGTTAGGGTTAGGGTTAGGGTACAGGTTAGGGTTAGTTTTAGGGTACGGGATATGGTTAGTGTACGCGTTAAGTTTAGGTTTAGGGTTAGGTTTAGGGTACGAGTTAGGGTTAGGGTTAGGGTACGGGTTAGGTTTAGGGTTATGTTACAGGTTAGGGTTACAGTACGGGTTAGGGTTAGGGTGAGGGTTAGGGTTATGGTTAGAGTACGATTAGGTTAGGGTTAGGTTTAGGGTTAGGGTTAGAGTATGGTTTAGGGTTAGTGTCAGGGTTAGGGAAGGGGTTAGGGGTAGGGTTAGGGTATGGGCTAGGTTTAGGATTAGGGTAGGTTAGGGTTAGAGTACGGGGTAGGGTTATTGTTAGGATAGGGTGAGGGTTAAATTACGGGTTAGGCTTAGTGTTAGGTTTAGGTTTAGGTTACAGGTTAGGGTTAGGTTTAGGGTACGGAATAGGTTTAGCGTACAGGTTAAGGTTAGGGTTAGGGTTAGGTTTAGGTTACAGGTTAGAGTTAGGGTTAGGGTTAGTGTATGGGTTAGGGTTAGGTTTAGGGTCAGGGTTACGGTTATGGTTAGTGTTAGGGTATGGGTTAGGGTTAGGTTTGGGGTTAGGGTACGGGTTAGATTTAGGGTAGGGTACGTGTTAGGGTTACGGTTAAAGTTAGGGTTATGTTAGGGTGTGGGTTAGGGTTAGGGTACGGTTAAGGGTTACGGTTAGGGTTAGGTTTAGGGTTATGTTTAGATTGCGGTTTAGGGTTAGGGTTAGGGTTACGGTTAGGGTTAGAGTACGGGTTTGGGTTAGTGTTAAGGTACGGGTTAGGTTTACCGTTTGGGTAAGTGTTAGGGTTAGGGGTTAGGGTTAGAGTTAAGGTTAGGCTACGGGATAGGGTTAGAGTCAGGTTCGGGATAAGGTTAGGTTTAGGGTTAGTGTTATAGTACGGGTTAGGGTTAGAGTTAGGGTTAGGTTTAGGGTTAGAGTACGGGTTAGGGTTTGTGTGAGTGTTAGGTTTAGTGTTAGGTTACGGGTTATGTTTAAAGTACGGGTTAGGGTTAGGTTTAGGGTTAAGTTTAGGGTTAGAGTACAGGTTAGGGTTAGGGTTAGGGTTAGGGTTACTGTACGGACCGGTTTCGGTTTAGGGTTAGGGTTATGGTACGGGTTAGGGTTAGGTTTAAGGTACGGGAGAGGGTTAGGTTTAGGTGAGGGTTAGTGTTAGGGTTAGGGTTAGGGTTAAGGTACGGGTTAGGGTTAGGTTTAGGGTCAGGGTTTGCGTTAGGGATAGGGTTATGGTATGGGTTAGGTTAGGGTTGGGGTTAGGGTACGGGTTAGTTTTAGGTTTAGGGTATGGGTCAAGGTTATGGTTAAGGTTAGGGTTAGGGTTAGGTTATGGGTTAGGGTTAGGGTACAGGTAAGTGTTATGGTTAGGGTTAGGGTTAGTATTAGGTTTAGGGTGCGGGTTAGGGTCAGGGTTAGTGTTAGGGTACGAGTTAGGGTTAGGGTTAGGGTTAGGTTTAGGGTACGGGTTAGGGTTAGGATTAGGGTTAGGGTACGGGTTAGGTTTAAGGTACGGGTTAGGGTTAGGGTACAAGTTAGGGTTAGGGTAAGGGTATGGGTTAGGCTTAGGGTTATGTTATTGGTTAGGGTTATAGTACGGGTTAGGGTTAGGGTGAGTGTTATTTTTAGGGTTAGGGTTAATGTACGGGTTAGGCTTAGGGTTAGGTTTAGGGTTAGGTTACGGGTTAGGGTTAGGATTAGTGTATGGGTTAGGGTTAGAGTACAGGTTAGGGTTAGGTTTAGTGTGCGGGTTAGGGTTAGGGTTAGAGTTAGTGTACAGGTTAGGGTTAAGTTTAGGGTCAGGGTTAGGGTTAGGGTTAGTTTTAGGGTATGGGTTAGGGTTATGTTTGTGGTTAGAGTACGGGTTAGTTTTAGGTTTAGGGTACGGGTTAGGGTTACGGTTAAAGTTAGGGTTAGGGTAAGGGTGTGGGTTAGGGTTAGGGTACGGTTAAGGGTTATGGTAGGCTTAAGGTTAGGGTTAAGTTTAGGGTTAAGGTTAGGGTTAGGGTTAGGGTTAGAGTATGGGTTTGGGTTAGTGTTAGGGTACGGGTTAGGTTGACCTTTTGGGTACGGGTTACGGTAAGGGTTAGGGTTAGGGTTAGGGGTTAGGTTTAGAGTTAGGGTTAGGCTACGGGATAGGGATAGAGTACGGCTTAGTATTAGGGTTAGGGTTAGGGTTAGGGTTATAGTACGGGTTAAGGTTAGAGTTATGGTTAGTGTACTGGTTAGGTTTAGGGTACGGGTTAGGGTTAGGGTAAGGTCAGTGTTAGGGTTAGGGTTAGGGTATGATTTTGGGTTAGGGTTCCGTTTAGTGAATGGGTTAGGTTTATGGTTAGGGTTAGGGTACGGGTTAGGTTTAGGGTATGGGTTAGGGTTAGGGTTATGGTACGGGTTAGGGTAACAGTACGGGTTAGTGTTAGGCTGAGTGTTAGGGTTAGTGTTAGAGTATGGTTAGGGTTAGGGTCAGGGTTAGGGTTAGTGTACGAGTTAGGGTTAGGGTTAGGGTACGGGTTAGGGTTAGGGTTATGGTACGGGTTAGGGTTACAGTACGGGTGAGTGTTAGTGTGAGGGTTAGGGTTAGGGTTAGAGTACGGTTAGTGTTAGGGTTAGGGTTAGAGTACGGGTTAGGGTTAGTGTTAGGTTTAGGGTTAGGGTTAATGTACTTGTTAGGCTTAGGGTTAGATTTAGGGTTAGGTTATGGGTTAGGGTTAGGTTACGGGTTAGGGTTAGGTTTAGAGTACAGGTTAGGTTTAGTGATAGTGTTAGGGTTAGGGTGAGTGTACGGATAGGGTTAGGGTTAGGGTTACTGTACGGGATGGTTAGGTTTAGGGTACGGGATAGGGTTAGTGTACGCGTTAAGTTTAGGGTTAGGGTTAGATTTAGGGTATGAGTTAGGGTTAGGGTTAGGGTACGGGTTAGGGTACGGGTTATGTTACTGTTTAGGGTTACAGTACGGGTTAGGGTTAGGGTGAGGTTTAGGGTTATGGTTAGAGTACGTTTAGGGTTAGGTTTAGGGTTAAGGTTAGGGTTAGAGAACGGGTTAGGGTTAGTGTTACGGTTAGGAAAAGGGTTAGGGTATGGTTAGGGTATGGGTTAGGTTTAGGGTTAGGATTAGGTTAAGGTTAGAGTATGGGGTAGGGTTAGTGTTAGGGTTAGGGTGAGGGTTAAAGTCCGGGTGAGGCTTAGGGTTAGGTTTAGGGTTAGCTTACGGGTTAGGGTTAGATTTAGGGTATGGAATAGGGTTAGCGTACGGGTTAAGTTTAGGGATAGGGTTAGGTTTAGGTTACGGGTTAGGTTTAGGGTTAGAGTTAGTGTACACGTTAGGCTTATATTTAGGGTCAGGTTTAGGGTTAGTGTTACTGTTAGGGTATGGGTTAGGGTTAGGTTTGGGGTTAGGGCACGGGTTAGTTTTAGGGTTAGGGTACGTGTTAGGGTTACGGTTAAAGTTAGGGTAAGGTGTAGGGTGTGGGTTAGGGTTAGGGTAGGGTGAAGGGTTATGGTTAGGCTTAGGTTTAGGGTTAAGTTTAGGGTGCAGTTTAGGGTTAGTGTTAGGGTTAGGGTTAGGGTTAGAGTACGGGTTTGGGTTAGTGTTCGGGTACGGGTTAGGTTTACCGTTTGGGAAAGGGTTAGGGTAAGGGTTAGGGTTAGGGGTTAGGGTTAGAGTTAGGTAGGTAGAGTTAGGTAGGTAGAGTTAGGGTAGAGTTAGGTTAGGTAAGGGTTAGGCTACGGGATAGGGTTAGAATACGGGTTAGTATTAGGGTTAGGGTTAGGGTTAGGGTTATAGTACGGATTAGGGTTAGAGTTAGGGTTAGGGTACGGGTTAGGTTTAGGGTACGGGTAAGGTTTAGGGTTAGGGTCCGTTTTAGGGTTAGGGTACGATTTAGGGTTAGGGTTAGGTTTAGGGTACGGGTTAGGGTTAGGGTATGGGTTAGGTTTAGGGTACAGGTTAGGGTTAGGGTTTTGGTACGTGTTAGGGTTACAGTACGGGTTAGTGTTAGGGTGAGGGTTACGGTTAGGGTTAGAGTACGGTTAGGGTTAGGGTCAGGGTTAGGGTTACTGTACGGGTTAGGGTTAGGGTACGGTTTAGGGTTAGGGTTATGGTACGGGTTAGGGTTACAGTAAGGGTTAGTGTTAGGGTTAGGGTTAGGGTTAGGGTCAGAGTACGGTTAGGGTTAGGGTTAGAGTACGGGTTAGGTTTAGTGTTAGGGTTAGGGTTGGGGTTAGGGTTAGGGTTAGAGTTAGGGTTAGAGTACAGGGTAGGTTTAGTGTTAGTGTTAGGGTTAGGGTTAATATACGGGATAGGCTTAGGGTTAGGTTTAGGGTTAGGGTTAGGGTTAGGGTCAGGTTTAGGTTTAGAGAACGGGGTAGGGTTAGTGTTAGGTTTAGGGTTAGGGTTAATGTACGGGTTAGGCTTAGGTTTAGGTTTAGGGTTAGGATAAGGGTTAGGGTTAGGTTTAGGGTACGGGATAGGGTTAGCGTACGGGTTAAGTTTAGGGTTAGGGTTATTTTTAGGTTACGGGTTAGGGTTAGGGAACGGGTTAGGGTTAGGTTTAGGGTGCGGGTTAGGGTTAGGGTTAGGGTTAGTGTAAGGGTAAGGGTTAGGTTTACGGTCAGGTTTAGGGTTAGCGTTAGTGTTAGGTTATGGAAAGGGTTAGGGTACGGGTTAGGGTTATGTTACGGTTAAGGCTTATGGTTTGGGTTAGGGTTTGGGTTAAGTTTAGGGTGCGGGTTAGTGTTACGGTTAAGGTTAGTGTTAGGGTTAGAGTACGGGTTTGGGTTAGTGTTAGGGTACGGGTTATGTTTACCGTTTGGGTACGGGTTAGGTAAGTGTTAGGGTAAGGTAAGGGTTAGGGGTTAGGGTTAGAGTTAGGATTAGGCTACGGGTAGTGTTAGGGTATGGGTTAGGGTTAGGTTAGGGTATGGGATAGGTTTAGTGTACGTGTTAGGTCTAGGGTTAGGGTTAGGTTTAGTGTGCGGGTTAGGGTTAGAGTTAGGGTACGTGTTAGGGTTAGGGGTTGGGTACGGGTTAGCGTTATGTTTAGGTTAGGGTATGGGTTAGGTTTAGGGTTAGGGTTAGGGTACGGTTTAGGGTTAGGGTTGGGATAGGGTCAGGGTTAGGGTTAGGTATAGGGTTAGGGTTATGGTTAGGGTACGGGTTAGGGTTACTGTATGGGTAGGGTTAGGGTTAGGGTAATGTTTAGTACGGTTTATGGTTTGTGATAGGGTTAGGTATAGTGGTAGAGTATGGGTTAGGATTAGTGTTAGGGTTAGGGTTAGTGTTAGGGTATGGGTTAGGGTTAAGTTTAGGGTACGGGATAGGGTTAGTGTACGGGATAAGTTTAGGGTTAGGGTTAGGTTTAGGGTACGAGTTACGGTTAGGGTACGGGTTAGGGTTAGGATTATGTTACGGGTTAGGGTTACAGTATGGGTTAGTGTTAGGGTGAGGTTTAGGGTTACAGTTAGATTACGGTTAGGGTTAGGGTTAGGGTTAGGGTTAGTGTACCAGTTAGGGTTAGTGTTACGGTTAGGTTTAGGGTTAGGGTTAGGGTTAGGGTTAGGGTCAGGTTTAGGTTTAGAGAACTGGGTAGGGTTAGTGTTACGTTTAGGGTTAGGGTTAATGTACGGGTTAGGCTTAGGTTTAGGTTTAGGGTTAGGATAAGGGTTAGGGTTAGGTTTAGTGTACGGGATAGGGTTAGCGTACAGGTTAAGTTTAGGGTTAGGGTTATTTTTAGGTTACGGGTTAGGGTTAGGGAATGGTTTAGGGTTAGGTTTAGGGTGCGGGTTAGGGTTAGGGTTAGGGTTAGTGTAAGGGTAATGGTTAGGTTTAGGGTCAGGTTTAGGGTTAGGGTTAGTGTTAGGTTTAGGGAAAGGGTTAGGTTTAGGGTTAGGGTATGGGTTAGGGTTATGTTACGGTTAAGGCTTATGGTTTGGGTTAGGGTTAGTGTTAAGTTTAGGGTGCGGGTTAGCGTTAGGGTTAAGGTTCGTGTTAGGGTTAGAGTACGGGTTTGGGTTAGTGTTAGGCTACGGGTTAGGTTTACCGTTTGGGTACGGGTTAGGGTAAGTGTTAGGGTTAAGGTAAGGGTTAGGGGTTAGCGTTAGAGTTAGGGTTAGGCTACGGTTAGGGTTAGCGTACGGGTTAGGGTTACGGTACAGGTTTGGGTTAGGTTAGGGTACGGGATAGTTTTAGTGTACGTGTTAGGTTTAGGGTTAGGGTTAGGTTTAGTGTGCGGGTTAGGGTTAGAATTAGGGTACATGTTAGGGTTAGGGGTTGGGTACGGTTTAGCATTATGTTTAGGTTAGGGTACGGGTTAGGTTTAGGGTTAGGGTTAGGGTACGGTTTAGGGTTAGGGTTGGGTTAGGGTCAGGGTTAGGGTTAGGTTTAGGGTTAGGGTTAGGGTTAGGGTACGGGTTAGGGTTACTGTACGGGTAGGGTTAGGGTTAGGGTAAGGTTTATAGTACGGTTTAGGGTTTCAGTTAGGGTTAGGTATAGTGGTAGATTATGGGTTAGTGTTAGTGTTTGGGTTAGGGTTAGTGTTAGGGTACGGGTTAGGGTTAGAGTACGGGTTAGGGTTAGGTTTAGGGTTAGGGTTAGGGTTACAGTACGGGTTAGGGTTAGTGTTAGTGTTAGAGTTAGAGTTAGGGTTAGTGTACGGATAGATTTAGGGTTAGGGTTAGGTTTAGGGTACGGGTTAGGGTTAGTTTTAGGGTACGGGAAAGGTTAGTGTATGGGTTAAGTTTAGGGTTAGGGTTAGGTTTAGGTTATGGGTTAGGGTTAGGGTATGGGTTCGGGTTAGGTTTAGGTGCCGGTTAGGGTTAGGGTTAGGGTTAGGTTTAGGGTTAGGGTTCGGTTTAGGTATAGGTTTAGGGTCAGGGTTAGGGTTAGGGATAGGGTTATGTTACGGGTTAGGGTTAGGGTTCGGGTTAGGGTTACGGTTAAGGTTAGGGTTAGGGTTAGGGTATGGGTTAGGGTTAGGGTACGGTTTAGGATTATGGTTAGGATTAGGGTTAGGTTTAGGTTTAGGGTGCGGGTTAGGGTTAGGGTTAGGTTTAGGGTTAGGGTTAGGGTATGGGTTAGGCTTAGGGTACGGGTTAGGGTTAGGGTTATGGTCAGGGTTAGGGTTAGGATTAGGGTACGAGTTAGGGTTAGGGTTAAGTTTAGTGTTCGGGTTAAGGTTAGGGTTATGTATGGGTTAGGTTTAGGGTACGGGTTTATTTAGGGTTAGGGTCAGGGTAGGGTTAGGGTTAGGGTACGAGTTAGGGTTACGTTTAGGGTACGTGTTAGGTTTAGGGTTATGGTATAGGTTAGGGTTACAGTACGGGTTAGGGTTTGCGTGAGGGTTAGGGTTAGGGTTAGAGTACGGATAAGGTTAGGGTTAGGGTTAGGGTTAGAGTACGGGTTAGGGTTAGTGTTAGGTCAGGTTTAGGGTTAAGGTTAGTGTATGGGTTAGGTTAGGGTTAGGGTTAGGGTTAGGGTTAGGTTTAGAGTACGGGGTAGGGTTAGTGTTAGGGTTAGGTTTAATGTATGGGTTAGGCTTAGGTTTAGGTTTAGGGTTAGGATCCGGGTTAGGGTTAGGTTCAGGGTATGGGATAGGGTTAGCGTACTTGTTATGTTTAGGGTTAGGGTTAGGTTAAGGTTACGGGTTAGGGTTGGCGTACGGGTTAGGGTTAGGTTTAGGGTGCAGGTTAGGTTTAGGGTTAGGATTAGTGTAAGGGTTAGGGTTAGGTTTAGGGTCAGGGTTACGGTTAGTGTTAGGGTTAGGGTACGCGTTAGTGTTAGGTTTGGGGTTAGGGTACGGGTTAGTTTTAGGGTTAGGGTACAAGTTAGGGTTATGGTTAAGGTTAGGTTAGGGTTAGGGTTAGGGTATGGGTTTGGGTTAGGTTACGGTTAAGGGTTATGGTTTCGGTTAGGGTTCGTTTTAAGTTTAGGGTTAGGGTTAGGTTTAGGTTATGGGTTAGGGTTAGGGTACGGGTTACTGTTAGGTTTAGGGTGCGGGTTAGGGTTAGGGTTAGGGTTAGAGTACGGGTTAGGGTTAGTGTTAGGGTTAGGGTTAGGGTTAGGTGTAGGGAACGGGTTAGAGTTAGGTTAGGGAACCGGATAGGGTTAGTGTACGGGTTAAATTTAGGGTTAGGGTTAGGTCAGGTTACGGGTTAGGGTTAGGGTACGGGTTAGGGTTAGGTTTAGGTGCGGGTTAGGGTTAGGGTATGGGTTAGAGTTAGTTTTAGGGTCGGGGTTAATGTTAGGGATAGGGTTATGGTACGGGTTAGGGTACGGGTTAGGGTTATGGTTAAGGTTAGGTTTAATGTTAGGGTTTGGGTTAGGGTAGGGTACGGGTAGGTGTTATGGCTAGGGTTAGGTTTAGGTTTAGGTTTAGGGTGCGTGTTAGGCTTTGGGTTAGGGTTAGGGTTAGCGCTAGGGCATGGTTTAAGGTTACTGTTTGGGTTTGTGTACGGGTTAGTGTTAGGGTTAGTGTATGGGATAGGGTTAGGTATGGGTTAGGTCAAGGGTTAAGGTTAGGGTTAGGGTATGTGTTATGTTTAGGGTACGGGTTAGGGTTAGGGTTAGGGTCAGGGTTAGGATTAGGGTTAGGGTACGAGTTAGGGTTAGTGTTAATGTTAGAGTACGGTGTAGGGTTAGTGTAAGGGTTAGGGTAAGGGTTAGGGTTAATGTGGGTTAGGCTTAGGGTTAGGTTTAGGGTTAGGATACGGGTTAGGGTTAGGTTTAAGGTTCTGATAGGGTTAGCGTTCGGCTTAAGTTTAGGGTTAGGGTTAGGTTTAGGTTACGGGTTAGGTTTAGGGTACTGGTTAGGGTTACGGTTAAGGTTAGGGTTAGGTTAGGATATTGGTTAGGGTTAGATTACGGTTAAGAGTTATGGTTTGGATTAGGTTTAGGGTTAAGTTTAGGGTGCGGGTTAGGATTAGGGTCAGGGTTATGGTTAGGTGTAGGGTACGGGTTTGGGTTAGTGTTAGGGTACGGGTTAGGTTTACCATTTGGGTATGGGTTAGGGTAAGGGTGAGGGTTAGGTTTAAGGGATAGGGTTAGAGTTATGGTTAGGCTACGGGTAGCGTTAGGGTACGGGTTAGGGTTAGGGTTAGGGTTCGGGATAGGGTTAGTGTACAGGTTAGGGTTAGGGTTAGGGTTAGGGTTAGTGTTATTGTTACGGTACGGGTTAGTGTTAAGGTTGGGTTACGGGATAGGGTTAGTGTACGTGTTAGGTCTAGGGTTAGGGTTAGGTTTAGGTGCGGGTTAGGGTTAGGGTTAGGGTACGTTTTAGGGTTAGGGTTTGGGTACGGGTTAGCGTTATGTTTAGGGTTAGGGTATGGGTTAGGTTTAGGGTTAGGGTTAGATTCGGTTTAGGATTAGGGTATGGGTTAGCGTTAGGTTTAGGGTTAGTGTTAGGGTTAGGTTTAGGGTTAGGGTTAGGGTACAGATTAGTGTTACTCTACGGTTTAGGGTTAGGGTTAGGGTTATAGTACGTGTTAGGGTTAGTTAGGGTTAGGTTTAGGTTTAGAGTACGGGTTAGGGTTAGTGTAGGGTTAGGGTCAGTGTTAGGGTATGGGTTAGGGTTAGAGTATGGGTTAGGGTTAGGTTTATGGTTAGGGTTAGGGTTAGAGTACGGGTAGGGTTAGTGTTAGTTTTAGTGTTAGTGTTAGGTTTAGGGTTAGTGTACAGATAGGGTTAATCTTAGGGTTAGGGTACGGGTTAGGGTTAGGTTTAGGGTACGGGTTAGGGTATGGGTTAGGGTTAGGGTTATGGTTAGGGTTAGGGTACGGGTTAGGTTTAGGGTACGGGTTAGGGTTAGGGTCATGGTTAGTGTTAGGGTTAGGGTACGAGTTAGGGTTAGGGTTAGGGTACGGGTTATGGTTAGGTTTAGGGTACGGGATAGGGTTAGCGTACGGGTTAAGTTTAGGGTTAAGGTTAGGTTTAGGTTCCGGGTTAGGGTTAGGGTACGTGTTAGGGTTAGGTTTAGGGTTCGGGTTAGGGTTAGGGTTAGTGTAAGGGTTATGGTTTTTTTAGGGTCAGGGTTAGGGTTAGGGTTAGGGTACGCTTTAGTATTACAGTTGGGGTTAGTGTACTGGTTAGTTTTAGGGTTAGGGTACAGTTTAGGGTTATGGTTAAGGTTAGGGTTAGGGTTAGGGTATGGGTTAGGGTATGGTTACGGTTAAGGGTTAAGGTTCGCTTAGGGTTCGGGTTAAGATTAGGGTGCGGGTTAGGGTTAGGTTTAGGGTTAGAATACGGGTTTGGGTTACTGTTAAGGTACGGGTTAGGTTTACCTTTTGGGTACGGGTTAGTGTAAGGTTTAGGGTTAGTGTTATTGTTAGGGTTTAGGTTTAGAGTTAGGGTTAGGCTATGGGTAGGGTTAGGGTATGAGTTAGGGTACGGGTAGGATTCGGGTTAGGGTTAGTGTACGGATTAGGGATAAGGTTATGGTTAGGGTTAGGGTTAGAGTTAGTGTTAGGGTTACGGTACGGGTTAGGTTTAAGATTCCGGTACGGGATAGGGTTAGTGTACGTGTTAGGTCTAGGGTTAGGGTTAGGTTTAGTGTGCGGTATAGGATTAGGGTTTGGGTTAGGTTTAGGGTACGTGTTAGGGTTAGGGTTTGGATATGGGTAAGGGTTACATTTATGGTTAGGGTACGGGATAGGTTTAAGGTTAGGTTAAGGGTTAGTGTTAGGGTTAGGGGTTAGGGTTAGGGTTAGGGTTAGGTTTAGGGGTAGTTTTAGGGTTAGAGTACGGGTTAGGGTTAGTGTTAGGGTTAGTGTTAGTGTTACTGTGTGGATTGGGTTAGGGTTAGGGTTACGGTACGGGTTAGGGTTAAGTTTAGGTTACGGGATAGGGTTAGTGTACGGGATAAGTTTAGGGTTAGGGTTAGGTTTAGGGTACGAGTTAGGGTTAGGGTATGGGTTAGGGTTAGGATTATGTTACTGGTTAGGGTTACAGTACGGGTTAGTGTTAGGGTGAGGGTTAGGGTTACGATTAGATTACGGTTAGGGTTAGGGTTAGGGTTAGGGTTAGAGTACCAGTTAGGGTTAGTGTCAGGGTTAGGTTTAGGGTTAGGGTCAGGGTTAGCGTCAGGTTTAGGTTTAGAGAACGGGGTAGGGTTAGTGTTAGGTTTAGGTTTAGGGTTAATGTACGGGTTAGGCTTAGGTTTAGGTTTAGGGTTAGGATAAGGGTTAGGGTTAGGTTTAGGTTACGGGATAGGGTTTGCGTACGGGTTAAGTTTAGGGTTAGGGTTATTTTTAGGTTACGGGTTAGGGTTAGGGAACGGGTTAGGGTTAGGTTTAGGGTGCGGGTTAGGGTTAGGGTTAGGGTAAGTGTTAGGGTACAGGTTAGGGTTAGGGTTGCGGTTAGGTTACGGGTTAGTTTTAGGGTTAGGGTACAGATTAGGGTTATGGTTAAGGTTAGGGTTAGGTTTAGGGTATGGGTTAGGTTTAGGTTACGGTTAAGAGTTATGGTTAGTGTTAGGGTTTGGGTTAAGTTTAGGCTGCGGGTTAGAGTTAGAGTTAGGGTTAGAGTAGGGGTTTGGGTTAGTGTTAGGGTACGGGTTAGGTTAACCATTTGGGTACTGTTTAGGGAAGGGTTAAGTTTAGGTTTAGAGTTAAGGGTTAGAGTTAGAGTTAGCGTTAGGCTACGGGTAGGTTTAGGGTACGGGTTAGGGTTAGGGTTAGGGTTCGGGTTAGGGTTAGTGTTAGGGTTACGGTACGGTTTAGGTTTAAGGTTACGGTAAGGGATAGGTTTACTGTACGTCTTACGTCTAGGGTTAGGTTTAGGTTTAGTGTGCGGGTTAGTGTTAGGGTTAGGTTTAGGGTTAGGGTACGTGTTAGGTTTAGGGTTCGGGTACGGGTTTGGGTTACATTTAGGGTTAGGGTACGGGTTAGGTTTAGGGTTACGGTAAGGGTTAGTGTTAGGGTACGGGTTAGGGTTAGAGTACGGGTTAGGGTTAGGTTTAGGGTTAGGGTTAAGTTTAGTGTACGGGTTAGGGTTAGTGTTAGGGTTAGGGCTAGGTTTAGTGTAGGAAAGGATTAGGGTTAGGGTGTGGGTTAGGGTACGGGTTATGATTAGGTTTAGGGTACGGGATAGGGTTAATGTACGGGTTAATTTTAGGGTTAGGGTTAGGTTTAGGTTACGAGTTAGGGTTAGGGTGCGTGTTAGGGTTAGGTTTAGGTGCGGGTTAGGGTAAGGGTGCGGGTTAGTGTTAGTTTTAGGGTCACGGTTAGGGTTAGGGATAGGGTTATGTTACAGGTTAGGTTTAGGGTTGGGGTTAGGGTACGGGTTAGTGTTTGAGTTATGTTACGGGTTAGGTTTAGAGTACGGGTTAGGGTTAGGATGAGGGTTAGGGTTAGGATTAGAGTACGGTGAGGGTTAGGGTTAGGGTTATGGTTACGGTTAGGGTTAAGGAAAGGGTTAGTGTTAGTGTTAGGGTACGGGTTAGGCTTAGGGTTAGGGTTAGGGTTAGAGTATGTGGTAGGGTTAGTGTTAGGGTTAGGGTTAGGTTAATGTATGGGTTAGGCTTAGAGTTAGGTTTAGGGTTAGGTTACGGGTTAGGGTTAGGGTAAGGGTACGGGATAGGGTTAGCGTATGGGTTAAGTTTAGTGTTAGGGTTATGTTTAGGTTACGGGTTAGGGTGAGGGTACGGGTTAGGGTTAGGTTTAGGGTTCGGGTTAGGGTTAGGGTTAGGGTTAATGTACGGGTTAGGGTTAGGTTTAGGGTCAGGGTTAGGGTTAGAGTTAGTGTTGGGGTATGAGTTAGGGTTAGGGTTGGGGTTAGATTTCGCGTTTGTTTTAGGGTTAGGGTACGGGTTAGGCTTATGGTTAAAGTCAGTGTTAGGTTTAGGGTGTGGGTTAGGGTTAGGGTATGTTTAAAGTTTATGTTTAAGGTTAGGGTTAGGGTTAAGTTTAGAGTGTGGTTCAGGGTTAGGTTAGGGATAGGGTTAGGTTTAGAGAACGGGTCTGGGTTAGTGTTAGGGTACGGGTTAGGTTTACTGTTTGGGTACGGGTTAGGGTATGGTTTAGGGTTAGGTTTAGGGTTAAGGGTTAGGGTTAGAGTTAGGTTAGGCTACGGGATAGGGTTAGAGTACGGGTTAGGGTTACGGTTAGGGTAAGGGTTAGGGTTAGGATTATAGTATGGATTAGGTTTAGAGTTAGGGTTAGGTTTAGGGTTAGAGTACGGGTTAGGGTTAGTGTTAGGGTTAGGGTTAGTGTTAGAGTTTGGGTTAGGGTTAGAGTACGGGTTAGGGTAAGTTTTAGGGTTTGGTTAGGGTTAGAGGACAGGTTAGGGTTATTTTTAGGGTTAGGGTTAGGGTTAGTGTACCGATCATGTTAGGTTTAGGGCTAGGGTTAGGGTACGGGTAAGGGTTAGGTTTAGGGTATGGGATAGGGTTAGCGTACGAGTTAAGTTTAGGGTTAGGGTTAGGTTTAGGTTACGGGTTAGGTTTAGGTAAGTGTTAGGGTTAGGTTTAGGTGAGGGTTAGGGTTAGGGTTTGGGTTAGGGTTAGGGTACGGGTTAGGGTTAGGTTTAGGGTCAGGATTAGCGTTAGGGATAGGGTTATGGGACGGGATAGGGTTAGGGTTGGGGTTAGGGTACGAGTTAGTTTTAGGGTTAGGGTACGGATCAGGGTTACGTTTAAGGTTAGGGTAACGGTTAGGGTATGGGTTAGGGTTAGGGTACGGGTAAGGGTTATGGTTAGGGTTAGGGTTAGGTTAAGGTTTAGTGTGTGGTTTAGGTTTAGGGTTAGGGTTAGGGTTAGGGTTAGCGCTAGGGTATGGGTTAGAGTTACTGTTAGAGTTTGGGTACGGTTTATATTTAGGGTTAGTGTATGGGATAGGTTTGGATACGGGTTAGGTCAAGGGTTAGGGTTAGGTTTAGGGTACGGGTTAGGGTTAGGGTTAGGTTTAGGGTTAGGGTTAGGGTTAGGATATGGGTTAGGCTTAGAGTACGGGTTAGGGTGAGGGTTAGGGTCCAGGTAATGGTTAGTGTTAGGGTACGAGTTAGGGTTAGGGTTAGGGTTAGGGTACGGGTTATGTTTAGGGTTAGGGTTAAGGTACGGTTTAGGTTTAGGGTATGGGTTACGGTTAATGTTAGAGTCAGGGTTAGGTTTAGGGTTAGGGTACGAGTTAGGGTTAGGGTTAGGGTACGGGTTAGGGTTAGGGTTATGGTACGGTTTAGGGTTACAGTACGGGTTAGGGTTAGGGTGAGGGTTAGGGTTAGCGTTAGAGTATGGTTAGGGTTAGGGTTAGGTTTAGGGTTAGGTTTAGAGTACGGTTTAGGGTTAGGGTTAGGGTTAGGGTTAGGGTTATGGTTAGGGTTAGGGTACGGGTTAGGGTTAGGGTTAGGGTTATGGTTAGGGTTAGGGTACGGGTTAGGGTTAGGGTTAGCGTTAGAGTATGGGGTAGGGTTAATGTTAGGGTTAGTGTTAGGGGTAATGTACAGGTTAGGCTTAGGGTTAAGTTTAGGGTTAGGATACGGTTTACGGTTAGGTTTAGGGTACGGGATAGGGTTAGCGTATGGGTTAAGTATAGGTTTAGGGTTAGGTTTAGGTTACGGGTTAGGGTTAGGGTGCGGGTTAGGGTTAGGATTAGTGTAAGGGATAGGATTAGGTTTAGGGTCAGGGTTAGGATTAGTGTTCATGTTAGGGTACGGGTTAGGGTTAGGGTTGGGGTTAGGGTACGGGTTAGTTTTAGGGTTAGGGTACGGGTTAGGGTCACGGTTAAGGTTAGGGTTAGGGTTAGGTTATGGGTTAGGGTTAGGTTACGGTTAAGCGTTACGGTTTGGTTTAGGGTTAGGGTTAAGTTTAGGGTGCGGGTTAGGGTTAAGTTTATGGTTAGAGTACGCTTTTGGGTTAGTGTTAGGGTAAGGGTTAGGTTTACCATTTTGGTACGGGATTGGGTAAGGATTAGGGTTAGTGTTATGGTTAGAGTTAGACTTAGGCTACGGGTAGGGTCAGGGTATGGGTTAGGGTTAGGGTTAGGGTTCGGGTTAGGGTTAGTGTATGGGTTAAGTTTAGTGTTAGGGTTATGTTTAGGTTACGGGTTAGGGTGAGGGTACGGGTTAGGGTTAGGTTTAGGGTTCGGGTTAGGGTTAGGGTTAGGGTTAATGTACGGGTTAGGGTTAGGTTTAGGGTCAGGGTTAGGGTTAGAGTTAGTGTTGGGGTATGAGTTAGGGTTAGGGTTGGGGTTAGATTTCGCGTTTGTTTTAGGGTTAGGGTACGGGTTAGGCTTATGGTTAAAGTCAGTGTTAGGTTTAGGGTGTGGGTTAGGGTTAGGGTATGTTTAAAGGTTATGTTTAAGGTTAGGGTTAGGGTTAAGTTTAGAGTGCGGTTCAGGGTTAGGTTAGGGATAGGGTTAGGTTTAGAGAACGGGTCTGGGTTAGTGTTAGGGTACGGGTTAGGTTTACTGTTTGGGTACGGGTTAGGGTATGGTTTAGGGTTAGGTTTAGGGTTAAGGGTTAGGGTTAGAGTTAGGTTAGGCTACGGGATAGGGTTAGAGTACGGGTTAGGGTTACGGTTAGGGTAAGGGTTAGGGTTAGGATTATAGTATGGATTAGGTTTAGAGTTAGGGTTAGGTTTAGGGTTAGAGTACGGGTTAGGGTTAGTGTTAGGGTTAGGGTTAGTGTTAGAGTTTGGGTTAGGGTTAGAGTACGGGTTAGGGTAAGTTTTAGGGTTTGGTTAGGGTTAGAGGACAGGTTAGGGTTATTTTTAGGGTTAGGGTTAGGGTTAGTGTACCGATCATGTTAGGTTTAGGGCTAGGGTTAGGGTACGGGTAAGGGTTAGGTTTAGGGTATGGGATAGGGTTAGCGTACGAGTTAAGTTTAGGGTTAGGGTTAGGTTTAGGTTACGGGTTAGGTTTAGGTAAGTGTTAGGGTTAGGTTTAGGTGAGGGTTAGGGTTAGGGTTTGGGTTAGGGTTAGGGTACGGGTTAGGGTTAGGTTTAGGGTCAGGATTAGCGTTAGGGATAGGGTTATGGGACGGGATAGGGTTAGGGTTGGGGTTAGGGTACGAGTTAGTTTTAGGGTTAGGGTACGGATCAGGGTTACGTTTAAGGTTAGGGTAACGGTTAGGGTATGGGTTAGGGTTAGGGTACGGGTAAGGGTTATGGTTAGGGTTAGGGTTAGGTTAAGGTTTAGTGTGTGGTTTAGGTTTAGGGTTAGGGTTAGGGTTAGGGTTAGCGCTAGGGTATGGGTTAGAGTTACTGTTAGAGTTTGGGTACGGTTTATATTTAGGGTTAGTGTATGGGATAGGTTTGGATACGGGTTAGGTCAAGGGTTAGGGTTAGGTTTAGGGTACGGGTTAGGGTTAGGGTTAGGTTTAGGGTTAGGGTTAGGGTTAGGATATGGGTTAGGCTTAGAGTACGGGTTAGGGTGAGGGTTAGGGTCCAGGTAATGGTTAGTGTTAGGGTACGAGTTAGGGTTAGGGTTAGGGTTAGGGTACGGGTTATGTTTAGGGTTAGGGTTAAGGTACGGTTTAGGTTTAGGGTATGGGTTACGGTTAATGTTAGAGTCAGGGTTAGGTTTAGGGTTAGGGTACGAGTTAGGGTTAGGGTTAGGGTACGGGTTAGGGTTAGGGTTATGGTACGGTTTAGGGTTACAGTACGGGTTAGGGTTAGGGTGAGGGTTAGGGTTAGCGTTAGAGTATGGTTAGGGTTAGGGTTAGGTTTAGGGTTAGGTTTAGAGTACGGTTTAGGGTTAGGGTTAGGGTTAGGGTTAGGGTTATGGTTAGGGTTAGGGTACGGGTTAGGGTTAGGGTTAGGGTTAGGGTTATGGTTAGGGTTAGGGTACGGGTTAGGGTTAGGGTTAGGGTTAGGGTTATGGTTAGGGTTAGGGTACGGGTTAGGGTTAGGGTTAGCGTTAGAGTATGGGGTAGGGTTAATGTTAGGGTTAGTGTTAGGGGTAATGTACAGGTTAGGCTTAGGGTTAAGTTTAGGGTTAGGATACGGTTTACGGTTAGGTTTAGGGTACGGGATAGGGTTAGCGTATGGGTTAAGTATAGGTTTAGGGTTAGGTTTAGGTTACGGGTTAGGGTTAGGGTGCGGGTTAGGGTTAGGATTAGTGTAAGGGATAGGATTAGGTTTAGGGTCAGGGTTAGGATTAGTGTTCATGTTAGGGTACGGGTTAGGGTTAGGGTTGGGGTTAGGGTACGGGTTAGTTTTAGGGTTAGGGTACGGGTTAGGGTCACGGTTAAGGTTAGGGTTAGGGTTAGGTTATGGGTTAGGGTTAGGTTACGGTTAAGCGTTACGGTTTGGTTTAGGGTTAGGGTTAAGTTTAGGGTGCGGGTTAGGGTTAAGTTTATGGTTAGAGTACGCTTTTGGGTTAGTGTTAGGGTAAGGGTTAGGTTTACCATTTTGGTACGGGATTGGGTAAGGATTAGGGTTAGTGTTATGGTTAGAGTTAGACTTAGGCTACGGGTAGGGTCAGGGTATGGGTTAGGGTTAGGGTTAGGGTTCGGGTTAGGGTTAGTGTATGGGTTAGGGTTAGAGTTAGGGTTAGGGTTAGGGTTAGTGTTAGGGTTACGGTATAGGTTAGGGTAAGGTTAGGGTACGGGATAGTTAGTCTACATTTTAGGTCTAGGGTTAGGGTTAGGTTTAGTGTGTGTGTTAGGGTTAGGATTAGGGTACGTGTTAGCTTTAGGGTTTCGGTACGGGATAGCATTATGTTTAGGTTAGGGTACGGGTTAGGTTTAGGGTTAGGGTTAAGGTACGGTTTAGGTTTAGGGAACGAGATAGGGTTAGGTTTAGGGTCAGGGTTAAGGTTAGGTTTAGGGTTAGGGTTAGGGTTAGGGTTAGGGTTTGGGTACGGTTTAGGGTTACTGCACGGGTTAGGGTTAGGGTTAGGTTTAGGGTTAGGTTTAGGGTTATAGTACGGGTTAGGTTTTGAGTTAGGTTGAGGTATAGGTTTAGAGTACGGGTTAGGGTTAGTGTTATTGTTAGGGTTAGTGTTAGTTTACGGGTTAGTGTTAGGGAACGGGTTAGGGTTAGGTGTAGGGTGCAGGTTACGGTTAGAGTTAGGGTTAGTGTAAGGGTTAGGGCTAGGATTAGGGTCAGGTATAGGGTTAGGGTTAGTGTTAGGTTACAGGATAGGGTTAGGGTTGGGGTTAGGGTACGGTTTAGTTTTAGGGCTACGGTACTGGTTAGGGTTATGTTTAAGTTTAGGGTTAGGGTTAGGTTATGGGTTAGGGTGAGGTTACGGTTAAGGGTTATGGTTTGGGTTAGGGTTAGGGTTAAGTTTAGGGTGTGCGTTAGGGTTAGGGTTAGGGTTAGGGTTAGAGTACGGTTTTGGGTTAGTTTTAGGGTACGGGTTAGGTTTACCGTTTGGGTACGGGTTAGGGTAAGGTTTAGTGTTAGGGATAGGTGTTAGGGGTAGGGTTAGGGTTAGGCTACGGGTAAGTTTAGGGTACGGGTTAGGGTTAGGGTTAGGGTTTGGGTTAGGTTTAGTGTACGGTTGGGGTTAGGGTTAGGGTTAGGTTTAGGGTTAAGATTTGTGTTAGGGTTACCGTACGGGTTAGGGTTAAGGTTACAGTACGGGATAGGTTTAGTGTACGTGTTAGGTCTAGGGTTAGGGTTAGGTTTAGTGTGCGGGTTAGGATTAAGGTTAGGTTTAGTGTACGGGTTAGCTTTAGGGTTAGGTTTAAGGTACGGGTTAGGTTTAGGGTTAGGGTCAGGTTTAGGGTTAGGGTTAGGGTATGAGTTAGGGTTAGTGTTAGGTTTAGGGTACGGGTTAGGTTTAGGGTTATGTTTAGGGTACGGGTTAGGTTTAGGGTACGGGTTAGGGTTAAGGTCAGGGTTAATGTTAGGGTATGAGTTAGGGTTAGGGTTAGGGTATGGGTTAGGGTTAGGGTTATGTTACAGGTTAGGGTTACTGTACGGGTTAGGTTTAGGGTGAGGATTAGGGTTAGGGTTAGAATTCGGTTAGGGTTAGGGTTAGGGTTAGGGTTAGAGTACGGGTTAAGGTTAGTGTTAGGTTTAGGGAAAGTGTTAGTTTTAGGGTTAGGTTGCGGGTTAGGGTTAGGGTTAGGGTTAGGGTTAGAATACGGGGTAGGGTTAGTGTTAGGGTTAGGGTTAGGGTTAATGTACGGGTTAGGCTTAGGTTTAGGTTACGGGTTAGGTTACGGTTTAGGGTTAGGTTTAGGTTATGGGATAGAGTTAGTGTACGGGTTAAGTTTAGCGTTAGGATTAGGTTTAGGTTACGGGTTAGGGTTAGGGTACGGGTTAGGGTTAGGTTTAGGATTCGGGTTAGGGTTAGGGTTAGGGTTAATGTACGGGTTAGGGTTAGGTTGAGGGTCAGGGTTAGGGTTAGCGTTAGTGTTAGGGTATGGGTTAGGGTTAGGGTTGGGTTTACAGTATGGGTTAGTTTTATCGTTAAGGTACGGGTTAGGGTTACTTTTAAAGATAGGTTTAGAGTTAGGGTGTGGGTTAGGGTAAGGGTATGGTTAAGGGTTATGGTTAGGGGTAGGGTTAGGGTTAAGTTTAGGGTGTGGTTTAGGGTTCGGGTTAGGGTTAGTGTTAGGGTTAGAGTAGAGGTTTGGGTTAGTGTTAGGGTATGGGTTAGGTATACCGTTTGGGTAGGGGTTAGGGAAGGGTTAGGGTTAGGGTTAGGGTTAGGGGTTAGGGTTAGAGTTAGGTTTAGGCTACGGGATAGTGTTAGAGTACAGGTTAGGGTTAGGGTTAGGGTACGGGTTAGGTTTAGGTTTCGGGATAGGGTTAGGGTTAAGGTCAGGTTTAGGGTTAGAGTACGAGTTAGGGTTAGGGATAGGGTATAGGATATGGTTAGAATTATGTTACGGGTTAGGTTTACGGTAAGGGTTAGGGTTAGGGTGAGGGTTAGGGTAGGGTTAGAGTACGGTTAGGGTTAGGGTTAGGGTTAGGGTTAGGGTTAGGTTTACGGTTAGGGTTAGAGTACGGGTTTGGGTTAGTGTTAGGGTACGGGTTAGGTTTACCGTTTGGGTACGGGTTAGGGTAAGGGTTAGGTTTAGGGGAAATGGTTAGAGTTAGGGTTAGGTGACGGGATAGGGTTAGAGTACGGTTTAGTATTAGGGTTAGGGTTAGGGTTAGGGTTATAGTACGGGTTAGGTTTAGAGTTAGGGTTAGTGTACGGTTTAGGTTTAGGGTTCGGTTTAGGTTTAGGGTTAGGGTCCATGTTAGGGTTAGAGTTAGTGTACGATTTAGGGTTAGGGTTAGGTTTAGGGTACGGGTTAGGTTTAGGGTTAGGTTTAGGGTACGGTTTAGGTTTAGGGTACGGTTTAGGATTAGGGTTATGGTATGTGTTAGGGTTACAGAACGGGTTAGTGTTAGGGTGAAGGTTAGGGTTGGGTTAGAGTACGGTTAGGGTTAGGGTCAGGGTTAGGGTTAGTGTATGAGTTAGGGTTAGGGTTAGGGTATGGGTTAGGGTTAGGTTTAGGGTACGGGATAGGGTTAGTGTACGGGTTAAGTTTAGGGTTAGGGTTAGGTTTAGGTTATGGGTTAGGGTTAAGGTACGGGTTAGGGTTAGGTTTAGGTGGAGGTTAGGGTTAGGGTACAGGTTAGGTTAGGTTTAGGTGCGGTTAGGGTTAGGGTACGGTTTAGGGTTACGGTTAAGGTTAGGGTTAGCGCTAGGGTATGGGTTACGTTTACTGTTAGAGTTTGAGTACGGGTTAGGGTTAGGGTTAGGCTCGGGATAGGGTTGGGTATGGGTTAGGTCAAGGGTTAGGGTTAGGTTTAGGGTACGGGTTAGGGTTAGGGTTATGTTTAGATTGCGGTTTAGTGTTGGGTTTAGGGTTAGGATTAGGGTTAGAGTACGGGTTTGGGTTATTGTTAGGGTACGGTTTAGGTTTACCGTTTGGTTAAGGGTTAGGGTAAGGGTTAGGGTTAGTGTTAGGGTACGATTTAGGGTTAGGGTTAGGTGTAGGGTACTGGTTAGGGTTAGGGTACGGGTTAGCTTTAGGTTACGAGTTAGGGTTAGTGTTAGGGTCAGGGTTAGGGTTACGGAACGAGTTAGGGTTAGGGTTAGGGGACGGGTTAGGGTTAGGTTTATGTTACGGGTTAGGGTTACAGTACGTGTTAGGGTTAGGGTGAGGGTTAGGGTTAGGGTTAGAGCACAGTTTAGGGTTAGTGTTAGGGTTAGGGTTAGGGTTAGGGTTAGAGTACGGGTTAGTGTTAGTGTTAGGTTTAGGGTAAGGGTTAGGGTTAGGGTACGGTTTAGGATTAGGGTTAGGGTTAGGGTTAGGGTTAGGGTTAGAGTGGGTGTAGGGTTAGTGTTAGGGTTAGGGTTAGGTTTAATGTATGGGTTAGGCTTAGGGTTAGGTTTAGGTTCAGGTTACGGGTTAGGGTTAGGGTACGGATAAGGGTTAGGTTTAGGGTACCGGTTAGGGTTAGGGTTAGTGTACTGGTTAGGGTTATTTTTAGGGTCAGGGTTAGTGTTAGGTTTATTGTTAGGGTATGGGTTAGGGTTAGGTTTGGGGTTTGGGTACGGGTTAGTTTTAGGTTTAGGGTACGTGTTAGGGTTACGGTTAAAGTTAGGGTTAGGGTTTGGGTGTGGGTTAGGGTTAGGGTACGGTTAAGGGTTATGGTTAGGCTTAGGGTTAGTGTTAAGTTTAGGGTGCAGTTTAGGGTTAGGGTTTGGGTTAGGGTTAGGTTTAGAGTACGGGTTTGGGTTAGTGTTAGGGTACGGTTTAGGTTTCCCGTTTGAGTACGGGTTAGGGTAAGGGTTAGGGTTATTGGTTAGGGTTAGAGTTAGGGTTAGGCTATGGGACAGGGTTAGAGTACGGGTTAGTATTAGGGTTAGGGTTAGGGTTAGGGTTATAGTACGGGTTAGGGTTAGAGTTAGGGTTAGGGTACGGGTTAGGTTTAGGTTACGGGTTAGGTTTAGGTTTAGGGTCCATGTTAGGGTTAGGGTTAGGGTACGATTTAGAGTTAGGGCTAGGTTTAGGGTACGGGTTAGGGTTAGGGTTAGCGTTAGGGTACGGGTTAGGTTTAGGGTACGGGTTAGGTTTAGGGTTATGGTACGTGTTAGGGTTACAGTACGGATTAGTGTTAGGCTGAGGGTTAGGGTTAGGGTTAGAGTACGGTTAGGGTTAGGGTCAGGGTTAGGGTTAGTGTACGAGTTAGGGTTAGGGTTAGGGTTAGGGTACAGATTAGGGTTAGAGTTATGGTACGGGTTAGGGTTACAGTACGGGTTTGTGTTAGGGTGAGGGTTAGGGTGAGGGTTAGAGTACGGTTAGGGTTAGGGTTAGAGTACGGGTTACGGTTAGTGTTAGAGTTAGGGTAAGGGTTAGGGTTAGGTTTAGAGTATGGGGTAGGGTTAGTGTTAGGGTTAGGGTTAGGGTTAATGTATGGCTTAGGCTTAAGTTTAGGTTTAGGGTTAGGATAAGAGTTAGGGTTAGGTTTAGGATACGGGATAGGGTTAGCGTACGGGTTAAGTTTAGGGTTAGGGTTAGGGTTAGGTTTAGGTTACGGGTTAGGGTTATGGTACGGGTTAGAGTTAGGTTTAGGGTGCGGGTTAGGGTTTGGGTTAGGGTTAGTGTAAGGGTTAGGGTTATGTTTAGGGTCAGGGTTAGGGTTAGGGTTAGTGTTAGGGTACGGGTTAGGGTACGAGTTAGGGTTAGGTTTAGGGTGCGGGTTAGGTTTTGGTTTAGGGTTAGTGTAAGGGTTAGGGTTAGGGTTAGGGTATGGGTTAGAGTTAGGTTTTGGGTACGGGATAGGGTTAGTGTACGGGTTAAGTTTAGGGTTAGGGTTAGGTTTAGGTTACGGGTTAGTATTAGGGTATGGGTTAGGGTTAGGTTTAGGTGCGGGTTAGGGTTAGGGTACGGGTTAGGGTTAGGTTTAGGGTCAGGGTTAGGGTTACGTCTATGGTTAGGGTTAGGTTCAGTGTGTGGTCTAGGGTTAGGGTTAGGTTTATGGTTAGGATATGTGTTAGGGTTAGGTTTTTGGTACGGGCTAGGGTTAAGTTTCGGGTTAGGTTATGTGTTAGGTTTAGGGTTAGGGTTAGGTAATGGTTTAGGGTTAGGGTATAAGATAGGGTTACTGTTAGGGTCATGGTTAGGGTTAGGTTTGGGTCCGGGTTAGGGTTAGGGTTAGGTTCAGGGATAGGTTATGGGTTAGGGTTACTGTTAGGGTTTGGGTACGGGTTAGGGTTAGGTTTAGGGTTAGTGTAAGGGTTAGGGTTAGGTTTAGGGTCAGTGTTAGGTTTAGGATTAGTGTTAGGGTACGGGTTAGGGTTAGGGTCTGGGTTAGGGTACGGGTTAGTTTTAGTGTTAATGTACAGGTTAGGGTTATGGTTATGGTTATGGTTACGTTTAGGGTTAGGGTTAGGGTATGGGTTAAGAGTACGGGTTAGGGTTAGTGTTAAAGTTAGGGTTAGGGTTAGTGTACGGATAGGGTTAGGGTTAGGGTTAGGGTTAGGTTACTGGTTAGGGTTAGGTTAGGGTCTGGTTAGCGTTAGGGTACGGGTTAGGGTTAGGTTTAGGGTCAGGTTTAGGGTTAGGGATAGGGTTATGGTACGGGTTAGGGTTAGGTTTGGGGTTAGGGTATGGGTTAGTTTTAGGGTTAGGGTATGGGTTAGGGTTACGGTTAAATTTAGGGTTATGGTTATTGTGTGGGTTAGGGTTAGGGTACACTTAAGGGTTATGGTCATGGTTAGGGTTAGGGTTAAGTTTAGGGTGCGGTTTAGGGTTAGCGTTAGGGTTAGAGTACAGGTTTGGGTTAGTGTTAGGGTGTGGGTTAGCTATACCTTTTGGGTACGGGTTAGGTTAAGGGTTAGGGTTAGGGTTAGGGTTAGGGGTTAGGGTTAGAGTTAGAGTTAGGCTACGGGATAGTGTTAAAGTACGGGTTAGGGTTAGGTTTAGGGAAAGGTTTAGGGTTAGGGTTATAGTACGGGTTAGGGTTAGAGCTAGGGTTAGCTTTAGGGTTAGAGTACGGGCTAGGGTGAGTGTTAGGGTCAGGGTTAGGGTTAATGTACGGGTTAGGCTTAGGGTTAGATTTAGGATTAGGATACGGTTTAGGGTTAGGTTCAGGGTACAGGATAGGGTTAGCCTACGGGTTAACTTTAGCGTTAGGGTTATGTTTAGGTTACGGGATAGGGTTAGGGTACGGGTTAGGGTTAGGTTTAGGTGCGGGTTAGGGTAAGGGTACGGGTTATGGTTAGATTTAGGGTCAGGGTTAGGGTTAGGGATAGGGTTATGGTACAGGTTAGGGTTAGGGTTGGGGTTAGGGTGTGGGTTAGTTTTAGGGTTAGGGTATGGGTTAGGGTTACGGTAAAGTTAGGGTTAGGGTTAGGGTGTGGTTTAGGGTTAGGTTACGGTTAAGGATTATGGTTTGGGTTAGGGTTAGGGTTAAGTTTAGGGTGCAGGTTAGGGTTAGGGTTAGGTTTAGAGTACGGTATGGGTTAGTGTTAGGGTACGGGTTAGGTTTACTGTTTGGTTACGGGTTAGGTTAAGGGTTAGGGTTAAGGTTAGTGTTAGGCCACGGGTAGGGTTAGAGTACGGGTTAGGGTTAGGGTTAGGGTTAGGGTTCGGGTTAGGGTAAGTGTACGGGTTAGGGTTAGGGTTAGGGTTAGGCTTAGGGTTAGTGTTAGGTTTAGGGTTAAGGTTACAGTACGGGATAGGGTTAGTGTACGTGTTAGGTCTAGGGTTAGGGTTAGGTTTAGTGTGCGAATTAAGGTTAGGTTTAGGGTACGTGTTAGGGTTAGGGTTTGGGTACGGGTTAGGGTTACGTTTAGGCTTAGGGTCTGGGTTAGGTTTAGGGTTAGAGTAAGGGATAGTTAATGTACAGGTTAGGGTTAGAGTACGGGTTAGGGCTAGGTTTAGGGCTAGGGTTAGGGTTAGAGTACGGGTTAGGGTTAGTGTTAGGTTTAGGGTTAGGGTTAGTGTACGGATAGGGTCAGGGTTAGGGTTAGGGTACGGGTTAGGGTTAGGTTTAAGTGCGTGTTAGGGTTAGGGTACGGGTTAGTGTTAGGTTTAGGGTAAGGGTTAGGGTTAGGGATAGGGTTATGGTACGGGTTAGGGTTAGGGTTGGGGTTAGGGTACGGGTTAGTTTTAGGGTTAGGGTATGGTTTAGGGTAACGGTTAAGGTTAGGGTTACTGTTAGGGTATGGGTTAGGGTTAGGGTACGGGTAAGGGTTATGGTGAGTGTTAGGGTTAAGTTTAGGTTTAGGGTGCGGGTTAGGCTTCGGGTTAGGGTTAGTGTTAGCGCTAGTGTATGGGATAGGGTTACTTTAGGGTTTTGGTACAGGTTAGGGTTAGGTTTAGGGTACGAGATAGGGTTGGGTAAGGGTTAGGGTTCGGTTTAGGGTAGAGGTTAGGGTTAGGGTTAGGTTTAGGGTTAAGTTTAGGGTATGGGTTAGGTTTAGGGTAGGGGTTAGGTTTAGGGTTAGGGTCAGGGTTAGGGTTAGGGTTAGGGTATGATTTAGGGTTGGGTTAGTTTTAGGGTACGGGTTGGAGTTAGGGTTAGGGTTTGGTTTAGTGTACGGGTTAGGTTTAGGGTACGGTTAGGGTTAGGGTCAGGGATAGGGTTAGGGTACGAGTTAGGGTTATGGTACGGGTTAGGATTAGGGTTATGTTACGGGTTACGGTTACAGTACGGGTTAGGGTGAGGGTTAGGGTTAGGGTTAGAGTACAGTTAGGATTAGGGTTAGGGTTAGGTTTAGGGTTATTTACGGTTTATGGTTAGTGTTAGGTTTAGGGAAAGGGTTAGGTTTTGGGTTAGGGTACGGTTAGGGTTAGGGTTAGGTTTAGGGTTAGGGTTAGGGTACGGGGTAGGGTTAGTGTTAGGGTCAGGGTTAGGATTAATGTATGGGTTAGGCTTAGGGTTAGATTTAGGATTAGGATACGGTTTAGGATTAGGTTCAGGGTACAGAATAGGGTTAGCCTACGGGTTAACTTTAGAGTTAAGGTTAGGTTTAGGTTACGGGTTAGGGTTAGGGTACGGGTTGGGGTTAGGTTTAGGAGCGGGTTAGGGTAAGGGTACGGGTTATGGTTAGGTTTAGGGTCAGGGTTAGGGTTATGTATAGGGTTATGTTACGGGTTAGCGTTAGGGTTGGGGTTAGGGTACGGTTTATTTTAGGGTTAGGGTACGGGTTAGGGTTACGGTTAAAGTTAGGGTTAGGGTTAGGGTGTGGGTTAGGGTTAGGGTACGGTTAATGGTTATGGTTATGTTTAGGGTTAGGGTTAAGTTTAGGGTGCGATTTAGGGTTAGGGTTAGGGTTAGGGTTAGGTTTAGAGTACGGGTTTGGGTTAGTGTTAGGGTACAGGTTAGGTATACCATTTGGGTACGTGTTAGGGTAAGGGTTAGGGTTAGGGTTAGGTTTAGGGGTTCGGGTAAGAGTTATGGTTAGGCTACGAGATAGTGTTAGAGTACGGGTTAAGGTTAGGTTTAGGGTAAGGTTTAGGGTTAGGGTTATAGTACGGGTTAGGTTTAGAGTTAAGGTTAGGTTTAGGGTTAGAGTACGGATTAAAGTTAGTGTTAGGGTTAGTGTTAGGTTTAGGTTTAGTGTACGGATAGGGTTAGCATTAGGGTTAGGGTTAGTGTACGGGTTAGGGTTAGGTTTAGGGTACGGGCTAGGATTAGCATACGGGTTAAGTTTAGGTTTAGGGTTAGGTTTAGGTTACGGGTCAGGGTTAGGGTAGGGGTTAGGGTTAGGTTTAGATGAGGGTTAGGATTAGTGTAAAGGTTAAGGTATGGGGTAGGGTTAGGTTTAGGGTCAGGGTTACCGTTAGGGATAGGGTTATGGTACGGGTTAGGGTTAAGTTTGGGGTTAGGGTACGGGTTCGTTTTAGGGTTAGGGCACGGGTCAAGGTTTGTTTAAGGTTAGGGATAGGGTTAGGGTATGGGTGAGTGTTAGGGCACAGTTTAGGTTTAAGGTTATTGTTTGGGTTAGGGTTAGTGTACGGGTTAGGGTTAGGGTTAAGGTTAGGTTTAGGGTTAGGTTTAGTGTTAGGATTACGGTACGGGTTAGGGTTAAGGTTCCGTTACGGGAAAGGGTTAGTGTACGTGTTAGGTCTAGGGTTAGGGTTAGGTTTAGTGTGCGGGTTAGGGTTAGGTTTAGGGTACGTGTTAGGTTTAGGGTTTGGGTGCGGGTTAGGGTTACTTTTAGGGTTAGGGTCCGGGTTAGGTTTAGGGTTAGAGTAAGGGTTAGTGTTAGGGTACAGGTTAGGGTTAGAGTACGGGTTAGGGTTAGTGTTAGGGTTAGGGTTAGGGTGAGTGTACAGATAAGGTTAGGGTTCAGGTTAGGGTTAGGGTACGGGTTAGGGTTAGGTTTAGGGTACGGGATAGGGTTAGTGTACGAGTTAAGTTTAGGGTTAGGGCTAGGTTTAGGTTACAGGTTAGGGTTAGGGTACGGGTTAGGGTTAGGTTTAGGTGCGGGTTAGGGTTAGGGTACGGGTTAGGGTTAGGTTTAGGGTCAGGGTTAGGGTTAGGGATAGGGTTATTGTACGGGTTAGGGTTAGGGTTGGGGTTAGGGTACGGGTTAGTTTTAGGGTTAGGGTACGGTTTAGGGTAACGGTTAAGGTTAGGTTTACTGTTAGGGTATGGGTTAGGGTTAGGGTACGGGTAAGGGTTATGGTTATGGTTAGGGTTAGGTTTAGGTTTAGGTTGCGGGTTAGGCAAAGGTTTAGGGTTAGGGTTAGCGCTAGTGTATGGGTTAGGGTTACTTTAGGGTTTGGGTATGGGTTAGAGTTAGGTTTAGGGTACGAGATAGGGTTGGGTATGGGTCAGGTCAAGGGTTAGGGTTCGGTTTAGGGTAGAGGTTAGGGTTAGGTTTAGGTTTAGGGTTAAGTTTAGGGTATGGGTTAGGTTTAGGGTAGGGGTTAGGGTTAGGTTTAGGGTCAGTTTTAGGGTTAGGGTTAGGGCATGATTTAGGTTTGGGTTAGGTTTAGTGTACGGGTTAGGGTTAGGGTTAGGTTTTGTTTTAGGGTACGGGTTAGGTTTAGGGTACGGTTAGGGTTAGGGTCAGGTTTAGTGTTAGGGTACGAGTTAGGGTTAGGGTACGGGTTAGGGTTAGGGTTATGTTATGGTTTACGTTTACAGTACGGGTTAGGGTTAGGGTGAGGGTTAGGGTTAGGGTTAGTGTACGTTTAGGTTTAGGGTTAGGGTTAGGTTTAGGGTTAGAACACGGGTTATGGTTAGTGTTAGGTTTAGGGAAAGGGTTCGGTTTAGGGTTAAGGTACGGTTAGGGTTAGGATTAGGGTTAGGGTTAGAGTACGGCTTTGGGTTAGTGTTAGAGTACGGGTTAGGTTTACCGTTTGGGAAAGGGTTAGGGTAATGGTTAGGGTTAGGGGTTAGGGTTAGAGTTAGGGTTAGGCTATGGGATAGGGTTAGAGTACGGGTTAGTATTAGGGTTAGGGTTAGGGTTAGGGTTATATTACGGGTTAGGGTTAGAGTTAGGGTTAGGGTACGGATTAGGTTTAGGGTACGGGTAAGGTTTAGGGTTAGGGTCCGTGTTAGGGTTAGGGTTAGGGTACGATTTAGGGTTAGGGTTAGGTTTAGGGTACGGGTTAGTGTTAGGGTTAGGGTTAGTGTTAGGGTACGGGTTAGGTTTTTAGTGCGGGTTAGGGTTAGGGTTATGTTATGTGTTAGGTTTACAGTACGGGTTAGTGTTAGGGTGAGCGTTAGGGTTAGGGTTAGAGTACGGTTAGGGTTAGGGTCAGGGATAGGGTTAGTGTACGAGTTAGGGTTAGGGTTAGGATACGGTTTAGGGTTAGGTTTATGGTACGGGTTAGGGTTACAGTATGGGTTAGTGTTAGGGTGAGGGTTAGGGTTAGGGTTAGAGTAAGGTTAGGGTTAGGGTTAGAGTACGGGTTAGGTTTAGTGTTAGGAATAGGGTTAGGGTTAGTTTTAGAGTACGAGGTAGGGTTAGTGTTAGGGTTAGGGTTAGGGTTAATATATGGGTTAGGCTTAGGGTTAGGTTTAGGGTTAGGATAAGAGTTAGGGTTAGGTTTAGGGTACGGTATAGGGTTAGCTTACGGGTTAAGTTTAGGGTTAGGGTTAGGTTTAGGTTACGGGTTAGGGTTCGGGTACGGGTTAGGGTTAGGTTTAGGGTGCGGGTTAGGGTTAGGGTTAGTGTAAGGGTTAGGGTTAGGTTTAATGTCAGGGTTAGGTTTAGGGTTAGGGTTAGGTTTCGGGTTAGTTTTAGGGTGAGGATACGATTTAGGGTTAGGATTATGGTAAGGGTTAGGTTTAGAATACGGGTTATGGTTAGTGTTAGGGTTAGGGTTAGGGTTAGTGTACGGATAGGGTTAGGGTTAGGGTTAGTGTTAGGGTACGGGTTAGGGTTAGATTTAGGGTACGGTATAGGTTTAGTCTACAGGTTAAGTTTAGGGTTAGGTTCAGGTTTAGGTTACGGGTTAGGGTTAGGGTACGAGTTAGGGTTACATTTAGGTGCGGGTTAGGGTTAGGGTACGGGTTAGGGTTAGGTTTAGGGTACGGGTTAGGGTTAGAGTACGGGTTAGTATTAGGGTTAGGGTTAGGGTTAGGGTTAGGTTTAGGGTACGGGTTAGTGTTAGGGTAAGGGTTAGGGTACGGGTTAGGTTTGGTACGGGTTACGGTTAGGGTCAGGTTTATGGTTAGGGTTAGGGGATAGTTAGTGTTAGGGTTACGGGTAAGTGTTATGGTTAGGGTTAGGGTTACGATTAAGTTTAGGGTGCGGGTTAGGCTTAGGGTTAGAGTTAGGGTTAGCGCTAGGGTAGGGGTTAGGGTTACTGTTAGGGTTTGGGTACGGGTTAGGGTTAGGGTTAGTGTATGTGTTAGGATTAGGGTTAGGGTTTGGGTACGGGTTAGGGTTAGGTTTAGGGTACGGGTTAAGGTTAGGTTTAGGGGTAGGGTACGGGTTAGGTTTAGGGTAACTGTTAGGGTTAGGGTTAGGGTTAGTGTACGAATTAGGGTTACGGTTAGGGTACAGGTTAGTGTTAGCGTTATGGTACGGGTTAGGGTTACAGTATGGGTTAGGGTTTGGGTGAGGGTTAGGGTTAGGGTTAGAGTATGGTTAAAGTTAGTGTTAGGGTTAGGGCTAGAGTACGGGTTAGCGTTAGTGTTAGGGTTAGGGCTAGGGTTAGGGTACGGGTACGGGTACGGGTTTGGATTAAGGTTAGAGTACGGGGTAGGGTTAGTGTTAGGGTTAGGGTTAGGGTTAGGGTTAGTGTATGGGTTAGGCTTAGGGTACGGGTTAGGGTTAGGTTTAGGGTCAGGTTTAGGGTTAGGGTTTGGGTTAGGGTATGGGTTAGGTTTAGGTTTAGGGTATGGGTTATGGTTAGGTTAAGGGTCAGGGTTAGGGTTAGGGTTAGGGTTAGGTACGAATTAGGGTTAGGTTTAGGGTACCGTTTAGGGTTAGGGTTATGGTACGGGTTTGGGTTACAGTACTGTTTCGGGTTAGGGGGAGGTTTAGGGTTAGGTTTACGGTTAAGGTACGCTTTAGGGTTAGGTTTTGGGTCCGGGTTAGGGTTACGTTTAGGGTTAGGGTACGGGTTAGGTTTAGGGTTAGGTTTAGGGTTAGTTTTAGGGTACGGGATAGGTTTAGAGTACGGGTTAGGGTTAGGTTTAGGGTTAGGGTTGGTAAGGGTTAGTGTTAGGGTACGGGATAGGGTTAGAGTACGGGTTAGGATTAGGTTTAGGGTTAGGGTTAGGGTTAGAGTATGGGTTAGGGTTAGTGTTAGGGTTAAGATTAGGTTTACTGTACGGATAGGGTTAGATTTAGGGTTAGGGTTAGGGTACGTTTTTGGGTTAGGTTTAGGGTACGGGATAGGGTTAGTTACGGGTTAAGTTTAGGGTTAGGGTTATGTTTAGGTTATAGGTTAGGGTTAGGGAACAGGTTAGGGTTAGGTTTAGGTGCGGGTTAGGGTTAGGGTATGGGTTAGAGTTAGGTTTAGGTTCAGGGTATAGGGTTAGGGATAGGGTTATGATATGGGTTAGGGTTATGGTTGGGGTTATGATATGGGTTAGTTTTAGGGTTAGGGTACGGGTTAGGGTTAAGTTTAAGGTTAGGGTTAGTGTTAGCGTATGGGTTAGGGTTAGGGTATGGGTAAGGATTATGTTTAGGGTTAGGGTTAGTTTTAGGTTTAGGGTACCCGTTAGGTTAAGGGTCAGGGTTAGGATTAGCACTAGGGTATGGTTTAGGATTACTGTTAGGGTTTGGCTTCGGGTTAGGTTTAGGGTTAGGGTACGGGATAGGCTTGGGAATGGGTTAGGTCAAGGTTTAGGGTTAGGTTTAGGGTACGGGTTAGGGTTAGTGTTAGGGTGAGGGTTAGGGTTAGAGTACGGGGTAGGTTTAGTGTTAGGGATAGGGTTAGGGTTAAAATACGGGTTAGGGTTAGGGTTAGCTTTAGGGTAAGGGTTAGTGTTAGGGTCACGGTACGGGTTATGTTTAAGGTTAGGGTATGGGATAGGGTTAGTGTACGTGTTAGGTCTAGGGTTAGGTTTAGGTTCAGTGTGCGGGTTAGGGTTAGATTTAGGGTTAGGATATGTGTTAGGGTTAGGGTTTGGGTACGGGCTAAGGTTATGTTTAGGGTTAGGGTATGGGTTAGGTTTAGGGTTAGGGTTAGGGTTAGGGTACGGTTTAGGGTTAGGGTACGGGTTAGGGTTAAGGTTAGTTTTAGGGTTAGGGTTAGGGTTAGTGTACGGATAGGGTTAGGGTTAGGGTTAGGGTATGGGTTAGGTTTAGGTTTAGGGTACGGGATAGTGTTAGCATACGGGTTAAGCTTAGGGTTAGGGTTAGGGGTGGGGTTAGGGAACGTGTTAGTTTTAGGGTTAGGGTACGGGTCAGGGTTACGGTTAAGGTTAGGGTTAGGGTTAGGTTATGGCTTAGGGTTAGGGTACGGGTAAGGGTTATGGTTAGGGTTAGGGTTAGGTTTAGGTTTAGGGTGCGGGATAGGGTTAGGTTTAGGTTTAGGGTTAGCGCTAGGGTATGGGTTAGGGTTACTGTTAGGGTTTGGGTACGGGTTAGGTTTAGGGTTAGGTTACGGGATTGGGTTGGGTACGGGTTAGGTCAAGGGATAGGGTTAGGTTTAGGGTACGTGTTAGGGTTAGGGATGGTTTAGGGTTCGAGTTAGGGTATGGGTTAGTCTTAGGGTACGGGTTAGGGTTAGGGTTAGTGTCAGGGTTAGTATTAGTGTTAGGGTTAGAGTACGGGTTTGGTTTACTGTACTGCTTAGGGTTAGGTTTAGGATTAGGGTTAGGGTTAGGGTTATAGTCCGGGTTAGGGTTAGGTTTAGCGTTAGAGTACGAGTTAGTGTTAGTGTTAGTGTTAGTTTTAGGGTTAGGGTTAGTGAACGGATAGGGTTAGGGTTAGCGTTAGGGTACGGATTTGGTTAGGTTTTGGGTGCGAAATAGGGTTAGCGTACAGGTTAAGTTTAGGGTTAGGGTTAGGTTTAGGTTACGGGTTAGGGTTAGGGTACGGGTTAGGGTTAGGTATAGGTGCGGGTGAGGGTTAGGGTTATGGTTAGGGTTAGGGTTAGGGTTATAGTACGGGTTAGGGTTAGAGTTAGGGTTAGGTTTAGGGTTAGAGTATGTGTTAGGGTTAGTGTTATGGTTAGGGTTAGTGTTAGGGTACGGGTTAGGCTTAGAGTTTGGGTTAGGGTTAGGTTTAGGTTTAGGGTTAGGGTTATAGTACGGTTTAAGTTTAGTGTTAGGTTTAGGTTTAGGGTTAGGGTTAGTGTACGGATAGGGTTAGGGTTAGGGTACGGGTTAGGGTTAGGTTTAGGGTACGGGATAGGGTTAACGTATGGGTTAAGTTTAGGGTTAGGTTTAGGTTACGGGTTAGGGGTAGGGTACAGGTTAGGGTTAGGTTTAGGCTGCGGGTTAGGGTTAGGGTTAGTGTAAGGGTTAGTGTTATGTTTAGGGTCAGGGTTAGGGTTAGGGTTAGTGTAAGGGTAAGGGTTAGGTTTAGGGTTAGGGTTAGGGTATGGGATAGGCTTAGAGTAAGTGTTAGGGTTAGGTTAGGGTCCAGGTTAGGGTTAGAGTTAGGGTCCGGGTTACGGTTAGGGTTAGGGTACGAGTTAGGGTTAGGGTTAGGTTTAGGGTACGGTTTATGTTTATTGTTAGGGTTAGGGTATGGTTGAGGCTTAGGGTACGGGTTAAGGTTAGGGTTAGAGTCAGGGTTAGGTTTAGGGTTAGGGTACGAGTTAGGGTTAGGGTTAGGGTACGGGTTAGGTTTAGGGTTATGGTACGGATTAGGGTTACTGTACTGGTTAGGGTTAGGGTGAGGGTTAGGGTTAGGATTAGAGTACGGTTAGGGTTCGGGTTAGGTTTAGGGTTAGGTTTAGAGTACGGGTCAGGGTTAGTGTTAGGGTTAGGGTTAGGTTTAGGTTAGGGTACGGGTTAGGGTTAGGGTTAGTGTTATGGGTATTGTACAGGTTAGGCTTAGGGTTAGGTTTAGGGTTAGGATATGGGTTAGGGTTAGGTTTAGGGTACGGGATAGGGTTAGCGTACGGGTTAAGTTTAAGTTTAGGGTTAGGTTTAAGTTACGGGTTAGGGTTAGGACGCGGGTTAGGGTTAGGATTAGTGTAAGGGTTAGGGTTAGGTTTAGGGTTAGGGTTAGGATTAGAGTACGGGTTTGGGTTAGTTTTAGGGTACGGGTTAGGTTTACCGTTTGGGTATTGGTTAGGGAAGAGTTAGGTTTAGGGTTAGGGTTTAGGGTTATAGATAGGGTTAGGCTACGGGTAGGGTAAGGGTACGGGTTACTGTTAGGGTTAGGGTTCGGTTTAGGGTTAGTGTAAGTGTTAGGGTTAGGTTTAGCGTAGGGTTAGTGTTAGGGTTACAAGGCAGGTTAGGGTTAAGTTTGGGGTATGGCATAGGGTTAGTGTACGTGTTAGGTCTAGGGTTAGGGTTAGGTTTAGTGTGCGGGTTAGGGTTGGGGTACGTGTTAGGGTTAGGGTTTGGTTACAATTTAGCGTTACGTTTAGGGTTAGGGTACGGGTTAGGTTTAGGGTTAGGTTTAGGGTACGTTTTAGGGTTAGTGTATGGGTTAGGGTTAGGTCAGGGTTACGTTTAGGGTTAGGTTTAGGGTACCGGTTAGGGTTACTGTATGGGTTAGGGTTATGGTTATGGTTAGGGTTAGGGTTAGCCTTATAGAACGTGTTAGGGTTTGAGTTAGGGTTAGGTTTAGGGTTAGAGTACGGGTTATGGTTAGTGTTAGGGTTAGGGTTAGTGTTAGAGTATGGGTTAGGTTTAGTGTTAGGGTTAGGGTTAGGGTTAGGGTTAGGGTTAGTGTTAGAGTACGGGTTAGGGTTAGAGTACGGGTTAGGGTTAGGTTTAGGGTTAGGGTTAGTGTTAGAGTACGGGTTAGGGTTAGTGTTAGGGTTAGGGTTAGGGTTAGGGTTATGGTTAGGGTACGGGTTAGGTTTAGGGTACGGGTTAGGGTTAGGTTTAGGATCAGGGTTAGGGTTAGGGTTAGGGTACGAGTTAGGGTTAGGGTTAGGGTACGGTTTAGGTTTAGGGTTATGATACGGATTTGTGTTACAGTACGTGTTAGGGTTAGGATGAGGGTTAGGGTTAGGTTCAGAGTATGGTTAGGGTTAGGTTTAGGGTTAGGGTGAGAGTACGGTTTAGGGTTAATGTTAGGGTTATTGTTAGGGTTAGGTTTAGGGTTAGGGTACGATTTAGGGTTAGGGTTAGTGTTAGAGTACGGTGTAGGTTTAGTGTTAGGGTTAGGGTTAGGTTTAATGTCGGGTTAGGGTTAGGTTTAGGTTTAGGGTTAGGATGAGGGTTAGGGTTAGGTTCAGAGTATGGTTAGGGTTAGGGTTAGGGTTAGGGTGAGAGTACGGTTTAGGGTTAATGTTAGGGTTATTGTTAGGGTTAGGTTTAGGGTTAGGGTTTGATTTAGGGTTAGGGTTAGTTTTAGAGTACGGGGTAGGTTTAGTGTTAGGGTTAGGGTTAGGTTTAATGTACGGGTTAGGGTTAGGTTTAGGTTTAGGGTTAGGATACGGGTTAGGGTTAGGTTTAGGTTACGGGTTAGGGTTAGGGTATGGGTAGGGTTAGCTTTAGGGTGCGGGTTAGGGTGAGGGTTTGTGTAAGGGTTAGGTTTAGGGTCAGGGTTAGGGTTAGGGTTAGTGTTAGGTTACGGGTTATGGTTTGGTTGTGCTTAGGTTATGGTTTAGTTTTAGGGTTAGAGTACAGTTTAGGTTTATGGTTAAGGTTAGGGTTAGGTTTAGGGTATGGGTTAGGGTTAGGTTACGGTTAAGGATTATGGTTTGGGTTAGGATTAGGGTTACGTTTAGGCTGCGGGTTAGAGCTAGAGTTAGGGTTAGAGTACGGGTTTGGGTTAGTGTTAGGGTACGGGTTAGGTTAACCGTTTGGGTACGGGTTAGGGAAGGGTTAGGGTTAGGGTTAGGGTTAGGGGTTAGGGTTAGAGTTAGGGTTAGGCTACGAGTAGGTTTAGGTTACGGGTTAGGGTTAGGGTAAGGGTTAGGTTTAGGGTTAGGGTTAGTGTTAGGGTTACGGTACGGGTTAAGGGTAAGGTTATGGTAAGCGATAGGGTTACTGTACGTGTTAGGTCTAGGGTTAGGTTTAGGGTTAGGGTATGGGTTAGGGTTACGGTTAAGGTTAGGGTTAGTGATAGGGTATGGGTTAGGGTTAGGGTACGGGTAAGGGTTATGGTTAGGGTTAAGTTTAATTTTAGGGTGCGGGTTAGGCTTAGGTTTAGGGTTAGGGTTAGCACTAGGGTATGGGTAAGGGTTGCACTTAGGGTTTGGGTACGGTTTAGGGTTAGGGTTATGGTACGAGATAGGGTTGGGTATGGGTTAGGTCAAGGGTTAGGGTTAGGTTTAGTGTACTGGTTAGTGTTAGGATTAGGTTTAGTGTTAGGGTTAGGGTATGGGTTAGGTTTAGGGTATGGGTTAGGGTTAGCTTTAGGGTCCGGGTTAGGGTTAGGGTTAGGGTACGAGTTAGGGTTAGGGTTAGGTTTAGGGTATGGGTTAGGTTTAGGGTTAGGGTTAGGGTACGGGTTAGGTTTAGGTTATGGGTTAGGGTTAGGGTTAGGGTCAGGTTTAGGGTTAGGGTACGAGTTTGGGTTAGGGTTAGGGTACGGGTTAGGGTTTGGGTTATGTAATGGGTTAGGTTTAGAGTACGGGTTAGGGTTAGGGTGAGGTTAGGGTTAGAATACGGTGAGGGTTAGGGTTAGTGTAAGGTTTAGGGTTAGGGCTAGGGTACGGGTTAAGCTTAGGGTTAGGGTTAGGGTTAGAGTATTGTGTAGGGTTAGTGTTAGGGTTAGGGTTAGGGATAATGTACGGGTTAGGCTTAGAGTTAGGTTAGGGTTAGGTTACAGGTTAGGGTTAGGGTTAGGGTACAGGATATGGATAGCGGATGGGTTAAGTTTAGTGTTAGGGTTATGTTTAGGTTACGGGTTAGGGTTAGGGTACGGGTTACGGTTAGGTTTAGGGTTCGGGTTAGGTTTAGGGTTAGGGTTAGTGTAGGGGTTAGGGTTAGGTTTAGGTTCAGGGTTAGGGTTAGGGTTAGTGTTAGGGTATGAGTTAGAGTTAGGGTTGGGTTTACAGTACGGGTTAGGTTTAGGGTTAGGGTACGGGTTTGGGTTATGGTTAAAGTTAGGATTAGGGTTAAGGTGTGGGTTAGGGTTAGTGTACGGTTAAAGATTATGTTTAGGGTTAGGGTTAGGTTTAAGTTTAGGGTGCGGTTTAGGGTTAGGTTTAGGGATAGGGTTAGGGTTAGTGTACGGGTTTGGGTTAGTGTTAGGGTACGGTTTAGGTTTACCGTTTGGGTACGTGTTAGGGTAAAGTTTAGGGTTAGGTTTAGGGTTAGGGGTTAGTGTTAGAGTTAGGGTTAGGCTACGGGATAGGGTTAGAGTATGGATTAGGGTTATGGTTAGGGTTAGGTTTAGTGTTAGAGTATGGGTTAGCGTTAGAGTACGGGTTAGGGTTAGGTTTAGGTTTAGGGTTAGGGTTAGAGTACAGGTTAGGGTAACTGTTAGGGTTAGGGTTAGGGTTAGTGTATGGATCATGTTAGGTTTAGGGCTAGGGTTAGGGTATGGGTTAGGGTTAGGTTTAGGGTACGGGATAGTGTTAGCGTACGGGTTAAGTTTAGGGTTAGGTTTAGGTTTAGGTTACGGGTTAGGGTTAAGTAAGTGTAAGGGTTAGGTTTAGGTGAGGGTTAGGGTTAGGGTTAGGGTTAGGGTACGATTTAGGGTTAGGTTTAGGGTCAGGTTAGCGTTAGGGATAGTGTTATGGGACGGGTTAGGGTTAGAATTGTGGTTAGGGTATGGGTTAGTTTTAGGGTTAGGGTACGGGTCAGGGTTATGTTTAAGGTTAGGGTTACGGTTAGGTTATGGGTTAGGGTTAGGGTACGGGTAAGGTTTATGGTTAGGGTTAGGGTTAGGTTTAGGTTTATGGTGCGGGTTAGGCTTAGGTTTAGGGTTAGGGATAGCGCTATGGTATGGGTTAGGGTTACTGTTAGGGTTTGGTACGGGTTAGGGTTAGGGTACGGGATAGGTTTGGATACGGGTTAGGTTTAGGGTTACGGTTAGAGTTAGGGTTAGGGCTAGGGTATGGGTTAGGGTTACGGTTAGAGTTTATGTACGGGTTTTGGTTAGGGTTAGGGTACGGATTAGATTTGGATACCGGTTAGGTCAAGGGTTAGGGTTAGGTTTAGGCTACAGGTTAGGGTTAGGGTTAGGTTTAGGGTTAGGGTTAGGGTATGGGTTAGGCTTAGAGTACGGGTTAGGGTTAGGGTTAGGGTGTGGGTTAGTGTTAGGGTTAGGGTACGAGTTAGGGTTAGGGTTAGGTTTAGTGTACGGTTTATGTTTAGGGTTAGGGTTAGGGTACGGTTGAGGTTTAGGGTACAGGTTAAGTTTAGGGTTAGTGTCAGGGTAAGTTTTATGGTTAGGGTACGAGGTAGGGTTAGGTTTAGGTACGGGTTAGGTTTAGGGTTATTGTACGGGTTAGGGTTACAGTACGCGTTAGGGTTAGGGTGAGGGTTAGGGTTAGGATTAGAGTACGGTTAGGGTTAGGGTTAGGTTTAGGGTTAGGTTTAGAGTACGGGTTAGGGTTAGTGTTAGGGTTAGGTTTAGGGTTAGGGTACGGGTAAGGGTTAGGTTTAGGGTTAGAGTACGGGGTAGGGTTTTGTTAGGGTTGGTGTTAGGGGTAATATACAGGTTAGGCTTAGGTTTAGGTTTAGGGTTAGGATATGGGTTAGGGTTAGGTTCAGCGTACGGGATAGGGTTAGCGTACGGGTTAAGTTTAGGTTTAGGGTTAGGTTAAGGATACGGATTAGGGTTAGGGTACGGGTTAGGGTTAGGTTTAGGGTGTGGGTTAGTGTTAGGTTTAGGATTAGTGTAAGGGTTAGGGTTAGGTTTAGGGTCAGGGTTAGGGTTAGTGTTAGTGTTAGGGTACGCATTAGTGTTAGGATTGGGGTTAGGGTATGGGTTAGTTTTAGGGTTAGGGTACAGGTTAGATTTATGGTTAAGGTTAGGGTTAGGGTTAGGGTAAGGGTTTGGGTTAGGTTACGGTTAAGGGTTATGGTTTCGGTTAGGGTTCAGGTTAAGTTTAGGGTGCGGGTTAGGGTTAGGTTTAGGGTTAGGGTTAGGGTTGGAGTATGGGTTTGGGTTAGTGTTAGGATACGGTTTAGGTTTACCGTTTGGGTACGGGTTAGGGAAGGGTTAGGTTTAGGTTTAGGGTTTAGGGTTATAGATAGGGTTAGGCTACGGGTAGGGTTAGGGTACGGGTACGGGTTAGGGTTAGGGTTCGGGTTAGGGTTAGTGTACGGGTTAGGGTTAGGTTTAGGTTAGGGTTAGTGTTAGGATTAGGGTTAGGGTAAGGGTTAGTGTACGGATAGGGTTAGGGTTAGGGTTAGGGTACTGGTTAGGGTTAGGTTTAGGGTACGGGATAGGGTTAGCGTACGGGTTAAGTTTAGGTTTAGGGATAGGATTAGGTTACGGGTTAGGGTTAGGGTATGAGTTAGGGTTAGGTATAGGTAATGGTTAGGGTTAGGGTTAGGGTTAGGGTTAGGGTTCGGGTTAGGGTTAGGGTTGGAGTTAGGGTATGGGTTAGTTTTAGGGTTAGGGTACATGTCAGGGTTTCAGTTAAGGTAAGGGTTAGGGTTAGGGTATGGGTTAGGGTTAGGGTATGGGTAAGGGTTATGTTTAGGGTTCGGGTTAGGTTTAGGTTTAGGGTGCGGGTTAGGGTTAGGTTTAGGGTTAGGGTAAGCGCTAGGGTATGGGTTAGGGTTATGGTTAGGGTTTGGATACGGTTTAGGGTTAGGGTTAGGTTACGGGATAGGGTTGGGTACTGGTTAGGTCAAGGGATAGGGTTAGGTTTAGGGTACGGGTGAGGGTTAGGGATGGTTTAGGGTTGGGTTAGGGTATGGGTTAGGCTTAGGGTACGGGTGAGGGTTAGGCTTAGTGTCAGTGTTAGTTTTAGCGTTAGGGTTAGGGTACGAGTTAGGTTTACTCTACGGGTTAGGGTTAAGTTTAGGTTAGGCTTAGGGTTAGGGTTATTGTCCGGGTTAGGGTTAGGTTTAGGGTTAGAGTACGGATTAGGGTTAGTGTTAGTGTTAGGGCTAGTGTACGGATAGTGTTAGGGTTAGGGTACCGGGTAGGGTAGGTTTAGGGTACAAGATAGGGTTAGCGTACGGGTTAAGTTTAGGGTTAGGTTTAGGTTTAAGTTACGGGTTAGAGATAGGGTACGGGTTAGGATTAGGTTTAGGTGCGGGTTAGGGTTAGGGTTAGGGTTAGGGTTAGGGTTAAGGTTATAGTACGGGTTAGGGTTAGAGTTAGGGTTAGGTTTAGTGTTAGGGTACGGGTTAGGGTTAGAGTTCGGGTTAGGTTTAGGTTTAGGGTTAGAGTTAGGGTTAGAGTACGGTTTAGTGTTAGTGTTAGGTTTAGGGGTAGGTTTAGGGTTAGTGTACGGATAGGGTTAGGGTTAGGTTATGGGTAGTGTCCGGGTTAGGGTTAGGTTTACGGTATGGGATAGGGTTAGCATACGGGTTAATTTTAGGGTTAGGGTTAGGGTATGGGTTAGGTTTAGGTATAGGTGAGTGTTAGGGTTAGGGTTAGGGTTAGGGTTAGGGTACGGGTTAGGTTAGGGTTGGGGTTAGGGTACGGGTTAGTTATAGGGTTAGGGTACGTGTCAGGGTTACGATTAATGTTAGGGTTAGGGTTAGGGTATGTGTTAGGGTTAGGGTACGGGTAATGGTTATGGTTAGGGTTAGGTTTAGGTTTAGGTTTAGGGTGCTGGTTAGGGTTAGGGTTAGCGCTAGGGTATGGTTTAGGGTTACTGTTAGGGTTGGGTACGGGTTAGGGTTAGGGTTAGGTTTAGGTTACGGGATAGTGTTGGGTACGTTTTAGGTCAAGGGATAGGGTTAGGTTTAGGGTACGGGTTAGGGTTATGGATGTTTTAGGGTTAGGGTTAGGGTATGGATTAGGCTTAGGGTTCGGGTTATGTTTAGGGTTAGGGTCATGATTAGGGTTAGGGTTATCGTCCGGGTTAGGGTTAAGATTAGGGTAAGAGTATGGGTTAGGGTTAGTGTTATGTTAGGGTTAGGGTTAGGTTTAGGGTTAGGGTACGGGTTAGGTTTACTATACAGGTTAGGGTTAGGTTTAGGGGTAGGGTTAGGGTTAGTATTATCATCCGGGTTAGGGTTAGGTTTAGGGTCAGAGTTTGGGTTAGGGTTAGTGTCTGGGTTAGGGTTAGGGTTAGGTTTAGGGTTAGCGTATGGGTTAAGTTTAGGGTTAGGGTTAGGTTTAGGTTACGGTTTATGGTTAGGGTACGGGTTAGGGTTAAGTTTAGGTGCTTGTTAGGGTTAGGTTTAGGGTTAGGGTTAGGGTTAGGGTTATAGTACGGGTTAGGGTTAGAGTTAGGGTTAGGTTTAGGGTTAGAGTATGGGTTAGGGTTAGTGTTAGGGTTAGGGTTAGTGTTAGGGTACGAGTAGGGTTAGAGTTAGGGTCAGGGTTAGGTTTAGGGTATGGGTTAGTTTTAGGTTTAGGGTACGCGATAGTGTTAGCGTACGGGTTAAGTTGAGGGTTAGGGTTAGGTTTAGGTTACGGGTTAGGGTTAGGGTACGGTTTAGGCTTAGGTTTAGGTGAGGGTTAGGGTTAGGGTTAGGGTACGGGTTATGGTTAGCTTTAGGGTCAGGGTTAGCATTAGTGGTCGGGTTAGGGTACGGGTTAGGGTAAGGGTTGGGGCTATGGTAGGGGTTACTTTTAGGGATATGGTAGGGGTCAGGGTTACGGTTAAGTTTAGGGTTAGGGTTAGGGTTATGGTACGGGTTAGGGTTACAGTACGGGTTAGCGTTAGGGTGAGGGTTAGGGTTAGAGTACGGGTAAGTGTTAGTGTTAGGGTTAAGTTTAGGGTAGGGGTTAGGTTTAGGGTAGGGGTTAGGGTTAGGGTTTGGGTTAGGGTTAGAGTACGGGGTAGGGTTAGTGTTAGGGTTAGGGTTAGGGCTAGGGTACGGGTGAGGTTTAGATTTAGGGTTAGGGTTAGAGTACGGGGTAGTTTTAGTGTTAGGGTTAGGGTTAGGGTTAATGTACGGGTTAGGCTAGGGTTAGGTTTAGGGTTGGGTTACGGGTTAGGGTTAGGTTTAGGGTACGGGATAGGGTTAGGGTACAGGTTAAGTTTAGGGTTAGGTTTAGGTTACGGTTTAGGGTTAGGTTAGGTGTGGGTTAGGGTTAGGGTTAAGGTTAGGGTTGGGGTTAGGGTACGGGTTAATTTTAGGGTGAGGATACGGGTCAGGGTTATGGTTAAGTTTAGGGTTAGGGTTAGGGTATCGTTAGGTTTAGCACTAGGCTATGGGTTAGGGTTACTATTAGGGTTGGGTATGGTTTAGGGTTAGGGTTAGGTTATGGGATAGGGTTGTGTACGGATTAGGTCAAGGGTTAGGGTTAGGTTTAGGGTACGGGTTAGGGTTAGGGTTAGGATTAGGGTTAGGGTTAGGGTATGGGTTAGGGTTAGGTTTAGGGTACGGGTTAGTGTTAGGTTTATGGTACGGGTTAGGGTTACAGTACGGGTTAGGTTTAGGGTGAGGGTTAGGTTACGGTTAAAGTTAGTGTTTGGGTTAGGGTTAGAGTACGGTTTAGGGTTAGTGTTAGGGTTAGGGTTAGGGTACGGGTACGGGTTAGGGTTAGGTTTAGAGTACTTGGTAGGGTTAGTGTTAGGTTTAGGGTTAGGGTTAGGGTTAGGGTATCGGTTAGGCTTAGGGTACACGTTAGGTTTAGGGTTAGGGTCAGGTTTAGGGTTAGGGTTAGGGTACGGGTTAGGGTTATGTTTAGGGTACGGATTAAGGTTAGGGTTAGGGTTAGGGTATGGGTTAGATTTAGGGTACGGGTTAGGGTTAGGGTTAGGGTCAGCGTTAGGGTTAGTGTTAGGATACGAATTAGGGTTAGGGTTAGGGTACGATTTAGGGTTAGGGTTAGTGTTAGGGTAAGGGTACGTGTTAAGGTTAGGGTTTGGGTACGGGTTAGGTTTACGTTTAGGGTTAGGGTATGGGTTAGGTTTAGGGTTAGGGTAAGGGTTAGTGTTAGGGTACAGGATAGGGTTAGAGTATGGGTTAGGGTTAGGTTTAGGTTTTGGGTTAGGTTTAGAATACGGTTTAGGTTTAGTGTTAGGGTACGAGATAGGGTTAGGTTTAGGGTACGGGATAGGGTTAGTGTACGGGTTCAGTTTAGGGTTAGGGTTAGGTTTAGGTTATGGGTTAGGGTTAGGGTACAGGTACGGGTTAGGTTTAGGTGTGGGTTAGGGTTAGGGTACAGGTTATTGTTAGGTTTAGGGTCAGGGTTTGGATTCGGATAGGGTTATGGTACGGGATAGGGTTAGGGTTGGGGTTAGGGTACCGGTTAGATTTAGGTTTAGGGTACGGGTAAGGCTTAGGGGTAGGATTAGGGTTAGCCCTAGGGTATGGGTTAGGGTTACTTTTAGGGTTTGGGTACGGGTTAGGGTTAGGGTTAGGGTATGGGATAGGGTTGGGTACGGGTTAGGTCAACGGTTAGGGTTAGGTTTAGGATACGGGTTAGGGTTAGGGTTAGGTTTAGGGTTAGGGTTTGGGTATGGGTTAGGCTTAGGGTACGGGTTAGGGTTAGGTTTAGGGTCAGTGTTAGGATTAGGGTTAGGGTTAGGGTACGGGTTAGGGTTAGGTTTAGGGTATTGTTTAGTGTTAGGTTTAGGGTTAGGGTATGGGTTAGGTTTACTGTACGGGTTAGGGTTAGGTTTAGGGTTAGGGTTAGGGTTATAATCCAGGTTAGGGTTAGGTTTAGGGTAAGATTACGGGTTATGGTTAGTGTTAGTGTTAGGGTTATGTTTAGGTTTAGCGTACGGATAGGGTTAGTGTTAGGGTTAGGGTACGGGTTAGGTTTAGGTTTAGGGTACGAGATAGGGTTAGCATATGGGTTAAGTTTAGGGTTTGTGTTAGGTTTAGTTTACGAGTTAGGGTTAGGGTACCGGTTAGGATTAAGTTTAGTTGCGGGTTAGTGTTAGGGTTAGGGTCAGGTTTACGGTTATAGTATGGGTTAGGGTTAGAGTTAGGGTTAGGTTTAGGGTTAGAGTACGGGTTAGGGTTAGTGTTAGGGTTAGGGTTAGTGTTAGGGTACTGGTTAGGGTTAGAGTTCGGTTTAGGGTTAGGGTTAGGGTTAGAGTACGGTTGAGGTTTAATGTTAGGTTTAGGGTTAGGGTTAGGGTTAGTGTACGGATAGGGTTAGGGTTAGGGTTAGGGTATGAGTTAGGGTTAGGTTTAGGGTACGGGATAGGGTTAGGGTACGGGTTAAGTTTAGGGTTAGGGTTAGGTTTAGGTTACGGGTAGTGTTAGGGAACGGGTTAGGGTTAACTTTAGGTGCGGGTTAGGGTTAGGGTTAGGGTTAGGGTTATAGTACGGGTTAGGGTTAGAGTTAGGGTTAGGTTTAGGGTTAGAGTACGGGTTAGGGTTAGTGTTAGGGTAGGGTTTAGTGTTAGGGTACGGGTTAGGGTTAGAGTTTGGGTTAGGGTTAGGTTTAGGGTTAGGGTTAGGGTTAGAGTATGATTTAAGGTTAGTTTTAGGTTTAGGGTTAGGGTTAGGTTTAGGGTTAGGGTTGGGTTAGGGTTAGGGTTCGGGTTAGTGTTAGCGTTAGGGTTAGGGTTAGGGTTAGGTTTCGGGTTCGGGTTAGGGTTATGTTTAGGGTACACGATAGTGTTAGTGTACGGGTTAAGTTTAGGGTTAGGGTTAGGTTTAGGTTACGGGTTAGGGTTAGCATACGGGTTAGGGTGAGGTGTAGCTGAGGGTTAGGGTTAGGGTTAGGGTTAGGGTTAGGGTTAGGGTTTGGGTACGGGTTAGGGTTAGTGTTAGGTTTAGGTTTAGGGTGTGGGTTAGGGATAGGGATAGGGTTAGGTTTAGAGTACCGGGTAGGGTTAGTGTTAGGTTTAGGGATAGGGATAATGTACGGGTAAGGCTTAGGGTTATTTTTAGGGTTAGGTTACGTTTTAGGGTTAGGTTTAGGGTACGGTATAGGGTTAGCGTACGGGTTAAGTTTAAGGTTAGGGTTAGGTTTAGGTTACGGGTTAGGGTTAGGTTTATTTGCGGGTTAGGGTTTGGGTCAGGGTTAGGGTATGGGTTAGGGTTAGGGTTGGGGTTAGGGTACGGGTTAATTTTAGGGTTAGGGTACAGGTCAGGGTTTCGGTTAAGTTTAGTGTTTGGGTTAGGGTATGGGTTAGGGTTAGCGTACGGGTAAGGGTTATGTTTAGGGTTAGGGTTAGGGTTAGGTTTAGGGTGTGGGTTAGGGTTAGGGTTCGGGTTAGTGCTAGGGTATGGGTTATGGTTACTGTTAGTGTTTGGGTTAGGTTACGGGATAGGGTTGGGTACAGGTTAGGTCAAGGTTTAGTGTTAGGTTTAGGGTACGGGTTAGGTTTAGTGTTAGGATTAGGGTTAGGGTTAGTGTATGGGTTAGGCTTAGGGTACGGGTTAGGGTTAGGGTTAGCGTCAGGGTTAGGGTTAGGGTACGGGTTAGGGTACGGTTTAGGGTTAGGTTTAGGGTTAGGGTACGGGTTAGGTTTAAGGTTAGGGTACGGGTTAGGTTTAGGGTATGGTTTACGTTTAGGGTTAGGGTCAGTGTTAGGGTTAGGGTTAGGGTACGAATTAGGGTTAGGGTTAGGTTACGGGTTAGGGTTAGGGTTATGGTACGGGTTAGGATTACAGTACGGTTTAGGGTTAGGGTGAGGTTTAGGGTTAGGGTAAGAGTACGGTTAGGGTTAGGGTTAGGGTTAGGGTTAGAGTACGGGTTAGGGTTAGTGTTAGGGTTAGGTTTAGGGTATGGTTAGCGTTAGGGTTATGGTACGGGTTAGGTTAACAGTACTGGTTAGGGTTAGGGTTAGGGTACGTGTTAGGGTTAGGGTTTGGGTACGGGTTAGGGTTATGTTTAGGTTTAGTGTACGTGTTAGGTATAGGGTTAGGTTAACGGTTAGTGTTATGGTACGGGATAGCTTTAGAGTACGGGTTAGGGGTAGGTTTAGGGTTAGGTTTGGTAAGGGTTAGTGTTAGGGTACGGGATAGGGTTAGAGTACGGGTTAGGGTTAGGTTTAGGGTTAGGGTTAGGGTTAGAGTACGGGTTAGGATTAGTGTTAGGGTTAGGGTTAGGTTTAGTGTACGGATAGGGTTAGGGTTAGGGTGAGGGTTAGAGTACGTGTTAGGGTTAGGTTTAGGGTACAGGATAGGGTTAGTGTATGGGTTAAGTTTAGGGTTAGGGTTAGGTTTAGGTTATGGGTTAAGGTTAGGGTACGGTTTAGGGTTAGGTTTAGGTGCGGGTTAGGGTTAGGGATAGGGTTATAGTACGGGTTAGGGTTAGGGTTGGGGTTAAGGTATGGGTTAGTTTTAGGGTTAGGTTACGGATTAGAGTTACAGTTAAGGTTAGGGTTAGTGTTAGGGTATGGGTTAGGGTTAGGGTACGGGATATGGTTAGTGTTAGGGTCAGGGTTAGGGTTAGGTTTGGGGTCCGGGTTAGGGTTAGGGTTAGGGTTAGCGCTAGGGTATGAGTTAGGGTTACTGTTAGGGTTTGGGTATGGTTTAGGGTTAGCGTAAGAGTACGGGATAGTTTTGAGTACGGGTTAGGTCAAGGGTTAGGTTTAGGGTACGGGTTAGTTTTAGGGTTAGGTTTAGGGCTAGGGTTAGGGTATGGGTTAGGTTTAGGATATGGGTTAGGGTTAGGTCAGGGTTAGGATTAGGGTTAGGGTTAGGGTTAGGGTTAGGGTACGTTTTAGGGTTAGGTTTAGGGTACTGTTTAGGGTTAGGATTAGGGTTAGGGTACGGGTTAGGTTTAGGGTACGGGTTAGGGTTAGTGTTATGGTCAGGGTTAAATTTAGTGTTAGGGTACGAGTTACGGTTAGGGTTCGGGTACGGTTTAGGGTTAGGGTTATGGTATGGGTTAGGGTTACAGTACGGGTTAGTGTTGGGGTGAGGCTTAGGTTTAGGGTTAGAGTACAGTTAGGGTTAGGTTTAGAGTACGGTTTAGGGTTAGTTTTAGCGTTAGGGTAAGGTTAGGGTTAGGGTAGGGTTAGGTTTAGAGTATGGGGTAGGGTTAGTGTTAGTGTTAGGATAAGGGTTATTGTATGGGTTAGGCTTTGGGTTAGGTTCTGATTAGGATACGGGTTTGGGTTAGGTTTAGGGTACAGGATAGGGTTAGCGAACGGGTTAAGTTTAGGGTTTGGTTCGGTTTAGGTTACGGGTTAGGGTTAGGGTACGGGTTTAGTTTAGGTTTAGGGTGTGGGTTAGGGTTAGGGTTAGGGTCAGGGTTAGGTTAGTGTTAGGGTACGACTTAGGGTTAGGTTTAGGGTACGGTTTAGGGTTAGGGTTATGGTACGGGTTAGGGTTAGAGTACGGATTAGGGTTAGGGTGAGGGTTAGGGTTATGGTTAGGGTTAGGGTTAGGGTACGTGTTACGATTAGGGTTTGGGTATGGGTTAGGGTTACGTTTAGGTTTAGGGTACGGGTTAGGTTTAGGTTTAGGGTAAGGCTTTTGTTAGGGTACGGGATAGATTCAGAGTACGGGTTAGGGTTAGGTTTAGGGTAAGGTTTAGTGTTAGGGTACGGGATAGAGTTAGAGTTCGGGTTAGGGTGAGAACTAGCGTTTGGGTTAGGGTTAGGTTACGGGTTAGGGTTAGGTTTAGGGTCAGGGTTAGGTTTAGGGTTAGGGTACGAATTAGGGTTAGGTTTAGGTTTAGGGTACGGATTAGGGTACAGGTTAGGGTACGAATTAGGTTTAGGTTATGGGTTAGGGTTAGGGTGAGGTTTAGCGTTAGGGTACGAGTTAGGGTTAGGGTTAGGGTACGGGTTAGGTTTAGGGTTATGTTACGGGTTACGCTTACAGTACTGGTTAGGGTTAGTTTGAGGTTAGGGTTAGAGTACGCTTAGGGGTAGGGTTAGTGTTAGGGTTAGGGTACGGGTTAGGGTTTGTTTTAGGGTTAGGGAAAGGTTTAGGGTTAGTGTTAGGGTACGGGATAGGGATAGGGTTAGGGTTAGGGTTAGAGTACGGGGTAGGGTTAGTGTTAGTGTTAGGGTTAGGGTTAATGTACGGGTTAGGGTTAGGGTCAGGTTTAGGTTTAGTGTTAGGGTTAGGTTACGGGTTAGGGTTACGTTTAGGGTTAGGGTTAAAGTACGGGGTAGCGTTAGTGTTAGGGTTAGGGTTAATATACAGGTTAGGCTTAGGGTTAGGTTTAGGTTTAAGATACGGGTTAGGGTTAGATTCAGGTTACGGGATAGGGTTAGCGTACAGGTTAAGTTTAGGATTAGGGTTAGGTTTAGGTTACGGGTTTGGGTTAGGGTACGGGTTAGGGTTAGGTTTAGGGTGCGGGTTAAGGTTAGTGTTAGGGTTAGTGTAAGGTTAGGTTAGGTTTAGGGTCAGGGTTTGGGTTAGGGTAAAGTTTAGGGTGCAGGTTAGGGTTACGGTTAGTGTTAGGGTTAGGGTTAGAGTACGGGTTTGGATTAGTGTTAGGGTACGGGTTAGGTTTAACGATTGAATACGGGTTAAGGTAAGGGTTAGGGTTAGGGTTAGGCTTAGGGGTTAGTGATAGAGTTAGTGTTAGGCTACGGGATAGGGTTAGAGTCCAGATTCGGGTTAGGTTTAGGGGTAGGGTTAGGGTTAGGGTTATAGTTTGGGTTAGGGTTAGAGTTAGGGTTAGGTTTAGGGTTAGAGTACGGGTTAGGGTTAGTGTTAGGGTTAGGGTTAGTGTTAGGGTACGGATTAGGTTTAGAGTACGGGTTAGGGTTACGTTTAGTGTTAGGGTTAGGGTTAGGGTACTGGTTAGGGTTAGAGTTCGGTTTAGGGTTAGGGTTAGGGTTAGAGTACGGTTGAGGTTTAATGTTAGGTTTAGGGTTAGGGTTAGGGTTAGTGTACGGATAGGGTTAGGGTTAGGGTTAGGGTATGAGTTAGGGTTAGGTTTAGGGTACGGGATAGGGTTAGGGTACGGGTTAAGTTTAGGGTTAGGGTTAGGTTTAGGTTACGGGTAGTGTTAGGGAACGGGTTAGGGTTAACTTTAGGTGCGGGTTAGGGTTAGGGTTAGGGTTAGGGTTATAGTACGGGTTAGGGTTAGAGTTAGGGTTAGGTTTAGGGTTAGAGTACGGGTTAGGGTTAGTGTTAGGGTAGGGTTTAGTGTTAGGGTACGGGTTAGGGTTAGAGTTTGGGTTAGGGTTAGGTTTAGGGTTAGGGTTAGGGTTAGAGTATGATTTAAGGTTAGTTTTAGGTTTAGGGTTAGGGTTAGGTTTAGGGTTAGGGTTGGGTTAGGGTTAGGGTTCGGGTTAGTGTTAGCGTTAGGGTTAGGGTTAGGGTTAGGTTTCGGGTTCGGGTTAGGGTTATGTTTAGGGTACACGATAGTGTTAGTGTACGGGTTAAGTTTAGGGTTAGGGTTAGGTTTAGGTTACGGGTTAGGGTTAGCATACGGGTTAGGGTGAGGTGTAGCTGAGGGTTAGGGTTAGGGTTAGGGTTAGGGTTAGGGTTAGGGTTTGGGTACGGGTTAGGGTTAGTGTTAGGTTTAGGTTTAGGGTGTGGGTTAGGGATAGGGATAGGGTTAGGTTTAGAGTACCGGGTAGGGTTAGTGTTAGGTTTAGGGATAGGGATAATGTACGGGTAAGGCTTAGGGTTATTTTTAGGGTTAGGTTACGTTTTAGGGTTAGGTTTAGGGTACGGTATAGGGTTAGCGTACGGGTTAAGTTTAAGGTTAGGGTTAGGTTTAGGTTACGGGTTAGGGTTAGGTTTATTTGCGGGTTAGGGTTTGGGTCAGGGTTAGGGTATGGGTTAGGGTTAGGGTTGGGGTTAGGGTACGGGTTAATTTTAGGGTTAGGGTACAGGTCAGGGTTTCGGTTAAGTTTAGTGTTTGGGTTAGGGTATGGGTTAGGGTTAGCGTACGGGTAAGGGTTATGTTTAGGGTTAGGGTTAGGGTTAGGTTTAGGGTGTGGGTTAGGGTTAGGGTTCGGGTTAGTGCTAGGGTATGGGTTATGGTTACTGTTAGTGTTTGGGTTAGGTTACGGGATAGGGTTGGGTACAGGTTAGGTCAAGGTTTAGTGTTAGGTTTAGGGTACGGGTTAGGTTTAGTGTTAGGATTAGGGTTAGGGTTAGTGTATGGGTTAGGCTTAGGGTACGGGTTAGGGTTAGGGTTAGCGTCAGGGTTAGGGTTAGGGTACGGGTTAGGGTACGGTTTAGGGTTAGGTTTAGGGTTAGGGTACGGGTTAGGTTTAAGGTTAGGGTACGGGTTAGGTTTAGGGTATGGTTTACGTTTAGGGTTAGGGTCAGTGTTAGGGTTAGGGTTAGGGTACGAATTAGGGTTAGGGTTAGGTTACGGGTTAGGGTTAGGGTTATGGTACGGGTTAGGATTACAGTACGGTTTAGGGTTAGGGTGAGGTTTAGGGTTAGGGTAAGAGTACGGTTAGGGTTAGGGTTAGGGTTAGGGTTAGAGTACGGGTTAGGGTTAGTGTTAGGGTTAGGTTTAGGGTATGGTTAGCGTTAGGGTTATGGTACGGGTTAGGTTAACAGTACTGGTTAGGGTTAGGGTTAGGGTACGTGTTAGGGTTAGGGTTTGGGTACGGGTTAGGGTTATGTTTAGGTTTAGTGTACGTGTTAGGTATAGGGTTAGGTTAACGGTTAGTGTTATGGTACGGGATAGCTTTAGAGTACGGGTTAGGGGTAGGTTTAGGGTTAGGTTTGGTAAGGGTTAGTGTTAGGGTACGGGATAGGGTTAGAGTACGGGTTAGGGTTAGGTTTAGGGTTAGGGTTAGGGTTAGAGTACGGGTTAGGATTAGTGTTAGGGTTAGGGTTAGGTTTAGTGTACGGATAGGGTTAGGGTTAGGGTGAGGGTTAGAGTACGTGTTAGGGTTAGGTTTAGGGTACAGGATAGGGTTAGTGTATGGGTTAAGTTTAGGGTTAGGGTTAGGTTTAGGTTATGGGTTAAGGTTAGGGTACGGTTTAGGGTTAGGTTTAGGTGCGGGTTAGGGTTAGGGATAGGGTTATAGTACGGGTTAGGGTTAGGGTTGGGGTTAAGGTATGGGTTAGTTTTAGGGTTAGGTTACGGATTAGAGTTACAGTTAAGGTTAGGGTTAGTGTTAGGGTATGGGTTAGGGTTAGGGTACGGGATATGGTTAGTGTTAGGGTCAGGGTTAGGGTTAGGTTTGGGGTCCGGGTTAGGGTTAGGGTTAGGGTTAGCGCTAGGGTATGAGTTAGGGTTACTGTTAGGGTTTGGGTATGGTTTAGGGTTAGCGTAAGAGTACGGGATAGTTTTGAGTACGGGTTAGGTCAAGGGTTAGGTTTAGGGTACGGGTTAGTTTTAGGGTTAGGTTTAGGGCTAGGGTTAGGGTATGGGTTAGGTTTAGGATATGGGTTAGGGTTAGGTCAGGGTTAGGATTAGGGTTAGGGTTAGGGTTAGGGTTAGGGTACGTTTTAGGGTTAGGTTTAGGGTACTGTTTAGGGTTAGGATTAGGGTTAGGGTACGGGTTAGGTTTAGGGTACGGGTTAGGGTTAGTGTTATGGTCAGGGTTAAATTTAGTGTTAGGGTACGAGTTACGGTTAGGGTTCGGGTACGGTTTAGGGTTAGGGTTATGGTATGGGTTAGGGTTACAGTACGGGTTAGTGTTGGGGTGAGGCTTAGGTTTAGGGTTAGAGTACAGTTAGGGTTAGGTTTAGAGTACGGTTTAGGGTCAGTTTTAGCGTTAGGGTAAGGTTAGGGTTAGGGTAGGGTTAGGTTTAGAGTATGGGGTAGGGTTAGTGTTAGTGTTAGGATAAGGGTTATTGTATGGGTTAGGCTTTGGGTTAGGTTCTGATTAGGATACGGGTTTGGGTTAGGTTTAGGGTACAGGATAGGGTTAGCGAACGGGTTAAGTTTAGGGTTTGGTTCGGTTTAGGTTACGGGTTAGGGTTAGGGTACGGGTTTAGTTTAGGTTTAGGGTGTGGGTTAGGGTTAGGGTTAGGGTCAGGGTTAGGTTAGTGTTAGGGTACGACTTAGGGTTAGGTTTAGGGTACGGTTTAGGGTTAGGGTTATGGTACGGGTTAGGGTTAGAGTACGGATTAGGGTTAGGGTGAGGGTTAGGGTTATGGTTAGGGTTAGGGTTAGGGTACGTGTTACGATTAGGGTTTGGGTATGGGTTAGGGTTACGTTTAGGTTTAGGGTACGGGTTAGGTTTAGGTTTAGGGTAAGGCTTTTGTTAGGGTACGGGATAGATTCAGAGTACGGGTTAGGGTTAGGTTTAGGGTAAGGTTTAGTGTTAGGGTACGGGATAGAGTTAGAGTTCGGGTTAGGGTGAGAACTAGCGTTTGGGTTAGGGTTAGGTTACGGGTTAGGGTTAGGTTTAGGGTCAGGGTTAGGTTTAGGGTTAGGGTACGAATTAGGGTTAGGTTTAGGTTTAGGGTACGGATTAGGGTACAGGTTAGGGTACGAATTAGGTTTAGGTTATGGGTTAGGGTTAGGGTGAGGTTTAGCGTTAGGGTACGAGTTAGGGTTAGGGTTAGGGTACGGGTTAGGTTTAGGGTTATGTTACGGGTTACGCTTACAGTACTGGTTAGGGTTAGTTTGAGGTTAGGGTTAGAGTACGCTTAGGGGTAGGGTTAGTGTTAGGGTTAGGGTACGGGTTAGGGTTTGTTTTAGGGTTAGGGAAAGGTTTAGGGTTAGTGTTAGGGTACGGGATAGGGATAGGGTTAGGGTTAGGGTTAGAGTACGGGGTAGGGTTAGTGTTAGTGTTAGGGTTAGGGTTAATGTACGGGTTAGGGTTAGGGTCAGGTTTAGGTTTAGTGTTAGGGTTAGGTTACGGGTTAGGGTTACGTTTAGGGTTAGGGTTAAAGTACGGGGTAGCGTTAGTGTTAGGGTTAGGGTTAATATACAGGTTAGGCTTAGGGTTAGGTTTAGGTTTAAGATACGGGTTAGGGTTAGATTCAGGTTACGGGATAGGGTTAGCGTACAGGTTAAGTTTAGGATTAGGGTTAGGTTTAGGTTACGGGTTTGGGTTAGGGTACGGGTTAGGGTTAGGTTTAGGGTGCGGGTTAAGGTTAGTGTTAGGGTTAGTGTAAGGTTAGGTTAGGTTTAGGGTCAGGGTTTGGGTTAGGGTAAAGTTTAGGGTGCAGGTTAGGGTTACGGTTAGTGTTAGGGTTAGGGTTAGAGTACGGGTTTGGATTAGTGTTAGGGTACGGGTTAGGTTTAACGATTGAATACGGGTTAAGGTAAGGGTTAGGGTTAGGGTTAGGCTTAGGGGTTAGTGATAGAGTTAGTGTTAGGCTACGGGATAGGGTTAGAGTCCAGATTCGGGTTAGGTTTAGGGGTAGGGTTAGGGTTAGGGTTATAGTTTGGGTTAGGGTTAGAGTTAGGGTTAGGTTTAGGGTTAGAGTACGGGTTAGGGTTAGTGTTAGGGTTAGGGTTAGTGTTAGGGTACGGATTAGGTTTAGAGTACGGGTTAGGGTTACGTTTAGTGTTAGGGTTAGGGTTAGGGTACTGGTTAGGGTTAGAGTTCGGTTTAGGGTTAGGGTTAGGGTTAGAGTACGGTTGAGGTTTAATGTTAGGTTTAGGGTTAGGGTTAGGGTTAGTGTACGGATAGGGTTAGGGTTAGGGTTAGGGTATGAGTTAGGGTTAGGTTTAGGGTACGGGATAGGGTTAGGGTACGGGTTAAGTTTAGGGTTAGGGTTAGGTTTAGGTTACGGGTAGTGTTAGGGAACGGGTTAGGGTTAACTTTAGGTGCGGGTTAGGGTTAGGGTTAGGGTTAGGGTTATAGTACGGGTTAGGGTTAGAGTTAGGGTTAGGTTTAGGGTTAGAGTACGGGTTAGGGTTAGTGTTAGGGTAGGGTTTAGTGTTAGGGTACGGGTTAGGGTTAGAGTTTGGGTTAGGGTTAGGTTTAGGGTTAGGGTTAGGGTTAGAGTATGATTTAAGGTTAGTTTTAGGTTTAGGGTTAGGGTTAGGTTTAGGGTTAGGGTTGGGTTAGGGTTAGGGTTCGGGTTAGTGTTAGCGTTAGGGTTAGGGTTAGGGTTAGGTTTCGGGTTCGGGTTAGGGTTATGTTTAGGGTACACGATAGTGTTAGTGTACGGGTTAAGTTTAGGGTTAGGGTTAGGTTTAGGTTACGGGTTAGGGTTAGCATACGGGTTAGGGTGAGGTGTAGCTGAGGGTTAGGGTTAGGGTTAGGGTTAGGGTTAGGGTTAGGGTTTGGGTACGGGTTAGGGTTAGTGTTAGGTTTAGGTTTAGGGTGTGGGTTAGGGATAGGGATAGGGTTAGGTTTAGAGTACCGGGTAGGGTTAGTGTTAGGTTTAGGGATAGGGATAATGTACGGGTAAGGCTTAGGGTTATTTTTAGGGTTAGGTTACGTTTTAGGGTTAGGTTTAGGGTACGGTATAGGGTTAGCGTACGGGTTAAGTTTAAGGTTAGGGTTAGGTTTAGGTTACGGGTTAGGGTTAGGTTTATTTGCGGGTTAGGGTTTGGGTCAGGGTTAGGGTATGGGTTAGGGTTAGGGTTGGGGTTAGGGTACGGGTTAATTTTAGGGTTAGGGTACAGGTCAGGGTTTCGGTTAAGTTTAGTGTTTGGGTTAGGGTATGGGTTAGGGTTAGCGTACGGGTAAGGGTTATGTTTAGGGTTAGGGTTAGGGTTAGGTTTAGGGTGTGGGTTAGGGTTAGGGTTCGGGTTAGTGCTAGGGTATGGGTTATGGTTACTGTTAGTGTTTGGGTTAGGTTACGGGATAGGGTTGGGTACAGGTTAGGTCAAGGTTTAGTGTTAGGTTTAGGGTACGGGTTAGGTTTAGTGTTAGGATTAGGGTTAGGGTTAGTGTATGGGTTAGGCTTAGGGTACGGGTTAGGGTTAGGGTTAGCGTCAGGGTTAGGGTTAGGGTACGGGTTAGGGTACGGTTTAGGGTTAGGTTTAGGGTTAGGGTACGGGTTAGGTTTAAGGTTAGGGTACGGGTTAGGTTTAGGGTATGGTTTACGTTTAGGGTTAGGGTCAGTGTTAGGGTTAGGGTTAGGGTACGAATTAGGGTTAGGGTTAGGTTACGGGTTAGGGTTAGGGTTATGGTACGGGTTAGGATTACAGTACGGTTTAGGGTTAGGGTGAGGTTTAGGGTTAGGGTAAGAGTACGGTTAGGGTTAGGGTTAGGGTTAGGGTTAGAGTACGGGTTAGGGTTAGTGTTAGGGTTAGGTTTAGGGTATGGTTAGCGTTAGGGTTATGGTACGGGTTAGGTTAACAGTACTGGTTAGGGTTAGGGTTAGGGTACGTGTTAGGGTTAGGGTTTGGGTACGGGTTAGGGTTATGTTTAGGTTTAGTGTACGTGTTAGGTATAGGGTTAGGTTAACGGTTAGTGTTATGGTACGGGATAGCTTTAGAGTACGGGTTAGGGGTAGGTTTAGGGTTAGGTTTGGTAAGGGTTAGTGTTAGGGTACGGGATAGGGTTAGAGTACGGGTTAGGGTTAGGTTTAGGGTTAGGGTTAGGGTTAGAGTACGGGTTAGGATTAGTGTTAGGGTTAGGGTTAGGTTTAGTGTACGGATAGGGTTAGGGTTAGGGTGAGGGTTAGAGTACGTGTTAGGGTTAGGTTTAGGGTACAGGATAGGGTTAGTGTATGGGTTAAGTTTAGGGTTAGGGTTAGGTTTAGGTTATGGGTTAAGGTTAGGGTACGGTTTAGGGTTAGGTTTAGGTGCGGGTTAGGGTTAGGGATAGGGTTATAGTACGGGTTAGGGTTAGGGTTGGGGTTAAGGTATGGGTTAGTTTTAGGGTTAGGTTACGGATTAGAGTTACAGTTAAGGTTAGGGTTAGTGTTAGGGTATGGGTTAGGGTTAGGGTACGGGATATGGTTAGTGTTAGGGTCAGGGTTAGGGTTAGGTTTGGGGTCCGGGTTAGGGTTAGGGTTAGGGTTAGCGCTAGGGTATGAGTTAGGGTTACTGTTAGGGTTTGGGTATGGTTTAGGGTTAGCGTAAGAGTACGGGATAGTTTTGAGTACGGGTTAGGTCAAGGGTTAGGTTTAGGGTACGGGTTAGTTTTAGGGTTAGGTTTAGGGCTAGGGTTAGGGTATGGGTTAGGTTTAGGATATGGGTTAGGGTTAGGTCAGGGTTAGGATTAGGGTTAGGGTTAGGGTTAGGGTTAGGGTACGTTTTAGGGTTAGGTTTAGGGTACTGTTTAGGGTTAGGATTAGGGTTAGGGTACGGGTTAGGTTTAGGGTACGGGTTAGGGTTAGTGTTATGGTCAGGGTTAAATTTAGTGTTAGGGTACGAGTTACGGTTAGGGTTCGGGTACGGTTTAGGGTTAGGGTTATGGTATGGGTTAGGGTTACAGTACGGGTTAGTGTTGGGGTGAGGCTTAGGTTTAGGGTTAGAGTACAGTTAGGGTTAGGTTTAGAGTACGGTTTAGGGTTAGTTTTAGCGTTAGGGTAAGGTTAGGGTTAGGGTAGGGTTAGGTTTAGAGTATGGGGTAGGGTTAGTGTTAGTGTTAGGATAAGGGTTATTGTATGGGTTAGGCTTTGGGTTAGGTTCTGATTAGGATACGGGTTTGGGTTAGGTTTAGGGTACAGGATAGGGTTAGCGAACGGGTTAAGTTTAGGGTTTGGTTCGGTTTAGGTTACGGGTTAGGGTTAGGGTACGGGTTTAGTTTAGGTTTAGGGTGTGGGTTAGGGTTAGGGTTAGGGTCAGGGTTAGGTTAGTGTTAGGGTACGACTTAGGGTTAGGTTTAGGGTACGGTTTAGGGTTAGGGTTATGGTACGGGTTAGGGTTAGAGTACGGATTAGGGTTAGGGTGAGGGTTAGGGTTATGGTTAGGGTTAGGGTTAGGGTACGTGTTACGATTAGGGTTTGGGTATGGGTTAGGGTTACGTTTAGGTTTAGGGTACGGGTTAGGTTTAGGTTTAGGGTAAGGCTTTTGTTAGGGTACGGGATAGATTCAGAGTACGGGTTAGGGTTAGGTTTAGGGTAAGGTTTAGTGTTAGGGTACGGGATAGAGTTAGAGTTCGGGTTAGGGTGAGAACTAGCGTTTGGGTTAGGGTTAGGTTACGGGTTAGGGTTAGGTTTAGGGTCAGGGTTAGGTTTAGGGTTAGGGTACGAATTAGGGTTAGGTTTAGGTTTAGGGTACGGATTAGGGTACAGGTTAGGGTACGAATTAGGTTTAGGTTATGGGTTAGGGTTAGGGTGAGGTTTAGCGTTAGGGTACGAGTTAGGGTTAGGGTTAGGGTACGGGTTAGGTTTAGGGTTATGTTACGGGTTACGGTTACAGTACTGGTTAGGGTTAGTTTGAGGTTAGGGTTAGAGTACGCTTAGGGGTAGGGTTAGTGTTAGGGTTAGGGTACGGGTTAGGGTTTGTTTTAGGGTTAGGGAAAGGTTTAGGGTTAGTGTTAGGGTACGGGATAGGGATAGGGTTAGGGTTAGGGTTAGAGTACGGGGTAGGGTTAGTGTTAGTGTTAGGGTTAGGGTTAATGTACGGGTTAGGGTTAGGGTCAGGTTTAGGTTTAGTGTTAGGGTTAGGTTACGGGTTAGGGTTACGTTTAGGGTTAGGGTTAAAGTACGGGGTAGCGTTAGTGTTAGGGTTAGGGTTAATATACAGGTTAGGCTTAGGGTTAGGTTTAGGTTTAAGATACGGGTTAGGGTTAGATTCAGGTTACGGGATAGGGTTAGCGTACAGGTTAAGTTTAGGATTAGGGTTAGGTTTAGGTTACGGGTTTGGGTTAGGGTACGGGTTAGGGTTAGGTTTAGGGTGCGGGTTAAGGTTAGTGTTAGGGTTAGTGTAAGGTTAGGTTAGGTTTAGGGTCAGGGTTTGGGTTAGGGTAAAGTTTAGGGTGCAGGTTAGGGTTACGGTTAGTGTTAGGGTTAGGGTTAGAGTACGGGTTTGGATTAGTGTTAGGGTACGGGTTAGGTTTAACGATTGAATACGGGTTAAGGTAAGGGTTAGGGTTAGGGTTAGGCTTAGGGGTTAGTGATAGAGTTAGTGTTAGGCTACGGGATAGGGTTAGAGTCCAGATTCGGGTTAGGTTTAGGGGTAGGGTTAGGGTTAGGGTTATAGTTTGGGTTAGGGTTAGAGTTAGGGTTAGGTTTAGGGTTAGAGTACGGGTTAGGGTTAGTGTTAGGGTTAGGGTTAGTGTTAGGGTACGGATTAGGTTTAGAGTACGGGTTAGGGTTACGTTTAGTGTTAGGGTTAGGGTTAGGGTACGGGTTAGGGTTAGTGTTAGGTTTAGGGTTAGGGTTAGTGTTAGGGTTAGGGTTAGGGTTAGGGTTAGGGTACGGATTAGGGTTAGGTTTATGGTACGGGATAGGGTTAGTGTCTGGGCTAAGTTTAGGGTTAGGGTTAGGTTTAGGTTACGGGTTAGGGTTAGGGTACGGGTTAGGGTTAGGTTTAGTTGCGGGTTAGGGTTAGGGTACGGGTTAGGGTTAGGTTTTGGTGCGGGTTAGGGTTACGGTTAGGGTTAGTGTACGGGTTATGGTTAGGTTTAGGGTAAGGTTTAGGGTTAGTGTTAGTGTTAGGTTATGGATTTGGGTTAGGGTTGGGGTTAGGGTACAGGTTAGTTTTAGGGTTAGGGTACGGGTTAGGGTTACGGTTAAAGTTAGGGATAGGTTTAGGGTGTTGGTTAGGGTTAGGGTACGGTTAAGGGTTACGTTTAGTGTTAGGATTAGGGTTAAGTTTAGGGTGCGGTTTAGGGTTAGTTTTAGGGTTATGGTTAGGGTTAGAGTACGGGTTTGGGTTAGTGTTAGGTTATGGGTTAGGTTTACCATTTGGGTACTGGTTAAGTTAACGGTTAGGTTTAGGTTTAGGGTTAATGATTAGTGTTAGAGTTAGGGTTAAGCTACGGGATAGGGTTAGAGTCGGGTTAGGGGTAGGTTTAGGTTTAGAGTCAGGGATATAGTACGGGTTAGGGTTAGAGTTAGGGTTAGGTTTAGGGTTAGAGTACGGGTTCGGGTTAGGGTGAGGTTTAGGGTCAGGGTTAGAGTACGGTTTAGGGTTAGTGTTCGGTTTAGGGTTAGGATTAGGGTTAGTGTACGGATAGGGTTAGGGTTAGCTTTAGGGTTAGGGTACGGGTTAGGGTTAGGTTTAGGGTACGGGATAGGGTTAGCGTACGGGTTAAGTTTAGGGTTAGGGTTAGATTTAGGTTATGGGTTAGGGTTAGGGTAAGGGTTAGGGTTAGTTATAGGTGAGGGTTAGGGTTAGGGTACGGGTTAGGGTACGGGTTAGGGTTAGGTTTGGGGTTAGGGTACGGGTTAGTTTTACCGTTAGGATATGGGTCAGTGTTACCGTTAAGGTTAGTGTAGGGTTAGGGTATGTGTTAGGGTTAGGGTACGGGTAAGGGTTATGGTTAGGGTTAGGGTTAGGTTTAGGTTTAGGGTGCGGGTTAGGGTTAGGGTTAGGGTTAGGATTAGCGCTAGGGTATGGGTTAGGGTTACTGTTAGGGTTTGGGTACGGGTTAGGGTTAGGGTTAGGTTACAGGATAGGGTTGGGTACGGGTTAGTTCAAGGGATAGGTTTAGGTTTAGGGTACGGGTTAGGGTTAGGGATGGTTTAGGGTTAGGGTTACGGTATGGGTTAGTCTTAGGGTACGGGTTAGGGTTAGGGTTAGTGTCAGGGCTGGGTTAGGGTTAGGGGTAGGGTACGGGTTAGGTTTACTGTATGGGTTAGGGTTAGGTTTAGGGTTAGGTTTAGGGTTAGGGTTATAGTCCGGGTTAGGGTTAAGTTTAGAGTTAGAGTACGGATTAGGGTTAGTGTTAGTGTTAGGGTTAGTGTTAGGGTTAGTGTACGGATAGGGTTAGGGTTAGGGTTAGGGTACGGGTTAGGGTTAGGTTTAGGGTACGAGATAGGGTTAGCGTACGGGTTAAGTTTAGGGTTAGGTTTAGGTTTAGGGTGTGGGTTAGTGTTAGGGTTAGGGTTAGCGCTAGTGTATGGGTTAGGGTTAAGGTTAGGCTTAGGGTACGGGTTAGGTTTAGGGTTAGGATCAGGGTTAGGATTAGGGTTATGGTCAGGGTACAGGTTAGCGTTAGGTTTAGTGTACCGGTTAGGCTTAGGTTTAGGGTTAGGGTACGGGTTAGGTTTAGGTTAGGGTAAGGGTTAGTGTTAGGGTACAGGATAGGGTTAGAGTACGGGTTAGGGTTAGGTTTAGGTTTAGGATTAAGGTTAGACTACGGGTTAGGGTTAGTGTTAGGGTTAGGGTTAGGTTTAGTGTATGGATAGGGTTAGGGTTAGGGTTAGGGTTAGGGTTAGGGTTAGGGTACGTGTTAGGGTTAGGTTTAGGGTACGGGATAGGGTTAGTGTACAGGTAAAGTTTAGGGTTAGGGTTAGGTTTAGGTTATGGGTTAGGGTACGGGTTAGGGTTAGGTTTAGGTGCGGGTTATGGTTAGGGTATGGGTTATGGTTAGGTTTAGAGTCTGGTTTGGGTTAGGGATAGGGTTATGGTATGGGTTAGGTTTAGGGTTGGGCTTAGGGTATGGGTTAGTTTTAGGGTTAGAGTACGGGTTAAGGTTACGGTTAAGGTTAGTGTTTGTTAGGGTATGGGTTAGGGTTAGGGTACGGGTAAGGTTTATGGTTCGGGTAAGGGTTAGTTTTAGGTTTAGGGTGCGGGTTAGGCTTAGGGTTAGAGTTAGGGTTAGATCTAGGGTATGGGTTAGGGTTACTGTTAGGTTTTGGGTACGGGTTAGGGTTAGGGTTACGGTATGGGATAGGGTTGAATACGGGTGAGGTCAAGGGTTAGGGTTAGGTTTAGGGTACGGGTTAGGGTTAGGGTTAGGTTTAGGGTTAGGGTTAGGGTATGGGTTAGGCTTAGGGTACGGGTTAGGGTTAGGGTTAGGGTCAGGGTTAGGGATAGAGTTAGTGTTAGGGTATGAGTTAGGGTTAGGGTTGGGGTTAGAGTTCACATTAGTTTTAGGGTTAGGGTACGGGTTAGGGTTATGGATAAAGTTAGGGTTAGGTTTAGGGTGTATGTTAGGGTTAGGGTACATTTAAGGTTTATGTTTAGGGTTAGGTTTAGGGTTAAGTTTAGGGTGCGGTTTAGGGTTAGGGTTAGGGATAGGGTTAGGTTTAGAGTACTGGTTTGGGTTAGTGTTAGGTTACGGGTTAGGTTTACTGTTTGGGTACGGGTTAGGGTAAGGTTTAGGGTTAAGTGTTAGGGTTAGAGTTAGGTTAGGCTACGTGAAAGGGTTAGAGTACGGGTTAGGGTTACGGTTAGGATAAGGTTTAGGGTTAGGATTATAGTATGGATTAGGTATAGAGTTAGGGTTAGTTTTAGGGTTAGAGTACGGGTTAGGGTTAGTGTTAGGGTTAGGGTTAGTGTTAGAGTATGGGTTAGGGTTAGAGTACGGGTTAGGGTTAGTTTTAGGGTTTGGTTATGGTTAGAGTACAGGTTAGGGTTAGTGTTAGGGTTAGGGTTAGGGTTAGTGTATGGATCATGTTAGTTTTAGGGCTAGGGTTAGGGTACAGTTTAGGGTTAGGTTTAGGGTACGGGATAGGGTTAGCGTATGGGTTAAGTTTAGGGTTAGGGTTAGGTTTACGTTACGGGTTAGGGTTAGGTAAGTGTTAGGGTTAGGTTTAGGTGAGGTTTAGGTTACGGTTAGGGTTAGGGTTAGGGTACGAGTTAGGGTTAGGTTTAGGGTCAGGATTAGCTTTAGGGATAGGGTTATGGGTCAGATTAGTGTTAGGGTTGGGGTTAGGGTACGAGTTAGTTTTAGGGTTAGGGTACGGGTCAGGGTTACATTTAAGGTTAGGGTTACGGTTAGGGTTAGGGTACGGGTAAGGGTTATGGTTAGGGTTAGGGTTAGGTTTAGGTTTAGTGTGTGGGTTAGGTTTAGGGTTAGGGTTTGGGTTAGTGTTAGCGATAGGGTACGGGTTAGAGTTACTGTTAGAGTTTGGGTACGGGTTATATTTAGGGTTAGTGTACGTGATAGGTTTGGATACGGGTTAGGTCAAGGGTTAGGGTTAGGTTTAGGGTACGGGTTAGGGTTAGGGTTAGGTTTAGGGTTAGGGTTAGGGTATTAGTTAGGCTTAGAGTACGGTTTAGGGTGAGGGTTAGGGTCTGGGTTAGGGTTAGGGTTAGGGTACGAGTTAGGGTTAGTGTTAGGTTTAGGGTACGGGTTATGTTTAGGGTTAGGGTTAGGGTACGGTTTATGTTTAGGGTACGGGTTAAGGTTAATGTTAGAGTCAGGGTTAGATTTAGGGTTAGGGTATGAGTTAGGGTTAGGTTAGGGTACGGGTTAGGGTTAGGGTTAGGGTTAGGGTTAGGTTTAGGTTTAGGGTGCGGGTTAGGGTTAGGGTTAGGGTTTGGGTTAGTGTTAGCGATAGGGTACGGGTTAGAGTTACTGTTAGAGTTTGGGTACGGGTTATATTTAGGGTTAGTGTACGTGATAGGTTTGGATACGGGTTAGGTCAAGGGTTAGGGTTAGGTTTAGGGTACGGGTTAGGGTTAGGGTTAGGTTTAGGGTTAGGGTTAGGGTATTAGTTAGGCTTAGAGTACGGTTTAGGGTGAGGGTTAGGGTCTGGGTTAGGGTTAGGGTTAGGGTACGAGTTAGGGTTAGTGTTAGGTTTAGGGTACGGGTTATGTTTAGGGTTAGGGTTAGGGTACGGTTTATGTTTAGGGTACGGGTTAAGGTTAATGTTAGAGTCAGGGTTAGATTTAGGGTTAGGGTATGAGTTAGGGTTAGGTTAGGGTACGGGTTAGGGTTAGGGTTAGGGTTAGGGTTAGGTTTAGGTTTAGGGTGCGGGTTAGGGTTAGGGTTAGGGTTAGGATTAGCGCTAGGGTATGGGTTAGGGTTACTGTTAGGGTTTGGGTATGGGTTAGGGTTAGGGTTAGGTTACAGGATAGGGTTGGGTACGGGTTAGTTCAAGGGATAGGTTTAGGTTTAGGGTACTGGTTAGGGTTAGGGATGGTTTAGGGTTAGGGTTACGGTATGGGTTAGTCTTAGGTTACGGGTTAGGTTTAGGGTTAGTGTCAGGGCTGGGCTAGGGTTAGGGGTAGGGTACGGGTTAGGTTTACTGTATGGGTTAGGGTTAGGTTTAGGGTTAGGTTTAGGGTTAGGGTTATAGTCCGGGTTAGGGTTAAGTTTAGAGTTAGAGTACGGATTAGGTTAGTGTTAGTGTTAGGGTTAGTGTTAGGGTTAGTGTACGGATAGGGTTAGGGTTAGGGTTAGGGTACAGGTTAGGGTTAGGTTTAGGGTACGAGATAGGGTTAGCCTACGGGTTAAGTTTAGGGTTAGGTTTAGGTTTAGGGTGTGGGTTAGTGTTAGGGTTAGGGTTAGCGCTAGTGTATGGGTTAGGGTTAAGGTTAGGCTTAGGGTACGGGTTAGGTTTAGGGTTAGGATCAGGGTTAGGATTAGGGTTATGGTCAGGGTACAGGTTAGCGTTAGGTTTAGTGTACCGGTTAGGCTTAGGTTTAGGGTTAGGGTACGGGTTAGGTTTAGGTTAGGGTAAGGGTTAGTGTTAGGGTACAGGATAGGGTTAGAGTACGGGTTAGGGTTAGGTTTAGGTTTAGGATTAAGGTTAGACTACGGGTTAGGGTTAGTGTTAGGGTTAGGGTTAGGTTTAGTGTATGGATAGGGTTAGGGTTAGGGTTAGGGTTAGGGTTAGGGTACGTGTTAGGGTTAGGTTTAGGGTACGGGATAGGGTTAGTGTACAGGTAAAGTTTAGGGTTAGGGTTAGGTTTAGGTTATGGGTTAGGGTACGGGTTAGGGTTAGGTTTAGGTGCGGGTTATGGTTAGGGTATGGGTTATGGTTAGGTTTAGAGTCTGGTTTGGGTTAGGGATAGGGTTATGGTATGGGTTAGGTTTAGGGTTGGGCTTAGGGTATGGGTTAGTTTTAGGGTTAGAGTACGGGTTAAGGTTACGGTTAAGGTTAGTGTTTGTTAGGGTATGGGTTAGGGTTAGGGTACGGGTAAGGTTTATGGTTCGGGTAAGGGTTAGTTTTAGGTTTAGGGTGTGGGTTAGGCTTAGGGTTAGAGTTAGGGTTAGCTCTAGGGTGTGGGTTAGGGTTACTGTTACGTTTTGGGTACGGGTTAGGGTTAGGGTTACGGTACGGGATAGGGATGAATACAGGTGAGGTCAAGGGTTAGGGTTAGGTTTAGGGTACGGGTTAGGGTTAGGGTTAGGTTTAGGGTTAGGGTTAGGGTATGGGTTAGGCTTAGGGTACGGGTTAGGGTTAGGGTTAGGGTCAGGGTTAGGGATAGAGTTAGTGTTAGGGTATGAGTTAGGGTTAGGGTTGGGGTTAGAGTTCACGTTAGTTTTAGGGTTAGGGTACGGGTTATGGTTATGGGTAAAGTTAGGTTTAGGTTTAGGGTGTATGTTAGGGTTAGGGTACATTTAAGGTTTATGTTTAGGGTTAGGTTTAGGGTTAAGTTTAGGGTGCGGTTTAGGGTTAGGGTTAGGGATAGGGTTAGGTTTAGAGTACTGGTTTGGGTTAGTGTTAGGTTACGGGTTAGGTTTACTGTTTGGGTACGGGTTAGGGTAAGGTTTAGGGTTAAGTGTTAGGGTTAGAGTTAGGTTAGGCTACGTGAAAGGGTTAGAGTACGGGTTAGGGTTACGGTTAGGGTAAGGGTTAGGGTTAGGATTATAGTATGGATTAGGTATAGAGTTAGGGTTAGTTTTAGGGTTAGAGTACGGGTTAGGGTTAGTGTTAGGGTTAGGGTTAGTGTTAGAGTATGGGTTAGGGTTAGAGTACGGGTTAGGGTTAGTTTTAGGGTTTGGTTATGGTTAGAGTACAGGTTAGGGTTAGTGTTAGGGTTAGGGTTAGGGTTAGTGTATGGATCATGTTAGTTTTAGGGCTAGGGTTAGGGTATGGGTTAGGGTTAGGTTTAGGGTACGGGATAGGGTTAGCGTACGGGTTAAGTTTAGGGTTAGGGTTAGGTTTACGTTACGGGTTAGGGTTAGGTAAGTGTTAGGGTTAGGTTTAGGTGAGGTTTAGGTTACGGTTAGGGTTAGGGTTAGGGTACGAGTTAGGGTTAGGTTTAGGGTCAGGATTAGCTTTAGGGATAGGGTTATGGGTCGGATTAGGGTTAGGGTTGGGGTTAGGGTACGAGTTAGTTTTAGGGTTAGGGTACGGGTCAGGGTTACGTTTAAGGTTAGGGTTACGGTTAGGGTTAGGGTACGGGTAAGGGTTATGGTTAGGGTTAGGGTTAGGTTTAGGTTTAGTGTGTGGGTTAGGTTTAGGGTTAGGGTTAGGGTTAGTGTTAGCGATAGGGTACGGGTTAGAGTTACTGTTAGAGTTTAGGTACGGGTTATATTTAGGGTTAGTGTACGTGATAGGTTTGGATACGGGTTAGGTCAAGGGTTAGGGTTAGGTTTAGGGTACGGGTTAGGGTTAGGGTTAGGTTTAGGGTTAGGGTTAGGGTATTAGTTAGGCTTAGAGTACGGTTTAGGGTGAGGGTTAGGGTCCGGGTTAGGGTTAGGGTTAGGGTACGAGTTAGGGTTAGGGTTAGGTTTAGGGTACGGGTTATGTTTAGGGTTAGGGTTAGGGTACGGTTTATGTTTAGGGTACGGGTTAAGGTTAATGTTAGAGTCAGGGTTAGATTTAGGGTTAGGGTATGAGTTAGGGTTAGGTTTAGGGTACGGGTTAGGTTTAGGGTTATGGTATGGGTTAGGGTTACAGTACGGGTTAGGGATAGCGTTAGGGTTAGGGTTAGAGTACGGTTAGGGTTAAGGTTCGGTTTAGGGTTAGGTTTAGAGTAAGGTTTAGGGTTAGTGTTAGGTTTAGTGTTAGGGTTAGGGTTAGGGTTAGGGTACGGGTTAGGGTTAGGGTTAGGGTTAGGGTTAGGGTTAGGGTTAGAGTACGGGGTAGGGTTAATGTTAGGGTTAGTGTTAGGGGTAATGTACAGGTTAGGCTTAGGGTTAGGTTTAGGGTTAGGATACGGGTTAGGGTTAGGTTTAGGGTACAGGATAGGGTTAGCGTACGTGTTTAGCATAGGTTTAGGGTTAGCTTTAGTTTACGGGTTAGGGTTAGGGTGCATGTTAGGGTTAGAATTAGTGTAAGGGATAGGATAAGGTTTAGGGTCAGGGTTAGGGTTAGTGTTAGTGTTAGGGTACGGGTTAGGGTTAGGGTTGGGGTTAGGGTACGGGTTAGTTTTAGAGTTAGGGTACGGGTTAGGGCTACGGTTAAAGTTAGGGTTAGGGTTAGCGTATGGGTTAGGGTTAGATTACGGTTAAGGGTTATGTTTTGGGTTAGGGTTAGGGTTAAGTTTAGGGTGCGGGTTAGGGTTAGGGTTAGAGTTAGAGTACGGGATTGGGTTAGTGTTAGGGTACGGGTTAGGTTTACCATTTGGGCATAGGATTGGGTAAGGGTTAGGGTTAGGTTTATGGTTAGAGTTAGGGTTAGGCTACGGATAGGGTTAGGGTACGGGTTAGCGTTAGGGTTAGGTTTCGGGTTAGGGTTTGTGTACGGGTTAGGGTTAGAGTTAGGGTTAGGCTTAGGGTTAGGGTTGGTGTTAGGGTTACGGTACGGGTTAGGGTTAAGTTTAGGGTACAGGATAGTGTTAGTCTACGTGTTAGGTCTAGGGTTAGGGTTAGGTTTAGTGTGTGGGTTAGGGTTAGGGTTAGGGTACGTGTTAGCTAGGGATTTGGGTACGGGTTAGCGTTATGTTTAGGTTAGGGTACGGGTTAGGTTTAGGGTTAAGGCTAAGGTACGGTTTAGGTTTAGGGAACGGGATAGGGTTAGGTTTAGTGTCAGGGTTAGGGTTAGGTTTAGGGTACGGGTTAGGGTTAGGGTTTGGGTACGGTTTAGGGTTACTGTACGGGTTAGGGTTAGGGTTAGGTTTAGGTTTAGGTTTATAGTACGGGTTAGGTTTTGAGTTAGGTTGAGGTATAGGTTTAGAGTATGGGTTAGGGTTAGTGTTATGGTTAGGGTTAGTGTTAGTTTACGAGTTAGGGTTAGGGAATGTGTTAGGTTTAGGTTTAGGGTGCAGGTTAGGGTTAGAGTTACGATTAGTGTAAGGGTTAAGGTTAGGTTTAGGGTCAGGGTTAGGTTTGGGTTAGTTTTAGGTTACGGGATATGGTTAGGGTTGGGGTTAGGGTACGGGTTAGTTTTAGGGCTAGGGTACTGGTTAGGGTTATGGTTAAGGTTAGGGTTAGGGTTAGGTTATGGGTTAGGGTTAGGTTACGGTTAAGGGTTATGGTTTGGGTTAGGGTAAGGGTTAAGTTTAGGGTGCGCATTAGGGTTAGGGTTAGGGTTAGGGTTAGAGTACGGTTTTGGGTTAGTTTTAGGGTAGAGGTTACGTTTACCATTTGGGTACAGGTTAGGGTAAGTGTTAGGGTTAGTGTTAGGTGTTAGGGGTAGAGTTAGGGCTAGGCTACGGGTAAGGTTAAGGTACGGGTTAGGATTAGGTTTAGGGTTCGGGTTAGGGTTAGTGTACGGGTTAGGGTTAGGGTTAGGGTTAGGTTTAGGGTTAGGATTTGTGTTAGGGTTACCGTACGGGTTAGGTTTAAGGTTACAGTACGGGATAGGATTAGTGTACGTGTTAGATCTAGGGTTAGGGTTAGGTTTAGTATGCGGGTTACGATTAGGGTTAGGTTCAGTGTACGGGTTAGGTTTAGGGTTAGGTTTAGGGTACGGGTTAGGTTTAGGTTTAGGGTCAGTGTTAGGGTTAGGGTATGAGTTAGGGTTAGTGTTAGGTTTAGGGTACGGGTTAGGTTTAGGGTTATGTTTAGGGTACGGGTTAGGTTTAGGATACGGGTTAGGGTTAGGGTCAGGGTTAGTGTTAGTGTACGAGTTAGGGTTAGGGTTAGGGTATGGGTTAGGGTTAAGTTGAGGATTAGGGTTAGGGTTAGAATTCGGTTAGGGTTAGGGTTAGGGTTAGAGTAAGGGTTAGGGTTAGTGTTAGGTTTAGGGAAAGGGTTAGTTTTAGGGTTAGGTTACGGGTTAGGGTTAGGGTTAGGGTTAGAATACAGGGTAGGGTTAGTGTTAGTGTTAGGGTTAGGGTTAATGTTCAGGTTAGGCTTAGGGTTAGGTTTAGGGTTAGGTTACGGATTAGGGTTAGGTTTAGGATACAGGATAGAGTTAGTGTACGGGTTAAGTTTAGGGTTAGGATTAGGTTTAGGTTACGGGTTAGGGTTAGGGTATGGGTGAGGGTTAGGTTTAGGTTGCGGTTTAGGGTTAGGGTTAGGGTTAATGTACGGGTTAGGGTTAGGTTGAGGGTCAGGGTTAGGGTTAGCATTAGTGTTAGGGTATGGGTTAGGGTTAGGGTTGGGGTTAGGGTACGGGTTAGTTTTATCGTTAGGGTATGGGTTAGGGTTACTGTTAAAGATAGGATTACAGTTAGGGTGTGGATTAGGTTAAGGGTATGGTTAAGGGTTATGGTTAGGGTTAGGGTTAGGGTTAAGTTTAGGGTGTGTTTTAGGGTTCAGGTTAGGGTTAGTGTTAGGGTTACAGTACGGGTTTGGGTTAGTGTTAGGGTACGGGTTAGGTATACCGTTTGGGTACGGGTTAGGGTAAGGGTTAGGGTTAGGGTTAGGGTTAGGGGTTAGGGTTAGAGTTAGGGTTAGGCTACGGGATAGTGTTAGAGTACAGGTTAGGGTTAGGTTTAGGGAAAGGGTGAGGGTTAGGGTTATAGTATGGGTTAGCGTTAGAGTTAGGGTTAGGTTTAGGGTTAGAGTATGGGTTAGGGTTAGTGTGAGGGTTAGGGTTAGTATTAGGGTACGGGTTAGGGTTAGGTTTAGTGTACGGATTGGGTTAGGGTTAGGGTTAGGGTTAGTGTTAGGGTATGGGTTAGGTTTAGGTTTCGGTACGGGCTAGGGTTAGCGTATGGGTTAAGTTTAGGTTTAGATTTAGGTTTAGGTTACGGGTTAGAGTTAGGGTACGTGTTAGGGTCAGCTTTAGGTGAGGGTTAGGTTTAGGGTTAGGGTTAGGGTTAGGGTACGGGTTAGGGTTAGGTTTAGGTGTGGGTTAGGGTTATGGTTAGGGTTAAGTTTAGAGGTAGGGTTCGGTTTAGGGTTAGGTTTAGCGTCAGAGTTAGGGTTACAGGTAGGGTTATGGTACGGGTTAGGGTTAGGGTTGGGGTTAGGGTACGGGTTAGTTTTAGGTTTAGGGTACGGGTGTGGGTTACGGTTAAGTTTAGGGTTAGGTTTAGGGTATGGGTTAGGGTTAGGTTACGGGTAAGGGTTATGGTTAGGGTTAGGTTTAGGTTTAGGTTTAGGGTGTGGTATAGGGTTAGTGTTAGGATTAGCGCTAGGGTATGGGTTAGGGTTACTGTTAGGGTTTGGGTACGGGTTAGGGTTAGGTTTAGGTTACGGGATAGGGTTGGGTATGGGTTAGGTTAAGGGTTAGGGTTAGGGTTAGGTTATGTGTTAGGTTTAGGGTACGGGTTAGGGTTAGGGTTAGGGTTAGGGTACGGGTTAGGGTTAGGGTTAGTGTAGGAGTACGGGGTAGGGTTAGTGTTAGGGTTCGGGTTAGGTTTAATGTACGGATTAGGCTTAGGTTTAGGTTTAGGGTTAGGATACGGGTTAGGGTTAGGTTTAAGGTACGGGATAGGGTTAGCCTACGGGTTAAGTTTAGGGTTAGGGTTAGGTTTACGTTACGGGTTAGGTTTAGGGTACGGGTTAGGGTTAGGTTTAGGGTGCGGGTTAGGTTTAGGTTTAGGAATAGTGTAAGGGTTAGGGTTAGGTTTAGTGTCAGTGTTAGGGTTAGGGTTAGTGTTAGGGCACGGGGTAGGGTTAGGGCTTGGGTTAGGGTATGGGTTAGTTTTAGCGCTAGTGTACGTGTTAGGGTTATGATTAAGGTTAGGGTTAAGTTTAGGTTATGGGTTTGGGTAAGATTACGGTTAAGGGTTATGGTTTGTGTTAGGGTTAGGGTTAAGTTTAGGGTGCGGGTTAGGGTTAGGGTCAGGGTTAGGGTTAGGTTTAGGGAACGGGTTTGGGTTAGTGTTAGGGTATGGGTTAGGTTTACCTTATGGGTATGGGTTAGGGTAAGGTATAGGGTTAGGATTAAGGGTTAGGGTTATAGTTATGGTTAGGCTACGGGTAGCATTAGGGTACGGGTTAGGTTTAGGTTTAGGGTTCGGGATAGGGTTAATGTACGAGTTAGGGTTAGGGTTAGGGTTAGGTTTAGGGTTAGTGTTATGGTTACGGTACGGTTTAGGGTTAAGGTTGGGTTACGGGATAGGGTTAGTGTACGTGTTAGGTCTAGGGTTAGGGTTAGGTTAAGTGCGTGTTAGGGTTAGGGTTAGGGTTAGGTTACGTGTTAGGGTTAGGGTTTGGGTACTTGTTAGCATTACGTTTAGGGTTAGGGTACGGGTTAGGGTTAGGGTTAAGGTACGGTTTAAGATTAGGGTACGGGTTGGCGTTAGGTTTAGGGTCAGGGTTAGGGTTAGGTTTAGGGTTAGGTTTAGGGTTAGGGTACGGATTAGGGTTACTGTACGGTTTAGGGTTAGGGTTAGGGTTATAATATGTGTTAGGGTTAGAGTTAGGGTTAGATTTAGCGTTAGAGTACGGGTTAGGGTTCGTGTTAGGGTTAGGGTTAGTGTTAGGGTATGGGTTCGGGTTAGTGTACGGGTTAGGGTTAGGTTTAGTGTTAGGGTTAGAGTACGGGTTAGGGTTAGTGTTAGTTTAGGGTTAGGGTTAGGTTTGTTGTACGGATACGGTTAGGGCAGGGTTAGGGTTAGGGTACGGGTTAGGGTTAGGTTTAGGGTACGAGTTAGGGTTAGGGTTAGGGTTAGGTACGGGTTAGGTTTAGGGTACGGGTTAGGGTTAGGGTTAGGGTCAGGGTTAGGGTTAGGGTTAGGGTACGATTTAAGGATAGGGTTAGGGTACGGGTTAGGGTTAGGGTTATGGTACGGGTTTGGGTTACAGTACGGTTTAGGGTTAGGGTGAGGCCTAGGGTTAGGGTTAGAGTACGGTTAGGGTTAGGGTTAGGGTTAGGGTGAGAGTACGGTTTATGGTTAATGTTATGGTTAGGGTTAGGGTTAGGTTTAGGGTTAGGCTACGATTTAGGGTTAGGGTTAGTGTTACAGTACGGGGTAGGGTTAGTGTTAGTGTTAGGGTTAGGGTTAATGTACGGGTTAGGCTTAGGGTTAGGTTTAGGGTTAGTATACAGTTAGGGTTAGGTTTAGGGTATGGGTTAGGTTTAGGTTACGGTTAAGGGTTATGGTTTGGGTTAGGGTCAGGGTTAAGTTTAGGCTGCGGGTTAGAGTTAGAGTTAGGGTTAGATTACGGGTTTGGGTTAGTGTTAGGGTACGGGTTAGGTTAACCTTTTGGGTATGGGTTAGGGTAAGGGTTCGGGTTAGGTTTAGGGTTATGGGTTAGGGTTAGTGTTAGGGTTAGGCTACGGATGGGTAGGTTTAGGATATGGGTTAGGTTTAGGGTTAGGGTTCGGGTTAGGGTTAGTGTACGGTTTAGGGTTAGGTTTTGGATTAGGTTTAGGGTTAGGGTTAGTGTTAGGGTTATGGTACGGGTTAGGGTTAAGTTTACGGTACGGGATAGGTTTAGTGTACGTGTTATGTCTAGTGTTAGGTTTAGGTTTAGTGTGCGGGTTAGGGTTAGGGTTAGGGTTAGTGTTAGGGTTAGGGTTTGCGTATGCATTAGGGTTAGTGTACGGATAGGATTAGGGTTAGGGTGTGGGTTGGGTACGGGTTAGGTTTAGGGGTAGGGTAAGTGTTAGTGTTAGGGTACGGTTAGGGTTAGATTACGGGTTAGGGTTAGGTTTAGGGTAGGGTTAGTGTTAAGTACGTGTTAGGGTTAGTGTTAGGGTTAGGGTGTGGGTTAGTGTACGGATAGTATTAGGGTTACGGTGTGGGTTAAGGTACGGGTTAGGGTTAGGTTTAGGGTAAGGGTTAGGGTTAGGGTTAGGGTCTGCGTTAGGGTTAGGGTTAGGGTTGAATTAGGTTTAGGTTAGGGTACGGTTTAGGGTTAGGTTTATGGTACGGGTTAGGGTTACAGTACGGGTTAGGGTTAGGGTGAGGGTTAGGGTTAGGGTTAGGGTTAGTGTACGGTTTAGGGTTAGGGTTAGGGTCAGGTTTAGGGTTAGGGTTAGGGTTAGAGTACGGGGTAGGGTCAGGTTTAGGGTTAGGGTTAGGGTTAGGGTACGGGTTAGAGTTTGGTTTAGGGTACGGGTTAGGGTTAGGGTCAGGGTTAGGGTTATGGTTAGGGTACAAATTAGGGTTAGGTTTAGGGTACGGTTTAGGGTTAGGGTTATGGTATGGGTTAGGGTTACAGTACGGGTTAGGGTTGCAGTATGGGTTAGGGTTAGGGTGAGGATTAGGGTTAGGGGTCCGGTTAGGGTACGTGTTAGTGTTAGGGTTTGGGTACGGGTTAGGGTTACGTTTAGGGTTAGGGTACGGTTTAAGTTTAGGGTTAGGGTAAGGGTTAGTGTTAGGGTACGGGATATGTTTAGAGTACAGGTTAGGGTTAGGTTTAGGGTTAGGGTTAGGGTAAGTGTTAGTGTTAGGGTACGGGATAGGTTTAGAGTACGTGTTAGGGTTAGGTTTAGAGTTAGGGTTAGGGTTAGAGTACGGGTTAGGGTTAGTGTTAGGATTAGGGTTAGGTTTAGTGTACGGATAGGGTTAGGTTTAGGGTTAGGTACGTGTTAGGGTTAGGTTTAGGGTACGGGATAGGTTTAGAGTACGGGTTAAGTTAGGGTTAGGGTTAGGTTTAGATTATGGGTTAGGGTTAGGGTACGCGTTAAGTTTAGGGTTAGGGTTAGGTTTAGGTTATGGGTTAGGGTTAGGGTACGGGTTAGGGTTAGGTTTAGTTGCGGGTTAGGGTTAGGGTACGGGTTATGGTTAGGTTTAGGGTCAGGGTTAGGGTTAGGGATAGGGTTATGGTACGGGTTAGGGTTAGGGTTGGGGTTAGGTTACGGGTCAGTTTTAGGGTTAGGGTACGGGTTAGGGTTATGGTTAAGGTTAGGGTTAGTGTTAGGGTATGGGTTAGTGTTAGGGTACGGGTTAGGTTTATGGTTAGGGTTAGGGTTAGGTTTAGGTTTAGGGTGCGCATTAGGCTTAGAGTTAGGGTTTGGGTTAGCCCTTGGGTATGGGTTAGGGTTACTGTTAGGGTTTGGGTACGGGTTAGGTTTAGGGTAAGGGTGCGTGATAGTGTTGGGTACGGGTTAGGTCAAGGGTTAGAGTTAGGTTTAGGGTACGGGTTAGGTTTAGGGTTAGGTTTAGGTTTAGGGTTAGTGTATGGTTTAGGTTTAGGGTACACATTAAGGATAGGGTTAGGGTCAGGGTTAGGGTTAGGGTTAGGGTACGAGTTAGGTTTAGGGTTAGGTTTAGGGTACGGGATAGGGTTAGGGTTATGGTTAGGGTACGGGTTAGGGTTAAGTTTAATGTACGGGATAGGGTTAGCATACGGGTTAAGTTTAGGGTTATGGTTAGGTTTAGGTTACGGGTTAGGGTTAGAGTACGGATTTGTGTTAGGATTAGGGTCAGAGTTAGGGTTAGGGTTAGTGTTAGGGTATGGGTTAGGGTTAGTGTTGGGGTTAGGGTACAGGTTCGTTTTAGGGTTAGGGTACGGGTTAATGGTTACGGTTAAGTTAGGGATAGGGTTAGGGTGTGGGTTAGGTTTACGGTACGATTAAGGGTTATGGTTAGGGTTAGGATTAGGGTTAAGTTTAGGGTGCTGTTTAGGTTTAGGGTTAGGGTTAGGGTTAGAGTACGGGTTTGGGTTAGTGTTAGGGTACGGGTTATGTTTACCATTTGGGTACGGGTTACATTAAGGGTTAGGGTTAGGGTTAGGGTTAGTTGTTAGGGTTAGAGTTAGGGTTAGGCTATGGGATATGGTTAGAGTCGAGTTAGGGTTAGGGGTAGGATTAGCGTTAGTGTTATAGTACGGGTTAGGGCTAGATTTAGGGTTAGGTTTAGGGTTACAGTATGGGTTAGGGTTAGTGTTAGTGTTAGAGTTAGGGTAAGTGTTAGGGTACGGGTTAGGGTTAGAGTTTGGGTTAGGGATAGGTTTAGTGTTAGGGTTAGGGTTAGAGTACGGTTTAGGGTTAGTGTTAGGTTTAGGGTTATGGTTAGGGTTAGTGTACGGATAGGGTTAGGGTTAGGGTTAAGGTTAGGTTTAGGGTACGGGATAGGGTTAGCATACGGGTTAAGTTAGGGTTAGGGTTAGGATTAGGTTATGGTTTAGGGTTAGGGTACGGATTAGGGTTAGGTATAGGTGAGGGTTAGGGTTAGGGTTAGGTTACGGTTTAGGGTTAGGGTTGGGGTTAGGGTATGGGTTAGTTTTAGGGTTAGGGTACGGGTCTGGGTTATGGTTAAGGTTAGGGTTAGAGTAAGGGTATGTGTTAGGGTTAGGGTACGGGTAAGGGTTATGGTTAGGCTTAGGGTTAGGTTTAGGTTAGGGTGCGTGTTAAGGTTAGGGTTAGGGTTAGCGCTAGGTTATGGGTTAGGGTTACAGTTAGGGTTTGGTACGGGTTAGTGTTACGGTTAGGTTACGGGATAAGTTTGGGTACGGATTAGGTCAAGGGATAGCGTTAGGTTTAGGGTACAGGTTATGGTTAGGGATCGTTTAGGGTTAGGGTTAGGGTATGGGTTAGGCTTAGGGTACAGTATAGGGTTAGGGTCAGTGTCAGAGTTAGGGTTAGAGTTAGGGTTAGGTTACCGGTTAGGTTTACTGTACAGGTTAGGGTTAGGTTTAGGGTTAGGGTTAGGTTTAGGGTTATAGTCCGTTTTAGGGTTAGGTTGAGGGTAAGCGTACGGGTTAAGGTTAGTGATAGAGTTAGGGTTAGGGTTAAGGTTAGTGTACGGATAGGTTAGGGTTAGGGTTAGGGTATGGGTTAGGGTTAGATTTAGGGTACGAGATAGGGTTAGCGTACGGGTTAAGTTTAGGGTTAGGGTTATGTTTAGGTTATGGGTTAGGGTTAGGGTACTGGTTAGGGTTAAGTTTAGGTGCCAGTTAGGGTTAGGGTTAGCGTTAGGGTTAAGGTTATAGTATGGGTTAGGGTTAGAGTTACGGTTAGGTTTAGGGTTAGAGTACGTGTTAGGGTTAGTGTTAGTGTTAGGGTTAGGGTTAGTGTACGGATAGGGTTAGGGTTAGGGTTAGGGTACGGGTCAGGTTTAGGTTTAGGGTCGAAATAGGGTTAGCGTACGGGTTAATTTTAGGGTTAGGGTTAGGTTTAGGTTACGGGTTAGGGTTAGGGTACGGGTTAGGGTTAGGGTTAGGGTTAGGGTTCTGGTACGGGTTAGGGTTAGAGTTAGGGTTAGGTTTAGGGTTGTAGTACGGGTTAGGTTTAGTGTTAGGGTTAGGGTTAGTGTTAGGGTACGGGTTAGGGTTAGAGTTTGGGTTAGGGTTAGGTTTAGGGTTAGGGTTAGGGTTATAGTACGGTTTAAGGTTAGTGTTAGTTTAGGGTTAGGGTTAGGGTTTGTGCACAGATAGGGTTAGGGTTAGGGTTAGGGTTAGGGTATGGGTTAGGTTTAGGTTTAGGGTACGAGATACGTTAGCGTATGGCTTAAGTTAGGGTTAGGGTAGGTTTAGGTTATGGGTTAAGTTTAGGGTACGGGTTAGGGTTAAGTTTAGTTGTGTGTTAGGGTTAGGGTTAGTGTTATGGTTAGGGTTAGTGTTAGGGTACGGGTTAGGGTTAGAGTTCGGTTTAGGGTTAGGTTTAGGGTTAGGGTTAGGTTTAGAGTACGGTTTAGGGTTAGGGTTAGGGTTAGGGTACGGGTTAGGGTTAGTTTTAGGGTTCAGGATAGGTATAGCGTACAGGTTAAGTTTAGGGTAGGTTTTGGTTTCGGTTATTGGTTAGGTTTAGGGTATGGGTTAGGGTTAGGTATAGGTGAGGGTTAGGGTTAGGGTTAGGGTGAGGTTACGGGTTAGGGTTACGGTTGGTGTTAGGGTACGGGTTAGTTTTAGGGCTCGGATACGGGTCAGGGTTACGGTTAAGGTTAGGGTTAGTGTTAGGGTATGGGTTAGGGTTAGGGTACGGGTAAGGTTTATGGTTAGGTTTAGGGTTAGGTTTAGGGTTAGGGTGCGGGTTAGGGTTAGGGTGAGGCTTAGCGCTTGTGTATGGGCTAGGGTTACTGTTAGGGTTTGGGTAAGGGTTATGGTTAGGTACGGATAGGGTTGAGTATGGGTTAGGTCAAGTGATAGGGTTAGGTTTAGGGTACGGGTTAGGGTTAGGGTCAGGGTAAGTGTTAGGGTTAGGGTTAGGGTACGGGTTAGGTTTACAGTCCGGGTTAGGGTCAGGGTACAGGTTAGGGTTAGGGTTAGGGTTACAGTCCGGGTTAGGGTTAGGTTTAGGGTTAGAGTACGGATTGGGTTAGGGATAGGGTTAGGGTACGTGTTAGGGTTAGGTTTAGGGTATGAGATAGGGTTAGCGTACGGGTTAAGTTTAGGGTTACGGTTAGGTTTAGGTTACGGGTTAGGGTTAGGGTACGGGTTAGGGTTAGGTTTAGGTGCGGGTTAGGGTTAGGGTTAGGTATAGGTTTAGGGTTAGGGTTATAGTACGGGTTAGGGTTAGTGTTAGGGTTAGGTTTAGGGTTAGAGTACGGGTTAGGGTTACTGTTAGGGTTATTGTTAGTGTTAGGGTACGGGTTAGGGTTAGAGTTTGGGTTAGGGTTAGGTTTAGGGTTAGGGTTAGGGTTAGAGTACGGTTTAGGTTTAGTGTTAGGTTTAGGGTTAGGGTTAGGGTTAGGGTTAGGGTTAGGGTTAGGGTACGGGTTAGGGTTAGGGTTAGGTTTAGGGTTCTGGATAGGTTATCGTACAGGTTAAGTTTAGGGTTAGGGTTAGGTTTAGGTTATGGTTTAGGGTTAGGGTACGGGTTAATGTTAGGTATAGGTGAGGGTTAGTGTTAGGGTTAGGGTTAGGGTACGGGTTAGGGTTAGGGTTGGGGTTAAGGTACAGGTTAGTTTTAGGGTTAGGGTACAGGTCAGAATTACGGTAAGGTTAGGGTTAGGGTTAGGGTATGGGTTGGGGATAGCGTACGGTTAAGGATTATGGTTAGGGTTAGGGTTAGGTTTAGGTTTAGGGTGCAGGTTAGGGTTAGGGTTAGGGTTAGTGTTAGCGCTAGGGTATGGGTTTGGGTGACTGTTCGGGTTTGGGTACAGGTTAGGGTTAGGTTTAGGTTACGGGATAGGGTTGGGTACTGGTTAGGTCAAGGGATACGGTTAGGTTTGGGGTACGGGTTAGGGTTAGGGATGGTTTAGGGTTAGGGTTAGATTATGGGTTAGGCTTAGGGTACGGGTCAGGGTTAGGGTTAGGGTCAGGATTAGGGTTAGGGTTAGGGTTAGGGTTAGGGTACAGGTTAGGTTTACTGTACGGGTTAGTGTTAGGGTTAGGGTTAGGTTTATAGTCCGGGTTAAGGTTAGGTTTAGGGTTAGAGTACAGGTTAGGGTTAGTGTTAGCGTTTCGGTTATTGTGAGGGTACGGGTTAGGGTTAGAGAACGGATTAGGTTTAGGTATAGGGTTAGGGTTACGGTTAGAGTACGGGTTAGGGTTAGTGTTAGTGTTAGGTTTAGGGTTAGGGTTAGTGTACGGATAGGGTTAGGGTTAGGGTACGCGTTAGGGTTAGGTTTGGCATATGAGATAGGTTTAGCGTACAGTTTAAGTTTAGGGTTAGGGTTAGGTTTAGGTTATAGGTTAGGGTTAGGGTAGGGTTAGGGTTATGTTTAGGTGCGGGTTAGGGTTAGGGTTAAGGTTAGGGTACAGGTAAGAGTTAGGTTTAGCTCAGGGTTAGGGTTAGAGATAGGGTTATGGTACGGGTTAGGGTTACGGTTTGAGTTAGTGTACGGGTTAGTTTTAGGGTTAGGGTACAGGTCAGAGTTATGGTTAATGTTAGGTTTAGCGTTAGGGTATGGGTTAGGGTTAGGGTACAGGTAAGGGTTATGGTTATGGTTACGTTTAGGGTTAGGTTTAGCGCAAGGGTATGGGTTACGGTTACTGTTAGGGTTTGGGTATGGGTTAGGGCTATGGTTAGGATACGGGATAGGGTTGGGTACGGGTTAGGTCAAGGGTTAGGGTTAGGTTTAGGGTACGGTTTAGGGTTAGGGTTAGGTTTAGGGTTAGGGTTAGGGTCAGGGTTAGGCTTAGCATTAGGGTACGAGTTAGGGTTAGGTTTAGGTATAGGTTACCGGTTAAGGTTAGGGTTAAGGTATGGGTTAGGTTTAGGGTACGGGAACGGGTTAGGGTTAGGGTCAGGTTTAGGTTTAGTGTCAGGGTTATGTTACGAGTTAGGGTTAGGGTTAGGTTTAGGGTTAGGTTTAAAGTACGGGGTAAGGTTAGTGTTAGGGTTAGGGTTAATATACAGGTTAGGCTTAGTGTTAGGTTTAGGGTTAGGATACGGGTTAGGGTTAGGTTCAGGTTATGGGATAGGGTTAGCATACAGGTTAAGTTTAGGATTAGGGTTAGGTTTAGGTTACGGGTTGCGGTTAGGCTACGGGTTAGGGTTAGGGTTAGGGTGCGGGTTAAGGTTAGTGTTAGGGTTAGTGTAAGGGTTAGGTTAGGTTTAGTGTCAGGGTTTGGGTTAGGGTTAAGTTTAGGGTGCGGGTTAGGGTTAGGGTTAGTGTTAGGGTTAGGGTTAGAGTACGGGTTTGGGTTAGTGTTAGGGTACGGGTTAGGTTTAACGATTGAATACGGGTTAGGGTAAGGGTTAGGGTTAGGTTTAGGGTTAGGGGTTATTGATAGAGTTAGTGTTAGGCTATGGGATAGGGTTAGAGTCCAGATTCGGGTTAGGTTTAGGGGTAGGGTTAGGGTTAGGGTTATGGTTAATGTTAGGTTTAGGGTTAGGGTTAGGGTTAGGGTTAGGGTTAGGGTTAGGGTTAGGTTTAGGGTTAGAGTACGGGTTAGGGTTAGTGTTAGGGTTAGGGTTAGTGTTAGGGTACGGATTAGGTTTAGAGTACGGGTTAGGGTTACGTTTAGGGTTAAGGTTAGGGTTAGGGTACGGGTTAGGGTTAGTGTTAGGGTTAGGGTTAGGGTTAGTGTACGAATAGGGTTAGGGTTAGGGTTAGGGTTAGGGTACGGATTAGGGTTAGGTTGATGGTACGGGATAGGGTTAGGGTTATGGTCAGGTTTAAGGTTAGGGATAGGGTTATGGTATGGGTTAGGGTTAGGGTTGGGGTTAGGGTACGGATTACTTTTAGGGTTAGGGTTAGGGTACGGGTTAGGGTTACGGTTAAGGTTAGGGTTAGGGTTTGCGTGTGGGTTAGGGATAGGGTACGGTTAAGGATTATGGTTATGGTTTGGGTTAGGGTTAAGTTTAGGGCGTGGTTTAGGGTTAGGGTTAGGGTTAGAGACGGGTTGGGGTTAGTTTTAGTGTGCGGGTTAGGTATACCGTTTGGGTATGGGTTAGGGTAAGGGTTAGGGTTAGGGTTAGGGGTTAGGGTTAGAGGTAGGGTTAGGCTATGGGATAGTGTTAGAGTACGGGTTAGGGTTAGGTTTAGGGCAAAGGTTAGGGTTAGGGTTATAGTAGGCATTAGGGTAAGAGCTAGGGTTAGGTTTAGGGTTAGAGTACGGGCTAGGGTTAGTGTTAGTGTTAGGGTTAGGGTTAGGTTTAGTGTACGATTAGGGTTAGGGTTAGGGTTAGGTTACGGTTTAGGGTTAGGTTTAGGTTAAGTTTAGGGTTAGAGTACGGGTTAGGGTTAGTGTTAGGTTTAGGGTTAGGGTTAGTGTACGGATAGGTTTATGGTTAGGGTTAGGGTTAGGGTACGGTTTAGGGTTAGGTTTAGGTGCGGGTTAGGGTTAGGGTACGGGTTAGGGTTAGGATTAGGGTCAGGGTTAGGGTTAGGGATAGGGTTATGGTACGGGTTAGGGTTAGGGTTGGGGTTAGGGTACAGGTTAGTTTTAGGGTTAGGGTACGGGTTAGGGTTATGGTTAAGGTTAGGTTTAGGGTTAGGGTATGGGTTAGGGTTAGGGTATGGGTAAGAGTTATGGTTAGGGTTAGGGTTATGTTTTTGTTTAGTGTGCGGGTTAGGCTTAGGGTTAGGGTTAGGGTGAGCGCTAGGGTATGGGTTAAGGTTACTTTTGGGTTGGGTACGGGTTAGGGTTAGGTTTAGGGTATGAGATAGGGTTGGGTATGTGTTAGGTCAAGGGTTATGGTTCTGTCTTGGGTACAGGTTAGGGTTAGGGTTAGGTTTAGGGTTAGGGTTAGGGTATGAGTTAGGGTTAGGGTTAGGTTTAGGGTATGGGTTAGGTTTAGGGTTAGGGTTAGGTTTAGGGTACGGGTTAGGTTTAGGGTACGGTTAGGGTTAGGTCAGGGTTAGAGTTAGGGTACGAGTTAGGGTTAGGGTTTGGGTACGGGTTAGGGTTAGGGTTATGTTACGGGTTAGGGTTAGGGTTAGGGTACAGGTTAGAGTTATGTTTAGGGTCCAGGTTAGCGTCAGGGGTAGGGTTATGGTACGGGTTAGGGTTAGGGTTGGGCTTAGGTTATGGGTTAGTTTTAGGGCTTGGTATGGGTCAGGGTTATGGTTAAGGTTAGGTTTAGGGTTAAGGTACGGGTTAGGTTTATGGTTGGGGTTAGGTTACAGGTTAGTTTTAGGGTTAGGGTACGGGTTATGGTTAGGTTTAGGGTTAAGTTTAAGGTTAGAGTATGGGTTAGGGTTAGTGTTAGGTTTAGGGTTAGGGTTAGTTTATAATAAGGTTAGTGTTAGGGTTAGGGTTAGGGTACAGTTTAGGGTTAGGTTTAGGTCTGGGTTAGTGTTAGGGTACGGGTTAGGTTTTTGGTTAGGGTTAGGTTTAGGGTTAGGTTTAGAGTACGGGGTAGGGTTAGTGTTAGGGTTAGGTTTAATGCACGGGTTAGGCTTAGGGTTAGGTTTAGGGTTAGTTACGGGTTAGGGTTAGGGTTAGGGTATGGTTTAGGGTTAGTGTACGGGTTAGGGTTAGGTCAGGGTAGGGTTTATGGTTAGGGTTAGTGTACCGGTTAGGGTTACTGTATGGGTTAGGGTTATGGTTATGGTTAGGGTCGGGTTAGCGTTATAGTACGGCTTAGGATTAGAGTTAGGGATAGGTTTAGGGTTAGAGTACGGGTTACGGTTAGGTTTAGGGTACGGCTTAGGGTTAGGGTTAGGGTACGGGTTAGGTTTAGGGTACGGTTTAGGGTTAGGTTTAGGTTCAGGGTTAGGGTTAGAGTTAGGGTACGAGTTAGGGTTAGGGTTAGGGTACGTGTTAGGTTTAGGGTTATGATACGGGTTTGGTTTACAGTACGGGTTAGGGTTAGGGTGAGGGTTAGGGTTAGGGTTAGAGTATGGTTAGGGTTAGGGTTAGGGTTAGGGTTAGGGTGAGAGTACGGTTTAGGGTTAATGTTAGGGTTATGGTTAGGGTTAGGTTTAGGGTTAGGGTACGATTTAGGGTTAGGGTTAGTGTTAGAGTACGGGGTAGGGTTAGTGTTAGGGTTAGGGTTAGGGTTAATGTACGGGTTAGGCTTAGGTTTAGGTTTAGGGTTAGGATACGGGTTAGGGTTAGGTTTAGGTTGCGGGATAGGGTTAGCGTACGGGTTAAGTTTAGGTTTAGGGTTAGGTTTAGGTTACGGGTTAGTGTTAGGGTACGGGTTAGGGTTAGGTTTAGGGTGCGGGTTAGGGTTAGGGTTAGTGTAAGGGTTAGGGTTAGATTTAGGGTCAGGGTTAGGGTTAGGGTTAGTGTTAGGGTTCGGGTTAGGGTTAGAGTACAGGTTAGGGTTAGGTTTAGGGTTAGGTTTAGGGTTAGAGTACCGGTTAGGGTTAGTGTTAGTGTTAGGGTTAGGGTTAGTGTACGGATAGGTTTAGTGTGAGGGTTAGGGTTAGGGTATTAGTTAGGGTTAGGTTAGGGTACGGGATAGGGTTAGTGTACACCTTATGTTTAGAGTTAAGGTTAGGTTTAGGTTATGGGTTAGGGTTAGGGTACGGGTTAGGGATAGGGTATGGGTTAGGGTTAGGTTTAGGGTTAGGGTTAAGTTTAGCGCTAGGGAATGGGTTAGGGTTAGTGTTAGTGTTTGGGTTAGGGTTAATGTATGGGTTAGGCTTAGGGTTAGGTTTAGGGTTAGGATACGGGTTAGGGTTAGGTTCAGGGTACGGGATAGGGTTAGCGTACGGGTTAAATTTAGGGTTAGGGTTAGGTTTAGGTTACGGGTTAGGGTTAGGGTACGGGTTAGGTTTAGGTTTAGGGTCAGGGTTAGGGTTAGGGTTAGTGTTAGAGTACGGGTTAGAGTTAGGGTTGGGGTTAGGGTATGGGTTAGTTTTAGGTTTAGGGTACAGGTTATGTTTATGATTAAGGTTAGGGTTAGGGTTAGGGTATGGGTTAGGGTTAGGTTATGTTTAGGTTTAGGGTTAGTGTACGGATAGGGTTAGTTTTAGGTTTAGGTTTAGTGTATTAGTTAGGGTTAGGTTAGGGTACGGGATCGGGTTTGTGTACGCGTTAAGTTTATGGTTAGGGTTAGGTTTAGATTATGGGTTAAGGTTAGGGTACGGGTTAGGGTTAGGTTTAGGTGCGGGATAGGGTTAGGGTACGGGTTATGGTTAGGTTTAGGGTCAGGGTTAGGGTTAGGGATAGGGTTATGGTACGGGTTAGGGTTAGGGTTGGGGTTAGGGTACGGGTTAGTTTTAGGTTTAGGGTACGGGTTAGGGTTACGGTTAAGGTTAGGGTTAGTGTTAGGGTATGGGTTAGGTTTAGGGTACGGGTTAGGGTTATGGTTAGGGTTAGGGTTAGGTTTAGGTTTAGGGTGTGGGTTAGGCTTAGAGTTAGGTTTTGGGTTAGCCCTAGGGTATGGGTTAGGGTTACTGGTTACTGTAAGGGTTTGGATACGGGTTAGGGTTAGTGTTAGGGTACGGGATAGGGTTGGGTACGGGTTAGGTCAAGGGTTAGTTTTAGGTTTAGGGTACGGGTTTGGGTTAGGGATAGGTTTAGCGTTAGGTTTAGGGTATGGGTTAAGTTTAGGGTACAGGTTAGGGTTAGGGTTAGGGTTAGGGTTAATGTGGGTTAGGCTTAGGGTTAGATTTAGGGATAGGATACGGTTTAGGGTTAGGTTCAGGTTACGGGATAGGGTTAGCCTATGGGATAACTTTAGGGTTAGGGTTAGGTTTAGGTTACGGGTTAGGGTTAAGGTATGGGTTAGGGTTAGGTTTAGGGTCTGAGTTAGGGTTAGGGTTAGGGTTAGGGTTAAAGTACGGGGTAGGGTTAGTGTTAGGGTTAGGGTTAGGGTTAATGTAAGGGTTAGGCTTAGGGTTAGGTTGAGTGCTAGGATACGGGTTAGGGTTAGGTTAAGGGTACGGGATAGGGTTAGCGTACTGGTTAAGTTTAGGGATAGGGTTATTTTTAGGTTTCGGGTTAGGGTTAGGGTACGGGTTAGGGTTAGGTTTAGGGTTAGGGTTAGTGTTAGGGTTAAAGCACAGGTTAGGGTTAGTGTTAGGGTTAGGTTTAGGGTTAATGTATGGGTTAGGCTTAGGGTTAGATTTAGGATTAGGATACGGTTTTGGGTTAGGTTCAGGGTATGGGATAGGGTTAGCCTACGGGTTAACTTTAGGGTTAGGGTTAGGTTTAGGTGACTGGTTAGGGTTAGGGTACGGGTTAGGGTTAGGTTTAGGGTCCGGGTTAGGGTTAGGGTTAGGGTTAGTGTAAGGGTTAGGGTGAGGTTTAGGGTCAGGTTTAGGGTTAGGATTAGTGTTAGAATACGGGTTAGGGTTAGGGTTGGGGTCAGGGTACGGGTTAGATTTAGTGTTAGGGTACAGGTTATGGTTATGGTTAAGGTTAGGGTTAGGGTTAGGGTATGGGTTAGTGTTAGGTTACGGTTAAGGCTTATGGTTGGGGTTAGGCTTAGGGTTAAATTTAAGGTGCGGGTTAGGGTTAGAGTTAGGGTTAGAGTACGGGTTTGGGTTCGTGTTAGTGTACGGGTTAGGTTTACCATTTGGGTACGTGTTAGGGTAAAGTTTAGGGTTAGGGTTAGGGGTTAGGGTTAGAGTTAGGGTTAGGCTACGGGTAGGGTTAGGGTACGGGTTAGAGTTAGGGTTAGGTTTAGGGTTAGGGTTAGTGTTAGGGTTACAGTACGGGTTAAGGTTAAGGTTTCGGTAGGGGATATGTTTAGTTTACGTGTTAGGTCTAGGGTTAGGGATAGGTTTAGTGTGCGGGTTAGGGTTAGGTTTAGGGTTAGGGTACGTGTTAGGGTTAGGTTTTGGGTATGGGTTAGGGTTACGTTAGGTTTATGGTATGGGTTAGGTTTAGGGTTAGGGTAAGGGTTAATGTTAGGGTACGGCTTAGGGTTAGAGTACGGGTTAGGGTTAGGTTTAGGGTTAGATTACTGACTAGGGTAGTGTTAGGTTTAGGGTTATGGTTAATGTACGGATAGGGTTAGAGTTAGGGTTAGGGTTAGGGTACGGGATAGGGTTAGGTTTAGGGTACGAGATAGTGTTAGTGTACGCGTTAATTTTAGGGTAGGGTTAGGTTTAGGTTACGGGTTAGGGTTAGGTTACGCTTTAGGGTTAGGTTTAGGTGCGGGTTAGGGTTAGGTTACGGGTTATGGTTAGGTTTAGGGTCAGGGTTAGGGTTAGGGATAGGGTTATGGTACGTGTTAGTGTTAGAGTTGGGGTTAGGGTACGGGTTAGTTTTAGGGTTAGGGTATGTGTTAGGGTTATGGTTAAGGTTAGGGTTAGTGCTAGGGTATGGGTTAGGGTTAGGGTACGGGTTAGGTTTATGGTTAGGCTTAGGGTTAGGTTTAGGTTTAGGGTGCGGGTTCGGCTTAGAGTTAGGGTTTGGGTTAGCCCTAGGGTATGGGTTAGGGTTACTGTGACGGTTTGGGTACAGGTTAGGTTTAGGGTAAGGGTACGTGATAGGGTTGGGTACGGGTTAGGTCAAGGGTTAGAGTTAGGTTAAGGGTACGGGTTAGGGTTAGGTTTAGGTTTAGGGTTAGGTTTAGGGTATGGGTTAGGTTTAGGGTACAGGTTAGGTTTAGGGTTAGGGTCACGGTCAGGGTTAGGGTTAGGTTTGAGTTAGATGATGGGTTAGGGTTAGGGTACGGGTTAGGTTTAGGGTTAGTGTTAGGGTACGGGTTAGGTTTAGGTTACGAGTTAGGGTTAGGGTTAGGGTCAGGTTTAAGGTTAGAGTACGAGTTAGGGTTAGGGATAGGGTACGGGATAGGTTTAGGATTATGTTACAGGTTAGGTTTACAGTAGGGGTTAGTGTTAGGGTGAGGGTTAGGTTAGGGTTAGAGTACGGTTAGGGTTAGGATTATGGTTAGGGTTAGGGTTAGATTACGGGTTAGGGTTAGGTTTAGGGCCAGGGTTAGGGTTAGGGTTTGGGTTAGGGTATGGGTTAGTTTTAGGGTTAGGGTACAGGTTAGGGTTATGATTAAGGTTAGGGTTTGGGTTAAGGTATGGGTTAGGGTTAGGTTACAGTTAAGGGTTATGGTTTGGGTTAGGATTAGTGTTAAGTTTAAGGTGCGGGTTAGGGTTAGGTTTAGGGTTAGAGTACGGGTTTGGGTTAGTGTTAGGATATGGTTTGGATTACCGTTTGGGTACAGGTTAGGGTAAGGGTTAGGGTTATGGTTAGGGGTTAGGGTTAGAGTTAGGGTTAGGCTACGGATAGGGTTAGGGTACGGGTTAGGGTTAGGGTTAGGGTTCGTTTAGGGTTAGTGTACGGGTTAGGGTTAGGGATAATGTTAGGGTTAGGGTTAGGGTTAGTGTTAGGGTTACGGTATGGGTTAGGGTTAAGGATTCGGTACGGGATAGGTTTAGTTTATGTGTTAGGTCTAGGGTTAATTTTAGGTTTAGTGTGCGGGTTAGGCTTAGGGTTAGGGTTAGGTACGTGTTAGGGTTAGGGTTTGGGTACGGGTTAGGGTTACATTTAGGGTTAGGTTACGGGTTAGTTTTAGGGTTAGGGTAAGGGTTAGTGTTAGGGTACGGGTTAGGGTTAGAGTACGTGTTAGTGTTAGGTTTAGGGTTAGGGTTAGGGTTAGAGTACCGGTTAGGGTTAGTGTTAGGGTTAGGGTTAGGGTAGTGTATGGATAGGGTTAGTGTTAGGGTTAAGGTAGGGTATTAGTTAGGTTTCGGTTAGGGTACGGGATAGGGTTAGTGTACGCGTTAAGTTTAGGGTTAGGGTTAGGTTTAGGTTATGGGTTAGGGTTAGGTTACGGGTTAGGGTTAGGTTTAGGTGCAGGTTAGGGTTAGGGTACGGGTTATGGTTAGGTTTAGGGTCAGGTTTAGGGTTAGGGATAGGGTTATGTTACGGGTTAGGGTTAGGGTTGGGGTTAGGGTATGGGTTAATTTTAGGGTTAGGGTACGGGTTAGGGTTACGGTTAAGTTTAGGGTTAGTGTTAGGGTATGGGTTAGGGTTATGGTACGGGTTAGGGTTATGGTTAGGGTTAGGGTTAGGTTTAGGTTAGGGTGTGGGTTAGGCTTAGATTTAGGGTTAGGGTTAGCCCTAGGGTATGGGTTAGGTTTACTGTTAGGGTTTGGGTATGGGTTAGGGTTAGGGTTAGTGTACGGTATAGGGTTGGGTACGGGTTAGGTAAAAGATTAGGGTTAGGTTTAGGGTATGGGTTAGGTTTAGGGTTAGGTTTAAGGTTAGTGTTAGGGTATGGGTTAGGTTTAGGGTACAGGTTTGGGTTAGGGTTAGTGCTAGGGTTAATGTGGGTTAGGCTTATGGTTAGATTTAGCGTTAGGATACGGTTTAGTGTTAGGTTCAGGTTTCGGGATAGGGTTAGCGTACGGGTTATCTTTAGGGTTATGGTTAGGTTTAGGTTTTGGGTTAGGGTTAGGGTACGGGTTAGGGTTAGGTTTAGGGTTAGGGTTAGGGTTAGGGTTAAAGTACGGGGTAGGGATAGTGTTAGGGTTAGGGTTAGGGTTAATGTACGGGTTAGGCTTAGGGTTAGATTTAGGATTAGGTTACGGTTTAGGGTTAGGTTCAGAGTACGGTATAGGGTTAGCTTGCGGGTTAACTTTAGGGTTAGGGTTAGGTTTAGGTTACGGATTAAGGTTAGGGTACGGGTTAGGGTTAGGTTTAGGGTCCCAGTTAGGGTTAGGGTTAGGGTTAGTGTAAGGGTTAGGGTTAGGTTTAGGGTCAGGGTTAGGGTTAGGTTTAGTGTTAGTGTACGGGTAAGGGTTAGGGTTGGGTTTAAGGTACGGGGTAGTTTTAGGGTTAGGGTACAGGTTATGGTTATGGTTAAGGTTAGGGTTAGGATTAGGATATGGGTTAGGTTTAGGTTACAGTTAAGGCTTATGGTTTGGGTTAGGGTTAGGGTTAAGTTTAAGGTGCCGGTTAGGGTTAGGGTTAGAGTACGGGTTTGGGTTCGGGTTAGGGTATGGGTTAGGTTTACCATTTGGGTACGGGTTAGGGTAAGGGTTAGGGTTAGGGTTAGGGGTTAGGGTTAGAGTTAGGGTTAGGCAACGGGTAGGGTTAGGGTACGGGTTAGGGTTAGGGTTCGGGTTAGGGTTAGTGTACGGGTTAGGGTTAGGGTTAGGGTTAGTGTTAGTGTTAGGGTTACAGTACGGGTTAAGGTTAAGGGTTCGGTATGGGATACGTTTAGTATATGTGTTAGGTCTAGGTTTAAGGTTAGGTTTAGTGTGCGGGTTAGGGTTAGGTTTAGGTTTAGAGTACGTGTTAGTGTTAGGGTTTGGGTACGGGTTAGGGTTACGTTTAGAGTTAGGGTATGGGTTAGGTTTATGGTTAGGATAAGGGTTAGTGTTAGGGTACGGGTTAGGGTTAGAGTACGGGTTAGGGTTAGGTTTAGGGTTAGATTACTGGTTAGGGTAGTGTTAGGTTTAGGGTTATGGTTAATGTACGGATAGGGTTAGAGTTAGGTTTAGGTTTATGGTACGTGTTAGGGTTAGGTTTAGGGTACGGGATAGGGTTAGTGTACGCGTTAATTTTAGGGTTAGGGTTAGGTTTAGGTGCGTGTTAGGGTTAGGGTACGGGTTATGTTTAGGTTTAGGGTCAGGGTTAAGGTTAGGGATAGGGTTATGGTACGGGTTAGGGTTAGGGTTGGGGTTAGGGTACGGGTTAGTTTTAGGGTTAGGGTACATGTTAGGGTTACGTTTAAGGTTAGGGTTAGTGCTAGGGTATGGGTTAGTGTTAGGGTATGGATTAGGGTTATGGTTAGGGTTAGGGTTAGGTTTAGTTTTAGGGTGCAGGTTAGGCTTAGAGTTAGGGTTTGGGTTAGCCCAAGGGTATTGGTTGGGCTTACTGTTAGGGTTTGGGTACGGTTTAGGTTTAGGTTACGGGATAGGGTTGGGTACGGGTTAGGTCAAGGGTTAGGGTTAGATTTAGGGTTCGGGACAGGGTTAGGTTTTGGTTAGGGTTAGGGTATGGGTTAGGTTTAGGGTACAGGTTAGGGTTAGGGTTAGGGTTAGGGTTAATGTACGGGTTAGGCTTAGAGTTAGATTTAGCGTTACGATACGGTTTAGGGTTAGGTTCAGGGAACGGGATAGCGTTAGCGTATGGGTTAACTTTAGGGTTACGGTTAGGTTTAGGTTACGGGTTAGGGTTAGGGTACAGGTTAGGGTTAATTTTAGGGTCCGGGTTAGGATTAGGGTTAGGGTTAGTGTAAGGGTTAGGGTTAGGTTTAGGGTCAGGGTTAGGGTTAGGTTTAGTGTTAGAGTACGGGTTAGGGTTAGGGTTGGGGTTAGGGTACGGGTTTGGGTTAGTGTTAGGGTACGGGTTACGTTTACCATTTGGGTACGGGTTATGGTAAGGGTTAGGGTTAGGTTTAGTTTTAGGGGTTAGGTTTAGAGTTAGGGTTAGGCTACGGGTAGGGTTAGGGTACGGGATAGGGTTAGTGTTAGGGTTCGGGTTAGGGTTAGTGTACGGGTTAGGGTTAGGGTTAGTGTTAGGGTTACGGTACGGGTTAGGGTTAAGTTTTCATTATGGGATAGGTTTAGTTTACATGTTAGGTCTAGGGTTAGGGTTAGGTTTAGTGTGTGGGTTAGGGTTAGGGTTAGGGTACGTTTTAGGGTTAGGTTTTGGGTACGTGTTAGGGTTACGTTTAGGGTTAAGGTATGGGTTAGGTTTAGGGTTAGGGGAAGGGTTAGTGTTAGGGTACGGGTTAGGGTTAGAGTACGGGTTAGTGTTAGGTTTAGGGTTAGGTTTAGGGTTAGAGTACTGTTTAGGGTTAGTTTTAGGGTTAGCGTTAGGGTTAGTGTACGGATAGGGCTAGAGTTAGGGTTAGGGTTAGGGTACGGGTTAGGGTTAGGTTTAGGTTATGGGATAGGTATAGTGTACGCGTTATGTTTAGGGTTAGGGTTAGGTTTAGGTTACGGGTTAGGGTTAGGGTATGGTTATGGTTAGGTTTAGGTTCAGGGTTAGGGTTAGGGATAGGGTTATGGTACGTGTTAGGGTTAGGGTTGGGGTTAGGGTACGGGTTAGTTTTAGGGTTAGGGTATGTGTTAGGATTACAGTTAAGGTTAGGGTTAGTGCTAGCGTATGGGTTAGGGTTAGGGTACGAGTTAGGGCTATGGTTATGGTTAGGGTTAGGTTTAAGTTTAGGGTTCGGGTTTGGCTTAAGTTAGGGTTCGGGTTAGCCCCAGGGTAGGGGTTAGGGTTACTGTTAGGGTTTGGGTATGGGTTAGGTTTAGGGTAAGGGTACGTGATAGGGTTGGGTAAGGGTTAGGTCACGGTTAGGGTTAGGTTTAGGGTACGGGTTAGGGTTAGGTTTAGGGTTAGTGTTAGAAGACAGGTTAGGGTTAGGATACGGGTTAGGGTTAGGGTTAGGGTTAGTGTACGGGTTAGGGTTAGGTTTAGGGAGCGGGTTAGGTTTAGGGTTAGGGTTAGTGTACGGGTTAGGGTTAGGTTTAGGGTCAGGGTTAGGGTTAGGGTTAGTGTTAGGGTATGGGTTTGCGTTAGGGTTGGGTTTAGGGTACAGGTTAGTTTTAGGGTTAGGTTACGGGTTAGGGTTATGGTTTAAGTTAGGGATAGGGTTAGGGTGTAGTTTAGGGTTAGGGTACGGTTAAGGGTTATGGTTATGGTTAGCGTTAGGGTTAAGTTTAGGGTGCGGTTTAGGGTTAGGGTTAGGTTTAGAGTACGGGTTTCGGTTAGTGTTAGGGTACGGGTTAGGTTTACCCTTTGGGTACGGGTTAGGTTAAGGGTTAGTATTAGGGTTAGGGTTAGGGGTTAGGGTTAGAGTTCGGGTTAGGGTTAGGTTTAGGGTACGGGATAGGGTTAGTGTACGCGTTAATTTTAGGGTTAGGGTTAGGTTTAGGTGCGTGTTAGGGTTAGGGTACGGGTTATGGTTAGGTTTAGGGTCAGGGTTAAGGTTAAGGATAGGATTATGGTACGGGTTAGGGTTAGGGTTGGGGTTAGGGTACGGGTTAGTTTTAGGGTTAGGGTACATGTTAGGGTTACGTTTAAGGTTAGGGTTAGTGCTAGGGTATGGGTTAGTGTTAGGGTAAGGTTTAGGGTTATGGTTAGGGTTAGGGTTAGGTTTAGTTTTAGGGTGCGGGTTAGGCTTAGAGTTAGGGTTTTGGTTAGCCCTAGGGTATGGGTTAGGGTTACTGTTAGGGTTTGGGTACGGTTTAGGTTTAGGTTACGGGATAGGGTTGGGTACGGGTTAGGTCAAGGGCTAGGGTTAGGTTTAGGGTTCAGGACAGGGTTAGGTTTTGGTTAGGGTTAGGGTATGGGTTAGGTTTAGGGTACAGGTTAGGGTTAGGGTTAGGGTTAGGGTTAATGTACGGGTTAGGCTTAGAGTTAGATTTAGCGTTACGATACGGTTTAGGGTTAGGTTCAGGGAATGGGATAGCGTTAGTGTACCGGTTAACTTTAGGGTTACGGTTAGGTTTAGGTTACGGGTTAGCGTTAGGGTACAGGTTAGGGTTAGTTTTAGGGTCCGGGTTAGGATTAGGGTTAGGGTTAGTGTAAGGGTTAGGGTTAGGTTTAGGGTCAGGGTTAGGGTTAGGTTTAGTGTTAGAGTACGGGTTAGGGTTAGGGTTGGGGTTAGGGTACAGGTTTGGGTTAGTGTTAGGGTACGGGTTAGGTTTACCATTTGGGTACGGGTTATGGTAAGGGTTAGGGTTAGGTTTAGTTTTAGGGGTTAGGTTTAGAGTTAGGGTTAGGCTACGGGTAGGGTTAGGGTACGGGATAGGGTTAGTGTTAGATTTCGGGTTAGGGTTAGTGTACGGGTTAGGGTTAGGGTTAGTGTTAGGGTTACGGTACGGGTTAGGGTTAAGTTTTCGTTATGGGATAGGTTTAGTTTACATGTTAGGTCTAGGGTTAGGGTTAGGTTTAGTGTGCGGGTTAGGGTTAGGGTTAGGGTACGTTTTAGGGTTAGGTTTTGGGTACGTGTTAGGGTTACGTTTAGGGTTAAGGTACGGGTTAGGTTTAGGGTTAGTTTTAGGTTTAGGGTACGTGTGAGGGTTACAGTTAAGGTTAGGGTTAGTGCTAGCGTATGGGTTAGGGTTAGGGTACGAGTTAGGGTTATGGTTAGGGTTAGGGTTAGGTTTAGGTTTAGGGTGCAGGTTTGGCTTAATTTAGGGTTCAGGTTAGCCCTAGGGTAGGGGTTAGGGTTACTGTTAGGGTTTGGGTACGGGTTAGGTTTAGGGTAAGGGTACGTGATAGGGTTGGGTATGGGTTAGGTCATGGTTAGGGTTAGGTTTAGGGTACGGGTTAGGGTTAGGGTTAGGTTTAGTGTTAGGGTTAGGGTGTCAGTTAGGTTTAGGGTACAGGTTAGTTGTAGGTTTACCGTCAGGGTTAGGGTTAGGGTTAGGGTTAGTGTTAGAAGACGGGTTAGGGTTAGGGTATGGGTTAGGGTTAGGGTTAGAGTTAGTGTACAGGTTAGGGTTAGGTTTAGGGAGCGGGTTAGGTTTAGGGTTAGGGTTAGTGTACGGGTTAGGGTTAGGTTTAGGGTCAGGGTTAGGTTTAGGGTTAGTGTTAGGGTATGGGTTAGGGTTAGGGTTGGGTTTAGGGTACGGGTTAGTTTTAGGGTTAGGTTACGGGTTAGGGTTATGTTTTAAGTTAGGGATAGGGTTAGGGTGTAGTTTAGGGTTAGGGTATGGTTAAGGTTTATGGTTAGGGTTAGGGTTAGGGTTAAGTTTAGGGTGCGGTTTAGGGTTAGGGTTAGGTTTAGAGTACGGGTTTCGGTTAGTGTTAGGGTACGGGTTAGGTTTACCCTTTGGGTATGGGTTAGGTTAAGGGTTAGTATTAGGGTTTGGGTTAGGGGTTAGGGTTAGAGTTCGGGTTAGGGTTAGGTTTAGGGTACGGTTTAGGGTTAGAGTTCAGGTTAGGGTTAGGTTTAGTGTTAGGGTTAGGGTTACAGTACGGTTTAGGGTTAGTGTTAGGTTTAGGATTAGGGTTAGGGTTAGTGTACGGATAGGGTTAGGGTTCGGGTTAGGTTTAGGGTACGGGTTAGGGTTAGGTTTAGTGTATGGGATAGGGTTAGCGTATGGGTTAAGTTTAGGGTTTGGGTTAGATTTAGGTTACGGGTTAGGGTTTGGGTACGGGTTAGGGTTAGGGTTATGTTACGGGTTAGGGTTAGGGTTAGGGTACAGGTTAGAGTTATGTTTAGGGTCCAGGTTAGCGTCAGGGGTAGGGTTATGGTACGGGTTAGGGTTAGGGTTGGGCTTAGGTTATGGGTTAGTTTTAGGGCTTGGTATGGGTCAGGGTTATGGTTAAGGTTAGGTTTAGGGTTAAGGTACGGGTTAGGTTTATGGTTGGGGTTAGGTTACAGGTTAGTTTTAGGGTTAGGGTACGGGTTATGGTTAGGTTTAGGGTTAAGTTTAAGGTTAGAGTATGGGTTAGGGTTAGTGTTAGGTTTAGGGTTAGGGTTAGTTTATAATAAGGTTAGTGTTAGGGTTAGGGTTAGGGTACAGTTTAGGGTTAGGTTTAGGTCTGGGTTAGTGTTAGGGTACGGGTTAGGTTTTTGGTTAGGGTTAGGTTTAGGGTTAGGTTTAGAGTACGGGGTAGGGTTAGTGTTAGGGTTAGGTTTAATGCACGGGTTAGGCTTAGGGTTAGGTTTAGGGTTAGTTACGGGTTAGGGTTAGGGTTAGGGTATGGTTTAGGGTTAGTGTACGGGTTAGGGTTAGGTCAGGGTAGGGTTTATGGTTAGGGTTAGTGTACCGGTTAGGGTTACTGTATGGGTTAGGGTTATGGTTATGGTTAGGGTCGGGTTAGCGTTATAGTACGGCTTAGGATTAGAGTTAGGGATAGGTTTAGGGTTAGAGTACGGGTTACGGTTAGGTTTAGGGTACGGCTTAGGGTTAGGGTTAGGGTACGGGTTAGGTTTAGGGTACGGTTTAGGGTTAGGTTTAGGTTCAGGGTTAGGGTTAGAGTTAGGGTACGAGTTAGGGTTAGGGTTAGGGTACGTGTTAGGTTTAGGGTTATGATACGGGTTTGGTTTACAGTACGGGTTAGGGTTAGGGTGAGGGTTAGGGTTAGGGTTAGAGTATGGTTAGGGTTAGGGTTAGGGTTAGGGTTAGGGTGAGAGTACGGTTTAGGGTTAATGTTAGGGTTATGGTTAGGGTTAGGTTTAGGGTTAGGGTACGATTTAGGGTTAGGGTTAGTGTTAGAGTACGGGGTAGGGTTAGTGTTAGGGTTAGGGTTAGGGTTAATGTACGGGTTAGGCTTAGGTTTAGGTTTAGGGTTAGGATACGGGTTAGGGTTAGGTTTAGGTTGCGGGATAGGGTTAGCGTACGGGTTAAGTTTAGGTTTAGGGTTAGGTTTAGGTTACGGGTTAGTGTTAGGGTACGGGTTAGGGTTAGGTTTAGGGTGCGGGTTAGGGTTAGGGTTAGTGTAAGGGTTAGGGTTAGATTTAGGGTCAGGGTTAGGGTTAGGGTTAGTGTTAGGGTTTGGGTTAGGGTTAGAGTACAGGTTAGGGTTAGGTTTAGGGTTAGGTTTAGGGTTAGAGTACCGGTTAGGGTTAGTGTTAGTGTTAGGGTTAGGGTTAGTGTACGGATAGGTTTAGTGTGAGGGTTAGGGTTAGGGTATTAGTTAGGGTTAGGTTAGGGTACGGGATAGGGTTAGTGTACACCTTATGTTTAGAGTTAAGGTTAGGTTTAGGTTATGGGTTAGGGTTAGGGTACGGGTTAGGGATAGGGTATGGGTTAGGGTTAGGTTTAGGGTTAGGGTTAAGTTTAGCGCTAGGGAATGGGTTAGGGTTAGTGTTAGTGTTTGGGTTAGGGTTAATGTATGGGTTAGGCTTAGGGTTAGGTTTAGGGTTAGGATACGGGTTAGGGTTAGGTTCAGGGTACGGGATAGGGTTAGCGTACGGGTTAAATTTAGGGTTAGGGTTAGGTTTAGGTTACGGGTTAGGGTTAGGGTACGGGTTAGGTTTAGGTTTAGGGTCAGGGTTAGGGTTAGGGTTAGTGTTAGAGTACGGGTTAGAGTTAGGGTTGGGGTTAGGGTATGGGTTAGTTTTAGGTTTAGGGTACAGGTTATGTTTATGATTAAGGTTAGGGTTAGGGTTAGGGTATGGGTTAGGGTTAGGTTATGTTTAGGTTTAGGGTTAGTGTACGGATAGGGTTAGTTTTAGGTTTAGGTTTAGTGTATTAGTTAGGGTTAGGTTAGGGTACGGGATCGGGTTTGTGTACGCGTTAAGTTTATGGTTAGGGTTAGGTTTAGATTATGGGTTAAGGTTAGGGTACGGGTTAGGGTTAGGTTTAGGTGCGGGATAGGGTTAGGGTACGGGTTATGGTTAGGTTTAGGGTCAGGGTTAGGGTTAGGGATAGGGTTATGGTACGGGTTAGGGTTAGGGTTGGGGTTAGGGTACGGGTTAGTTTTAGGTTTAGGGTACGGGTTAGGGTTACGGTTAAGGTTAGGGTTAGTGTTAGGGTATGGGTTAGGTTTAGGGTACGGGTTAGGGTTATGGTTAGGGTTAGGGTTAGGTTTAGGTTTAGGGTGTGGGTTAGGCTTAGAGTTAGGTTTTGGGTTAGCCCTAGGGTATGGGTTAGGGTTACTGGTTACTGTAAGGGTTTGGATACGGGTTAGGGTTAGTGTTAGGGTACGGGATAGGGTTGGGTACGGGTTAGGTCAAGGGTTAGTTTTAGGTTTAGGGTACGGGTTTGGGTTAGGGATAGGTTTAGCGTTAGGTTTAGGGTATGGGTTAAGTTTAGGGTACAGGTTAGGGTTAGGGTTAGGGTTAGGGTTAATGTGGGTTAGGCTTAGGGTTAGATTTAGGGATAGGATACGGTTTAGGGTTAGGTTCAGGTTACGGGATAGGGTTAGCCTATGGGATAACTTTAGGGTTAGGGTTAGGTTTAGGTTACGGGTTAGGGTTAAGGTATGGGTTAGGGTTAGGTTTAGGGTCTGAGTTAGGGTTAGGGTTAGGGTTAGGGTTAAAGTACGGGGTAGGGTTAGTGTTAGGGTTAGGGTTAGGGTTAATGTAAGGGTTAGGCTTAGGGTTAGGTTGAGTGCTAGGATACGGGTTAGGGTTAGGTTAAGGGTACGGGATAGGGTTAGCGTACTGGTTAAGTTTAGGGATAGGGTTATTTTTAGGTTTCGGGTTAGGGTTAGGGTACGGGTTAGGGTTAGGTTTAGGGTTAGGGTTAGTGTTAGGGTTAAAGCACAGGTTAGGGTTAGTGTTAGGGTTAGGTTTAGGGTTAATGTATGGGTTAGGCTTAGGGTTAGATTTAGGATTAGGATACGGTTTTGGGTTAGGTTCAGGGTATGGGATAGGGTTAGCCTACGGGTTAACTTTAGGGTTAGGGTTAGGTTTAGGTGACTGGTTAGGGTTAGGGTACGGGTTAGGGTTAGGTTTAGGGTCCGGGTTAGGGTTAGGGTTAGGGTTAGTGTAAGGGTTAGGGTGAGGTTTAGGGTCAGGTTTAGGGTTAGGATTAGTGTTAGAATACGGGTTAGGGTTAGGGTTGGGGTCAGGGTACGGGTTAGATTTAGTGTTAGGGTACAGGTTATGGTTATGGTTAAGGTTAGGGTTAGGGTTAGGGTATGGGTTAGTGTTAGGTTACGGTTAAGGCTTATGGTTGGGGTTAGGCTTAGGGTTAAATTTAAGGTGCGGGTTAGGGTTAGAGTTAGGGTTAGAGTACGGGTTTGGGTTCGTGTTAGTGTACGGGTTAGGTTTACCATTTGGGTACGTGTTAGGGTAAAGTTTAGGGTTAGGGTTAGGGGTTAGGGTTAGAGTTAGGGTTAGGCTACGGGTAGGGTTAGGGTACGGGTTAGAGTTAGGGTTAGGTTTAGGGTTAGGGTTAGTGTTAGGGTTACAGTACGGGTTAAGGTTAAGGTTTCGGTAGGGGATATGTTTAGTTTACGTGTTAGGTCTAGGGTTAGGGATAGGTTTAGTGTGCGGGTTAGGGTTAGGTTTAGGGTTAGGGTACGTGTTAGGGTTAGGTTTTGGGTATGGGTTAGGGTTACGTTAGGTTTATGGTATGGGTTAGGTTTAGGGTTAGGGTAAGGGTTAATGTTAGGGTACGGCTTAGGGTTAGAGTACGGGTTAGGGTTAGGTTTAGGGTTAGATTACTGACTAGGGTAGTGTTAGGTTTAGGGTTATGGTTAATGTACGGATAGGGTTAGAGTTAGGGTTAGGGTTAGGGTACGGGATAGGGTTAGGTTTAGGGTACGAGATAGTGTTAGTGTACGCGTTAATTTTAGGGTAGGGTTAGGTTTAGGTTACGGGTTAGGGTTAGGTTACGCTTTAGGGTTAGGTTTAGGTGCGGGTTAGGGTTAGGTTACGGGTTATGGTTAGGTTTAGGGTCAGGGTTAGGGTTAGGGATAGGGTTATGGTACGTGTTAGTGTTAGAGTTGGGGTTAGGGTACGGGTTAGTTTTAGGGTTAGGGTATGTGTTAGGGTTATGGTTAAGGTTAGGGTTAGTGCTAGGGTATGGGTTAGGGTTAGGGTACGGGTTAGGTTTATGGTTAGGCTTAGGGTTAGGTTTAGGTTTAGGGTGCGGGTTCGGCTTAGAGTTAGGGTTTGGGTTAGCCCTAGGGTATGGGTTAGGGTTACTGTGACGGTTTGGGTACAGGTTAGGTTTAGGGTAAGGGTACGTGATAGGGTTGGGTACGGGTTAGGTCAAGGGTTAGAGTTAGGTTAAGGGTACGGGTTAGGGTTAGGTTTAGGTTTAGGGTTAGGTTTAGGGTATGGGTTAGGTTTAGGGTACAGGTTAGGTTTAGGGTTAGGGTCACGGTCAGGGTTAGGGTTAGGTTTGAGTTAGATGATGGGTTAGGGTTAGGGTACGGGTTAGGTTTAGGGTTAGTGTTAGGGTACGGGTTAGGTTTAGGTTACGAGTTAGGGTTAGGGTTAGGGTCAGGTTTAAGGTTAGAGTACGAGTTAGGGTTAGGGATAGGGTACGGGATAGGTTTAGGATTATGTTACAGGTTAGGTTTACAGTAGGGGTTAGTGTTAGGGTGAGGGTTAGGTTAGGGTTAGAGTACGGTTAGGGTTAGGATTATGGTTAGGGTTAGGGTTAGATTACGGGTTAGGGTTAGGTTTAGGGCCAGGGTTAGGGTTAGGGTTTGGGTTAGGGTATGGGTTAGTTTTAGGGTTAGGGTACAGGTTAGGGTTATGATTAAGGTTAGGGTTTGGGTTAAGGTATGGGTTAGGGTTAGGTTACAGTTAAGGGTTATGGTTTGGGTTAGGATTAGTGTTAAGTTTAAGGTGCGGGTTAGGGTTAGGTTTAGGGTTAGAGTACGGGTTTGGGTTAGTGTTAGGATATGGTTTGGATTACCGTTTGGGTACAGGTTAGGGTAAGGGTTAGGGTTATGGTTAGGGGTTAGGGTTAGAGTTAGGGTTAGGCTACGGATAGGGTTAGGGTACGGGTTAGGGTTAGGGTTAGGGTTCGTTTAGGGTTAGTGTACGGGTTAGGGTTAGGGATAATGTTAGGGTTAGGGTTAGGGTTAGTGTTAGGGTTACGGTATGGGTTAGGGTTAAGGATTCGGTACGGGATAGGTTTAGTTTATGTGTTAGGTCTAGGGTTAATTTTAGGTTTAGTGTGCGGGTTAGGCTTAGGGTTAGGGTTAGGTACGTGTTAGGGTTAGGGTTTGGGTACGGGTTAGGGTTACATTTAGGGTTAGGTTACGGGTTAGTTTTAGGGTTAGGGTAAGGGTTAGTGTTAGGGTACGGGTTAGGGTTAGAGTACGTGTTAGTGTTAGGTTTAGGGTTAGGGTTAGGGTTAGAGTACCGGTTAGGGTTAGTGTTAGGGTTAGGGTTAGGGTAGTGTATGGATAGGGTTAGTGTTAGGGTTAAGGTAGGGTATTAGTTAGGTTTCGGTTAGGGTACGGGATAGGGTTAGTGTACGCGTTAAGTTTAGGGTTAGGGTTAGGTTTAGGTTATGGGTTAGGGTTAGGTTACGGGTTAGGGTTAGGTTTAGGTGCAGGTTAGGGTTAGGGTACGGGTTATGGTTAGGTTTAGGGTCAGGTTTAGGGTTAGGGATAGGGTTATGTTACGGGTTAGGGTTAGGGTTGGGGTTAGGGTATGGGTTAATTTTAGGGTTAGGGTACGGGTTAGGGTTACGGTTAAGTTTAGGGTTAGTGTTAGGGTATGGGTTAGGGTTATGGTACGGGTTAGGGTTATGGTTAGGGTTAGGGTTAGGTTTAGGTTAGGGTGTGGGTTAGGCTTAGATTTAGGGTTAGGGTTAGCCCTAGGGTATGGGTTAGGTTTACTGTTAGGGTTTGGGTATGGGTTAGGGTTAGGGTTAGTGTACGGTATAGGGTTGGGTACGGGTTAGGTAAAAGATTAGGGTTAGGTTTAGGGTATGGGTTAGGTTTAGGGTTAGGTTTAAGGTTAGTGTTAGGGTATGGGTTAGGTTTAGGGTACAGGTTTGGGTTAGGGTTAGTGCTAGGGTTAATGTGGGTTAGGCTTATGGTTAGATTTAGCGTTAGGATACGGTTTAGTGTTAGGTTCAGGTTTCGGGATAGGGTTAGCGTACGGGTTATCTTTAGGGTTATGGTTAGGTTTAGGTTTTGGGTTAGGGTTAGGGTACGGGTTAGGGTTAGGTTTAGGGTTAGGGTTAGGGTTAGGGTTAAAGTACGGGGTAGGGATAGTGTTAGGGTTAGGGTTAGGGTTAATGTACGGGTTAGGCTTAGGGTTAGATTTAGGATTAGGTTACGGTTTAGGGTTAGGTTCAGAGTACGGTATAGGGTTAGCTTGCGGGTTAACTTTAGGGTTAGGGTTAGGTTTAGGTTACGGATTAAGGTTAGGGTACGGGTTAGGGTTAGGTTTAGGGTCCCAGTTAGGGTTAGGGTTAGGGTTAGTGTAAGGGTTAGGGTTAGGTTTAGGGTCAGGGTTAGGGTTAGGTTTAGTGTTAGTGTACGGGTAAGGGTTAGGGTTGGGTTTAAGGTACGGGGTAGTTTTAGGGTTAGGGTACAGGTTATGGTTATGGTTAAGGTTAGGGTTAGGATTAGGATATGGGTTAGGTTTAGGTTACAGTTAAGGCTTATGGTTTGGGTTAGGGTTAGGGTTAAGTTTAAGGTGCCGGTTAGGGTTAGGGTTAGAGTACGGGTTTGGGTTCGGGTTAGGGTATGGGTTAGGTTTACCATTTGGGTACGGGTTAGGGTAAGGGTTAGGGTTAGGGTTAGGGGTTAGGGTTAGAGTTAGGGTTAGGCAACGGGTAGGGTTAGGGTACGGGTTAGGGTTAGGGTTCGGGTTAGGGTTAGTGTACGGGTTAGGGTTAGGGTTAGGGTTAGTGTTAGTGTTAGGGTTACAGTACGGGTTAAGGTTAAGGGTTCGGTATGGGATACGTTTAGTATATGTGTTAGGTCTAGGTTTAAGGTTAGGTTTAGTGTGCGGGTTAGGGTTAGGTTTAGGTTTAGAGTACGTGTTAGTGTTAGGGTTTGGGTACGGGTTAGGGTTACGTTTAGAGTTAGGGTATGGGTTAGGTTTATGGTTAGGATAAGGGTTAGTGTTAGGGTACGGGTTAGGGTTAGAGTACGGGTTAGGGTTAGGTTTAGGGTTAGATTACTGGTTAGGGTAGTGTTAGGTTTAGGGTTATGGTTAATGTACGGATAGGGTTAGAGTTAGGTTTAGGTTTATGGTACGTGTTAGGGTTAGGTTTAGGGTACGGGATAGGGTTAGTGTACGCGTTAATTTTAGGGTTAGGGTTAGGTTTAGGTGCGTGTTAGGGTTAGGGTACGGGTTATGTTTAGGTTTAGGGTCAGGGTTAAGGTTAGGGATAGGGTTATGGTACGGGTTAGGGTTAGGGTTGGGGTTAGGGTACGGGTTAGTTTTAGGGTTAGGGTACATGTTAGGGTTACGTTTAAGGTTAGGGTTAGTGCTAGGGTATGGGTTAGTGTTAGGGTATGGATTAGGGTTATGGTTAGGGTTAGGGTTAGGTTTAGTTTTAGGGTGCAGGTTAGGCTTAGAGTTAGGGTTTGGGTTAGCCCAAGGGTATTGGTTGGGCTTACTGTTAGGGTTTGGGTACGGTTTAGGTTTAGGTTACGGGATAGGGTTGGGTACGGGTTAGGTCAAGGGTTAGGGTTAGATTTAGGGTTCGGGACAGGGTTAGGTTTTGGTTAGGGTTAGGGTATGGGTTAGGTTTAGGGTACAGGTTAGGGTTAGGGTTAGGGTTAGGGTTAATGTACGGGTTAGGCTTAGAGTTAGATTTAGCGTTACGATACGGTTTAGGGTTAGGTTCAGGGAACGGGATAGCGTTAGCGTATGGGTTAACTTTAGGGTTACGGTTAGGTTTAGGTTACGGGTTAGGGTTAGGGTACAGGTTAGGGTTAATTTTAGGGTCCGGGTTAGGATTAGGGTTAGGGTTAGTGTAAGGGTTAGGGTTAGGTTTAGGGTCAGGGTTAGGGTTAGGTTTAGTGTTAGAGTACGGGTTAGGGTTAGGGTTGGGGTTAGGGTACGGGTTTGGGTTAGTGTTAGGGTACGGGTTACGTTTACCATTTGGGTACGGGTTATGGTAAGGGTTAGGGTTAGGTTTAGTTTTAGGGGTTAGGTTTAGAGTTAGGGTTAGGCTACGGGTAGGGTTAGGGTACGGGATAGGGTTAGTGTTAGGGTTCGGGTTAGGGTTAGTGTACGGGTTAGGGTTAGGGTTAGTGTTAGGGTTACGGTACGGGTTAGGGTTAAGTTTTCATTATGGGATAGGTTTAGTTTACATGTTAGGTCTAGGGTTAGGGTTAGGTTTAGTGTGTGGGTTAGGGTTAGGGTTAGGGTACGTTTTAGGGTTAGGTTTTGGGTACGTGTTAGGGTTACGTTTAGGGTTAAGGTATGGGTTAGGTTTAGGGTTAGGGGAAGGGTTAGTGTTAGGGTACGGGTTAGGGTTAGAGTACGGGTTAGTGTTAGGTTTAGGGTTAGGTTTAGGGTTAGAGTACTGTTTAGGGTTAGTTTTAGGGTTAGCGTTAGGGTTAGTGTACGGATAGGGCTAGAGTTAGGGTTAGGGTTAGGGTACGGGTTAGGGTTAGGTTTAGGTTATGGGATAGGTATAGTGTACGCGTTATGTTTAGGGTTAGGGTTAGGTTTAGGTTACGGGTTAGGGTTAGGGTATGGTTATGGTTAGGTTTAGGTTCAGGGTTAGGGTTAGGGATAGGGTTATGGTACGTGTTAGGGTTAGGGTTGGGGTTAGGGTACGGGTTAGTTTTAGGGTTAGGGTATGTGTTAGGATTACAGTTAAGGTTAGGGTTAGTGCTAGCGTATGGGTTAGGGTTAGGGTACGAGTTAGGGCTATGGTTATGGTTAGGGTTAGGTTTAAGTTTAGGGTTCGGGTTTGGCTTAAGTTAGGGTTCGGGTTAGCCCCAGGGTAGGGGTTAGGGTTACTGTTAGGGTTTGGGTATGGGTTAGGTTTAGGGTAAGGGTACGTGATAGGGTTGGGTAAGGGTTAGGTCACGGTTAGGGTTAGGTTTAGGGTACGGGTTAGGGTTAGGTTTAGGGTTAGTGTTAGAAGACAGGTTAGGGTTAGGATACGGGTTAGGGTTAGGGTTAGGGTTAGTGTACGGGTTAGGGTTAGGTTTAGGGAGCGGGTTAGGTTTAGGGTTAGGGTTAGTGTACGGGTTAGGGTTAGGTTTAGGGTCAGGGTTAGGGTTAGGGTTAGTGTTAGGGTATGGGTTTGCGTTAGGGTTGGGTTTAGGGTACAGGTTAGTTTTAGGGTTAGGTTACGGGTTAGGGTTATGGTTTAAGTTAGGGATAGGGTTAGGGTGTAGTTTAGGGTTAGGGTACGGTTAAGGGTTATGGTTATGGTTAGCGTTAGGGTTAAGTTTAGGGTGCGGTTTAGGGTTAGGGTTAGGTTTAGAGTACGGGTTTCGGTTAGTGTTAGGGTACGGGTTAGGTTTACCCTTTGGGTACGGGTTAGGTTAAGGGTTAGTATTAGGGTTAGGGTTAGGGGTTAGGGTTAGAGTTCGGGTTAGGGTTAGGTTTAGGGTACGGGATAGGGTTAGTGTACGCGTTAATTTTAGGGTTAGGGTTAGGTTTAGGTGCGTGTTAGGGTTAGGGTACGGGTTATGGTTAGGTTTAGGGTCAGGGTTAAGGTTAAGGATAGGATTATGGTACGGGTTAGGGTTAGGGTTGGGGTTAGGGTACGGGTTAGTTTTAGGGTTAGGGTACATGTTAGGGTTACGTTTAAGGTTAGGGTTAGTGCTAGGGTATGGGTTAGTGTTAGGGTAAGGTTTAGGGTTATGGTTAGGGTTAGGGTTAGGTTTAGTTTTAGGGTGCGGGTTAGGCTTAGAGTTAGGGTTTTGGTTAGCCCTAGGGTATGGGTTAGGGTTACTGTTAGGGTTTGGGTACGGTTTAGGTTTAGGTTACGGGATAGGGTTGGGTACGGGTTAGGTCAAGGGCTAGGGTTAGGTTTAGGGTTCAGGACAGGGTTAGGTTTTGGTTAGGGTTAGGGTATGGGTTAGGTTTAGGGTACAGGTTAGGGTTAGGGTTAGGGTTAGGGTTAATGTACGGGTTAGGCTTAGAGTTAGATTTAGCGTTACGATACGGTTTAGGGTTAGGTTCAGGGAATGGGATAGCGTTAGTGTACCGGTTAACTTTAGGGTTACGGTTAGGTTTAGGTTACGGGTTAGCGTTAGGGTACAGGTTAGGGTTAGTTTTAGGGTCCGGGTTAGGATTAGGGTTAGGGTTAGTGTAAGGGTTAGGGTTAGGTTTAGGGTCAGGGTTAGGGTTAGGTTTAGTGTTAGAGTACGGGTTAGGGTTAGGGTTGGGGTTAGGGTACAGGTTTGGGTTAGTGTTAGGGTACGGGTTAGGTTTACCATTTGGGTACGGGTTATGGTAAGGGTTAGGGTTAGGTTTAGTTTTAGGGGTTAGGTTTAGAGTTAGGGTTAGGCTACGGGTAGGGTTAGGGTACGGGATAGGGTTAGTGTTAGATTTCGGGTTAGGGTTAGTGTACGGGTTAGGGTTAGGGTTAGTGTTAGGGTTACGGTACGGGTTAGGGTTAAGTTTTCGTTATGGGATAGGTTTAGTTTACATGTTAGGTCTAGGGTTAGGGTTAGGTTTAGTGTGCGGGTTAGGGTTAGGGTTAGGGTACGTTTTAGGGTTAGGTTTTGGGTACGTGTTAGGGTTACGTTTAGGGTTAAGGTACGGGTTAGGTTTAGGGTTAGTTTTAGGTTTAGGGTACGTGTGAGGGTTACAGTTAAGGTTAGGGTTAGTGCTAGCCTATGGGTTAGGGTTAGGGTACGAGTTAGGGTTATGGTTAGGGTTAGGGTTAGGTTTAGGTTTAGGGTGCAGGTTTGGCTTAATTTAGGGTTCAGGTTAGCCCTAGGGTAGGGGTTAGGGTTACTGTTAGGGTTTGGGTACGGGTTAGGTTTAGGGTAAGGGTACGTGATAGGGTTGGGTATGGGTTAGGTCATGGTTAGGGTTAGGTTTAGGGTACGGGTTAGGGTTAGGGTTAGGTTTAGTGTTAGGGTTAGGGTGTCAGTTAGGTTTAGGGTACAGGTTAGTTGTAGGTTTACCGTCAGGGTTAGGGTTAGGGTTAGGGTTAGTGTTAGAAGACGGGTTAGGGTTAGGGTATGGGTTAGGGTTAGGGTTAGAGTTAGTGTACAGGTTAGGGTTAGGTTTAGGGAGCGGGTTAGGTTTAGGGTTAGGGTTAGTGTACGGGTTAGGGTTAGGTTTAGGGTCAGGGTTAGGTTTAGGGTTAGTGTTAGGGTATGGGTTAGGGTTAGGGTTGGGTTTAGGGTACGGGTTAGTTTTAGGGTTAGGTTACGGGTTAGGGTTATGTTTTAAGTTAGGGATAGGGTTAGGGTGTAGTTTAGGGTTAGGGTATGGTTAAGGTTTATGGTTAGGGTTAGGGTTAGGGTTAAGTTTAGGGTGCGGTTTAGGGTTAGGGTTAGGTTTAGAGTACGGGTTTCGGTTAGTGTTAGGGTACGGGTTAGGTTTACCCTTTGGGTATGGGTTAGGTTAAGGGTTAGTATTAGGGTTTGGGTTAGGGGTTAGGGTTAGAGTTCGGGTTAGGGTTAGGTTTAGGGTACGGTTTAGGGTTAGAGTTCAGGTTAGGGTTAGGTTTAGTGTTAGGGTTAGGGTTACAGTACGGTTTAGGGTTAGTGTTAGGTTTAGGATTAGGGTTAGGGTTAGTGTACGGATAGGGTTAGGGTTCGGGTTAGGTTTAGGGTACGGGTTAGGGTTAGGTTTAGTGTATGGGATAGGGTTAGCGTATGGGTTAAGTTTAGGGTTTGGGTTAGATTTAGGTTACGGGTTAGGGTTAGGGTACGGGTTTGGTTTAGGGTTAGGGTTAGGGTTAGTGTTAGGGTACGGGTTAGGGTTATAGTACGAGTTAGGGTTAAGGTTAGAGTTAGTGTACGGATAGGGTTAGGGTTAGGGTTAGGATTAGGGTACGGGTTAGGGTTAGTGTACGGGTTAAGGTTATGGTTAGGGTTAGGGTTACGGTTAGTGTTAGGGTTACGGTACGGGTTAGGGTTAAGTTTACGTTATGGGATAGGGTTTGTGTACGTGTTAGGTCTAGGGTTAGTGTTAGTTTTAGTGTGCTGGTAAGGGTTAGGGTTAGGGTTAGGGTTAGGGTACATGTTAGGGATAGGTTACGGGTTAGGGTTAGGTTTAGGGTTAGGGTTAGGGTTAGGGTTAAAGTATGGGGTAGGGTTAGTGTTAGGGTTTGGGTTAGGGTTAATGTACGGGATTGGCTTAGGGTTAGGTTAAGGGTTAGTATACGGGTTAGGATTAGGTTGAGGGTTTGGGATAGGGTTAGCGTACGGGTTAAGTTTAGGGTTAGGGTTAAGTTTAGGTTACGGGTTAGGGTTAGGGTACGGGTTAGGGTTAGGTATAGGTGAGGGTTAGGATTAGGTTTAGTGTTTGGGTTAGGGTACGTGGTATGGTTAGGGTTGGGGTTAGGGTACGGGTAAAGTTTAGGGTTAGGGTATGGGTCAGGGTTATGGTTAAGGTTAGGGTTACGGTTAGGTATGTGTTAGGGTTAGGGTACGGGTAAGGGTTATGGTTAGGGTTAGGGTTATGTTTAGGTTTAGGGTGCGGGTTAGGGTTAGGGTTCGGGTTAGTGCTAGGTAATGGGTTAGGGTTACTGTTACAGTTTGGGTACGGGTTAGGTTTAGGGATAGGTTACGGGATAGGGTTGGGTAAGGGTTAGGTCAAGGGTTAGGGTTAGGTTTCGGGTACGGGTTAGGGTTAGGGTTAGGTTTGGGTTAGTGTTAGGGTATGGGTTAGGCTTAGAGTACAGGTTATTTAAAGGTTAGGTCAAGGTTAGTGTTAGGGTTAGGATACGAGTTAGGGTTAGGGTTAGTTTTAGGGTACGGGTTTGGGATCTGATTAGGGTTAGGGTACGGGTTAGGTTTAGGGTACGGGTTACGGTTAGGGTTAGGGTCAGGTTTAGGGTTAGGGTTAGGGTACAAGGTAGGGTTAGGGTTAGGATAAGGGTTAGGGTTAAGGTTATGGTACGGGTTAGGGTTACAGTATGGGTTAGGGTTAGGGTGAGGGTTAGGGTTAGAGTATGGTTAGGGTTAGGGTTAGGGTTAGAGTACGGGTTAGGGTAAGTGTTAGGTTAGGTTTAGGGTTAGGGTTAGTGTACGGGTTAGGGTTAGGTTCAGGGTACGGAATAGGTTTAGGGTACGGGTTAAGTTTAAGGATAGGGTTTGGTTTAGGTTACGGGTTAGGGTTAGGGTATGGTTTACGTTTAGGTTTAGTGTGCGGGTTAGGGTTAGGGTTAGGGTTAGTGTAAGGGTTAGGGTTAGGGTTAGGGTTAGGGTTAGTGTTAGGGTACGCGTTAGTGTTAGGATTGGGGTTAGTGTACGGGTTAGTTTTAGGATTAGGGTACAGTTTAGGGTTATGGTTAAGGTTAGGGTTAGGGTTAGGGTATGGGTTAGGGTTAGGTTACGGTTAAGGGTTATGGTTTCCCTTAGGGTTCGGGTTAAGATTAGGGTGCGGGTTAGGGTTAGGGTTAGGGTTAGAGTACGGTTTGGGTTACTGTTAGGGTACGGGTTAGGTTTACCTTGTGGGTACGGGTTAGTGTATGTTTAGGGTTAGTGTTAGGGTTAAGGTTTAGGTTTAGAATTAGGGTTAGGCTATGGGTAGCGTTAGGGTATGGCTTAGGGTATGGGTTAGGATTCGGGTTAGGGTTAGTGTACGGATTAGGGATAAGGTTATGGTTATGGTAAGGGTTAGGGTTAGTGTTAGGGTTACGGTACGGGTTAGGGTTTAGATTCCGGTACGGGATAGGGTTAGTGTACGTGTTAGGTCTAAAGTTAGGGTTAGGTTTAGTGTGCGGTTTAGGGTTAGGGTTTGGGTTAGGGTTAGGGTACGTGTTGGGTTAATGTTTGGGTACGGGTAAGGGTTACATTTAGGGTTAGGGTACGGGTTAGGTTTAGGGTTAGGGTAAGGGTTAGTGTTAGGGTACGGGTTAGGTTTAGGGTTATGGTATGGGATTGGGTTACAGTACGGGTTAGGGGTAGGGTGAGGGTTAGGGTTAGTGTTAGAGTATGGTTAAGTTTAGGGTTAGGGTTAGGGTGAGGGTACGGTTTAGGGTTAATGTTAGGGTTATGGTTAGGGTTAGGTTTAGGATTAGGGTACGATTTAGGGTTAGGGTTAGTGTTAGAGTACAGGGTAGGGTTAGTGTTAGGGTTAGGGTTAGCTTTAATGTACGGGTTAGGATTAGGTTTAGGATTAGTGTTAGGATACGGGTTAGGGTTAGGTTTAGGGTACGGGATAGGGTTAGCTTACGGGTTAAGTTTAGTGTTAGGGTTAGGTTTAGGTTACGGTTTAGGGTTAGGTAAGTGTAAGGGTTAGGTTTAGGTGAGGGTTAGGGTTAGGGTTAGGGTTAGAATACGAGTCAGGGTTAGGTTTAGGGTCAGGTTAGCGTTAGGGATAGGGTTTTGGATGGGTTAGGGTTAGGGTTGAGGTTAGGGTACGGGTTAGTTTTAGGGTTAGGGTATGGGTCTGGGTTATGTTTAAGTTTAGGGTTACGGTTAGGGTATGGGTTAGGGTTAGGGTACGGGTAAGGGTTATGGTTAGGGTTAGGGTTAGGTTTAGGTTTAGGGTGTGGGTTAGGTTTAGGGTTAGGGTTAGGGTTAGGGTTAGCGCTAGGGTATGGGTTAGGGTTACGGTTAGAGTTTGTGTACGGTTTATGGTTAGGGTTAGTGTACGGGATTGATTTGGATACGGGTTAGGTCAAGGGTTAGGGTTAGGTTTAGGATACGGGTTAGGGTTAGGGTTAGGTTTAGGGTTAGGTTTAGGGTATGGGTTAGGCTTAGAGTATGGGTTAGGGTTAGGGTTAGGGTCCGGGTTAGGGTTAGGGTTAGGGTACGAGTTAGGGTTGGGGTTAGGTTTAGGGTACGGTTTATGTTTAGGGTTAGGGTTAGGGTACTGTTGAGGTTTAGGGTACGGGTTAAGGTTAGGGTTAGAGTTAGGGTTAGGTTTAGGGTTAGGGTACGAGTTAGGGTTAGGGTTAGCGTACGGGTTAGGTAGGGTTATGGTACGGGTTAGGTTTACAGTACGGGTTAGGGTTAGGATGAGGGTTAGGGTTAGGATTAGAGTACAGTTAGGGTTAGGGTTAGGTTTGGGGTTAGGTTTAGAGTACGGGTTAGGGTTAGGGTTAGGGTTAGGGTTAGGGTTAGGGTACGGGTTAGGGTTAGGGTTAGTGTTAGGATTAGAGTACGAGGTAGGGTTAATGTTAGGGTTGGTGTTAGGGGTAATGTACAGGTTAGGCTTAGGTTTAGGTTTAGGGTTAGGATATGGGTTAGTGTTAGGTTCAAGGTACGGGATAGGGTTAGCATACGGGTTAGGTTTAGGTTTAGGGTTAGATTTAGGTTACGGGTTAGGGTTAGGTTACGGGTTAGGGTTAGGTTTAGGGTGCGGGTTAGGGTTAGGTTTAGGATTAGTGTAAGGGTTAGCTTTAGGTTTAGGGTCAGGGTTAGGGTTTGTGTTAGTGTAGGTACGCGTTAGTGTTAGGTTTGGGGTTAGGGTATGGGTTAGTTTTAGGGTTAGGGTACAGGTTAGATTTATGGTTAAGGTTAGGGTTAGGGTTAGGGTATGGTTTGGGTTAGGTTACGGTTAAGGGTTATGGTTTCAGTTAGGGTTCACGTTAAGTTTAGGGTACAGGTTAGAGTTAGGTTTAGGGTTAGGGTTAGGGTTAGAGTACGGGTTTAGGTTCGTGTTAGGGTACGGTTTAGGTTTACTGTTTGGGTACGGGTTAGGGAAGGGTTAGGTTTAGGGTTAGGGTTTAGGGTTATAGATAGGGTTAGGCTACAGGTAGGGTTAGGGTACGGGTTAGGGTTAGGGTTAGGGTTAGGGTTAGGGTTAGGTTTGGGGTACGGGTTAGGGTTAGTTTTAGGGTAAGGGTTAGGGTTAGGTTTAGGGTACGTGTTAGGTTTAGGGTTTGGGTACGGGTTAGCGTTATGTTTATGTTAGGGTACGGGTTAGGTTTAGGTTTAGGGTTAAGGTACGGTTTAGGTTTAGGGAACGGTTTAGGGTTAGGGTTAGGGTCAGGGTTAGGGTTAGGTTTAGGGTTAGGGTTAGGGTTAGGGTACAGGTTAGGGTTACTGTATGGGTTAGGGTGAGGGTTAGGGTTAGGTTTAGGTTTAGGGTTGTAGTTCGGGTTAGGTTTTGAGTTAGGGTGAGGTATAGGTTTAGAGTACGGGTTAGGGTTACTGTTATGGTTAGGGTTAGTGTTAGGGTACGGTTAGGGTTAGAGTACGGGTTAGGGTTAGGTTTAGGGTTAGGGTTAGGGATAGTGTTCGTGTTAGGGTTAGGGTTAGGTTTAGTGTTCGGATAGGGTTAGGGTTAGAGTTAGGTTTAGGGTACGGGTTAGTGTTAGTTTTAGGGTACGGGATAGGGTTAGCGTACAGGTTAAGTTTAGGGTTAGGGTTAGGTTTAGGTTACGGGTTAGGTTTAGGGTACGGGTTAGGTTTACCGTTTGGGTATGTGTTAGGGTAAGGGTTAGGGTTAGGTTTAGGGGTTAGGGTTAGAGCTATGGTTAGGCTACGGGTAGCGTTTGGGTACGGGTTAGGGTTAGGGTTGGGGATAGGGTTAGTGTACGGGTTAGGGTTAGGGTTAGTGTTATGGTTATGGTACGGGTTAGTGTTAAGTTTGGGTTATGGGATAGGGTTAGTGTACGTGTTAGGTCTAGGGTTAGGGTTAGGTTTTTGTGCGGGTTAGGGTTAGGGTTAGGGTTAGGGTTAGGGTTAGTGATAGGGTACGGGTTAGGGTTAGGGTTAGGGTTAATGTACGGGTTAGGGTTAGTGTAAGGTTAGGGTTAGGTTTAGGGTCAGGTTAAGGTTTAGGGTTAGTGTTAGGTTACGGGTTAGGGTTAGGGTTGGGGTTAGGGGATGGGATATCTTTAGTGTAAGGGTACGGGTTAGGGTTAGAGTACGGGTTAGAGTTAGTGTTATGGTATGGTTTAGGTTTACCATTTGTGTACGGTTTAGGGTAAGGGTTAGGGTTAGGGTTAGGGTATGGGTTAGGGTTAGGGTTAGGGTTAGTGTTCGGGTTAGGGTTAGTGTACACGTTAGGGTGAGGGTTAGGGTTAGGTGTAGGGTTAGGATTAGTGTTAGGGTTATGGTACGGGTTAGGGTTAAGGTTACAGTATGGGATAGGGTTAGTGTACGTGTTAGGTCTAGGGTTAGGGTTAGGTTTAGTGTGCGGGTTAGGGTACGGGTTAGGGTTAGGTTTAGGGCTCGAATTAGGGGTAGGGTTAGGGTTAGTGTATGGGTTAGGGTTAGGTTTAGGGTCAGGGTTATGGTTAGGGTTAGTGTTAGGGTATGAGTTAAGGTTAGGGTTGGGGTTAGCGTAAGGGTTAGTTTTAGGGTTAGGGTACGGGTTAGAGTTATGGTTAAAGTTAGGGTTAGGGTTAGGGTGTGGGTTAGGGTTAGGGTACGGTTAAGGTTTATGGTTAGGGATAGGGTTAGGGTTAAGTTTAGGGTGCGGTTTAGGGTTATGTTTAGGGTTAGGATTAGGGTTAGAATGCGGGCTTGGGTTAGTGTTAGGGTACGGGTTAGGTTTACCGTTTGTGTGTGGGTTAGAGTAAGGGTTAGTGTTAGGGTTAGGCTTAGGGATTAGGTTTAGTGTTAGGGTTAGGCTATGGGATAGCATTAGTGTGCAGGTTAGGGTTACGGTTAGGGTAAGGGTTAGGGTTAGGGTAATAGTATGGATTAGGGTTAGAGTTAGGGTTAGGTTTAGGGTTAGAGTACGGGTTAGGGTTAGTGTTAGGGTTAGGGTTAGTGTTAGAGTATGGGTTAGGGTTAAAGTACGGGTTAGGGTTAGGTTTAGGGTTAGGTTTAGGGTTAAAGTACGGGTTATGGTTAGTGTTAGGGTTAGGGTTAGGGTTAGGTTTAGTGTACGGATCATGTTAGTGTTAGGGTTAGGTTTAGGGTACGGGATAGGTTTAGTTTTAGGGTACGGGATAGTGTTAGCGTACGGGTTAAGTTTAGGGTAGGGTTAGGTTTAGGTTACGGGTTAGGGTTAGGTAATGTTTAGAGTTAGGTTTAGGTAAGGGTTAGGGTTAGGGATACGGTTATGGGACGGGTTAGTGTTAGGGTTGGGGTTAGGGTACGGGTTAGTTTTAGGGTTAGGGTACGGGTTAGGTTTACAGTTAAGGTTAGGGTTAGGGTTAGGGTTAGGGTATGGGTTAGGGTTAGGTTACGGTTAAGGGTTATGGTTTGGGTTAGGGTTAGTGTTAAGTTTAGGGTGTGGGTTAGGGTTAGGGTTAGGGTTAGGGTTAGAGTACGGGTTTGGGTTAGTGTTAGGGTACGGGTTAGGTTTACCGTTTGGGTATGGGTTAGGGTAAGGGTTAGGGTTAGGGTTAGGGTTAGAGTTAGGGTTACGGTACGGTTTAGGGTTAAGGTTAGGGTTCGTGTTATGCTTAGTGTACGGGTTAGGGTTAGAGTTAGGGTTAGGTTTAGAGTTAGGGTTAGTGTTAGGGTTAGGGTACGGTTTAGGGTTAAGTTTAGGGTACGGGATAGAGTTAGTGTACGTGTTAGGTCTAGGGTTAGGGTTAGGTTTAGTGTGCGGGTTAGGGTTAGGGTTAGGGTACGTGTTAGGGTTAGGGGTTGGGTACGGGTTAGCGTTACGTTTAGGTTAGGGTACGGGTTAGGTTTAGGGTTAGGTTTAGGGTACGGTTTAGGGTTAGGGTACGGGTTAGGGTCAGGTTTAGGGTTAGGGTTAGGGTCAGGATAGGGTTAGGGTACGAGTTAGGGTTAGGGTTAGGGTTAGGGTTAGAGTACGGGTTTGGGTTAGTGTTAGGGTATGGGTTAGGTTTACGGTTTGGGTACTTGTTAGGGTAAGATTTAGGGTTAGGTTTAGGGTTAGAGGTTATGGTTAGTGTTAGGGTTAGGCTACGGGATAGGGTTAGAGTACAGGTTAGTGTTAGTGTTAGGGTTAGGGTTAATGTTAGAGTATGTGTTAGGGTTAGAGTACGGGTTAGGGTTAGGTTTAGGGTTAGGGTTAGGGTTAGAAAACAGGTTAGGGTTAGTGTTAGAGTTAGGGTTATGGTTAGAGTACGGATCATGTTAGGGTTAGGGCTAGGGTTAGGGTACGTGTTATGGTTAGGTTTAGGGTACGGGATAGGGTTAGGGTTAGGTTTAGGGTTAGGGTTAGGGTATGGGTTAGGCTTAGGGTACGGGTTAGGTTTAGGGTTAGGGTCCGGGTTAGGGTACGAGTTAGGGTTAGGGTTAGGTTTAGGGTACGGGTTATGTTTAGGGTTAGGGTTAGGGTCCGGTTTAGGTTTAGGGTACGGGTTAAGTTTAGGGTTAGAGTCAGGGTTAGGGTTATGGTTAGGGTTAGGGTTAGGTTTAGAGTACGTGTTAGGGTTAGTGTTAGGGAGAGTGTTAGGGTTAGTGTTAGGGTTATGGTACGGGTACGGGTTAGGTTTAGGGTTAGGGTTAGAGTGCGGTGTAGGGTTAATATTAGGGTTAGTGTTAGGGGTAATGTACAGGTTAGGCTTAGGTTTAGGTTTAGGGTTAAGATATGGGTTAGGGTTAGGTTTAGGGTACGGAATAGGGTTAGCGTACGGGTTAAGTTTAGGTTTAGGGTTAGGTTTAGGTTACGGGTTAGGGTTAGGGTGCGGGTTAGTTTTAGGGTTAGGATTACTGTAAGGTTTAGGGTTAGGTTAGGGTCAGGGTTAGGGTTAGTGTTAGTGTAGGGTATGGGTTAGGTTTAGGGTTGGGGTTAGGGTACGGGTTAGTTTTAGGGTTAGGGTACGGGTTAGGGTTATGGTTAAGGTTAGGGTTAGGGTTAGGGTTAGGGTTAGGGTATGGGTTAGGGTTAGGTTACGGTTAAGGGTTATGGTTTGGGTTAGGGTTAGTGTTAAGTTTAGGGTGTGGGTTAGGGTTAGGGTTAGGGTTAGAGCACGGGTTTGGGTTAGTGTTAGGGTACGGGTTAGTTTTACCTTTTGGTATGGGTTAGGGTCAGGGTTAGGGTTAGGGTTAGGTTTAGAGTTAGGTTTAGGCTACTGGTAGCCTTAGGGTACGGGTTAGGGTTAGTGTTTGGTTTCCGGTTAGGGTAGTGTACGGGTTAGAGTTAGGGTTAGGGTTAGGGTTAGGGTTAGGGTTAGGGTTAGGGTTACGGTACGGGTTAGGGTTAAGGTTAGGGTACGGGATAGGGTTAGTGTACGTGTTAGGTCTAGGGTTAGGGTTAGGTTTAGTGTGCGGGTTAGGTTTAGGGTTAGGGTACGTGTTTGGGTTAGGGGTTGGGTACCGTTTAGCATTACTTTTAGGTTAGGATACGGGTTAGGTTTAGGGTTAGGTTTAGGGTATGTTTTAGGATTAGGGTACAGGTTAGGGTCAGGTTAGGGTTAGGTTTAGGGTTAGGCTTAGTGTTAGGGTACGGTAGGGTGAGGTTTGGGGTTAGGGTATGGGTTAAGGTACAGGTTAGTGTACGTGTCAGGGTTAGTGTTAGTGTTAATGTTAGGGTACAGGTTAGGGTTAGGGTTGGGGTTAGGGTACGGGTTAGGGTACGGTTTAGTGTTAGTGTTAGGGTTAGGGTTAGGTTTAGGGTCAGGGTTAGGTTTAGGGTTAGTGTTAGGGTATGGGTTAGGGTTAGGGTTAGGGTTAGGGTCAGGGTGAGGGTGAGGGTTAGGGTTAGTGTTAGGGTATGCGTTAGTGTTAGGGTATGGGTTAGGGTTAGGTTTAGTGTATGGGTTAGGGTTAGGGTTAAGGTATGGGTTAGGGTTAGTGTTAGGTTTAGGGTTAGCGTTAGTGTATGGGTTAGGCTTAGGGTACAGGTTAGGCTTAGGGATAGGGTCAGGATTAGGGTTAGGGTTAGGGTACGAGTTAGGGTTAGGGTTTGGTTTAGTGCACAGGTTAGGGTTAGGGTTAGTGTTAGGGAACATGTTAGATTTAGGGTACGGTTTAGCGTTAGGGTTAGTGTCAGGGTTAGGGTTAGTGTTAGTGTACGAGTTAGGGTTAGGGTTAGGGTACGGGTTAGGGTTAGGGTTATGATACGGGTTAGGGTTACAGTACGGGTTAGGGTTAGGGGGAGGTTTAGGGTTAGGGTTAGGGTTAGAGTACGGATAAGGTTAGGGTTAGGGTTAGGGTACGGGTTAGGGTTAGGTTTAGGGTACAGGTTACGGTTAGCGTATGGGTTAAGTTTAGGGTTAGGGTTAGGTTTAGGTTACGGGATACGGTTGGGTTTAGGGTTAGGGTTAGGGTTAGTGTTAGGTTTAGGGTACGGGTTATGGTTAGGGTTGGGGTTAGGGTACGGGTTAAGTTTAGGGTTAGGTTATGGATCAGGGTTACGGTTAAGGTTAGGGTTAGGGTTGGGGTATGTTTTAGGGTTATGGTACGGGTAAGGGTTATCTTTAGGGTTAGGGTTAGGTTTACGTTTAGGGTACGGGTTAGAGTTAGTGTTAGGGTTAGGGCTAGGGTATGGGTTAGGGTTACTGTTACGGTTTGGGTACGGGTTAGGGTTAGGGTTAGGTTACGGGATAGGTTTGTGTACGGGTTAGGTCAAGGGTTAGGGTTAGGTTTAGGTTACGGGTTAGGATTAGGGTAGGATTAGGTTTTGGGTTCGGTATGGGTTATGCTTAGGGTACGAGTAAGGGTTAGAGTTAGGGACAGTGTTAGCTTTAGGGTTAGGGTTATGGTTAGGGTTAGGGTACAGGTTAGTTTTACTGTACGGTTTAGTGTTAGGGTTAGGGCTTGGTTAGGGTACGGGTTAGGGTTACAGTATGGATTAGGGTTAGGGTGAGGGTTAGGGTTAGGGTTAGAGTACGGTTTAGGGTTAGTGTTAGGTTTAGGGTTAGGGTTAGGGTTAGTGTACGGATAGGGTTAGGGTTAGGGTTAGGTTTAGGGTACGGGTTATGGTTAGGTTTAGGGTACGGGATAGGGTTAGCGTATGGGTTAAGTTTAGGGTTAGGGTTAGGTTTAGGTTACGGGTTAGGGTTAGGGTTAGGGTAAGGGTTAGTGTTAGGGTATGGTTTAGGATTAGAGTACGGTTTAGGGTTAGTGTTAGGGTTAGGATTAGGGTTAGTGTACGGATAGGGTTAGTGTTAGGGTTAGGGTTACGGTACGGGTTAGGGTTAAGGTTACGGTACACCATAGGGTTAGTGTATGTGTTAAGTCTATGGTTAGTGTTAGGTTTAGTGTGCGGGTAGGGTTAGGTTTAGGGTACGTGTTAGGGATAGGGTACGGTTTAGGTTTAGGTTTAGGGTTAGAGTTAGGGTTAGGGTTAGGGTTAACGTACCAGGTAGGGTTAGTGTCAGGGTTAATGTATGGTTTAGTCTTAGGGTTAGATTTAGGATTAAGATACGGTTTAGGGTTAGGTTCAGGGTACAAGATAGGGTTAGCATACGGGTTAACTTTAGGGTTAGGGTTATGTTTAGATTACGGGTTAGGGTTAGGGTACGGCTTAGGGTTAGGTTTAGAGTCCGGGTTAGGTTTAGGGTTAGGGTTAGTGTTAGGGTTAGGGTTAGGTTTTGGGTTAGGGTTAGGGTTAGGGTTAGTGTTAGAATACGGGTTAGGGTTAGGGATGGGGTTAGGGTACGGGTTAGTTTTAGGGTTAGAGTACAGGTTAGGGTTATGCTTAAGGTTAGGGTTAGGGTTAGGCTATGCGTTAGGGTTAGGGTTAAGTTTAAAGTGCGGGTTAGGGTTAGGGTTAGGGTTACGGTTAGAGTATGGGTTTGGGTTAGTGTTAGGGTACGGGTTAGGGTTAGGGCTAGGATTAGGGTTAGGATACGTGTTAGGGATAGGGTACGGGTTAGGGTTAGGTTTTGGTTTAGGGTTAGGTTTAGGGTTAGGGATAAAGTACGGGTAGGGTTAGTGTTAGGGTTAGGGTTATGATACGGGTTAGGGTTAGGTTCAGGGTACGGGATAGGGTTAGCGTACGGGTTAAGTTTAGGGTTAGGGTTAGGTTTAGGTTTAAGGTGCGGGTTAGGCTTAGGGTTAGGGTTAGGTTTGGCGCTAGGGTATGGGGTAGTGTTACTGTTAGGGTTTGGGTACGGGTTAGGGTTAGGGTTAGGATACCGGATAGGGTTGGGTACACGTTAGGTCAAGGGTTAGGTTTAGGTTTAGGGTACGGGTTAGGGTTAGGGTTAGGGTTAAAGTGTGGGTTAGGTTTAGGGTACGGGTTAGGGTTAGGTTTATGGTCAGGGTTAGGGTTAGGGTTAGGGTACGAGTTAGGGTTAGGGTACGGGTTAGGGTTAGGGTTATGGTACGGGTTAGGGTTACAGTACGGGTTAAGGTTAGGGTGAGGCTTAGGGTAAGGTTTTGAGTACGGTTAGAGTTAGGGTTAGGGTTAGAGTGTGGGGTAGGGTTAGTGTTAGTTTTAGGGTTATGGTTAGTGTTAGGGTACGTGTTAGGGTTAGGGTTAGGTTTAAGGTGAGTGTACGGGGTAGGGTTAGTGTTAGGGTTAGGGTTTGGGTTAATGTACGGTTTAGGCTTAGGGTTAGGTGTAGGCTTAGGATACGGGTTAGTGTTAGGTTTATGGTATGGGATAGGTTTATCGTACGGGTTAAGTTTAGGGTTAGGGTTAGGTTTACGTTACGGGTTAGGGTTAGAGTACGGGTTAGGTTTAGGTTTAGGGTGCGGGTTAGGGAGAGGGTTAGGATAGTGTAAGGGTTAGGGTTAAGTTCTTGTCAGGGTTAGGGTTAGTGTTAGGGTACGGATTAGGGTTACGGTGGGGGTTAGGGTACGGGTTAGGTTTAGGGTTAGGGTATGGGTTAGGTTTATGGTTAAGGTTAGGGTTAGGGTTAGGTTATGGGTGTGGGTTAGGGTTAGCGTTAGGGTTAGCGTACATGTTAGGGTTAGGGTTTGGGTACGGGTTAGGGTTACGTTTAGGGTTAGGGTACGTTTTAAGTTTAGGGTTAAGGTAAGGTTTAGCGCTAGGGTATGGGTTAGGGTTACTGTTTGGGTTTGGGTACGGGTTAGGGTTAGGGTTAGGGTACGGGATAGGGTTGGGTACAGGTTAGGTCAAGGGTTAGGGTTCTGTTTACGGTACTGGTTAGGGTTAGGGTTAGGTTTAGGGTTTGGTTAGGGTATGGGTTAGGTTTAGGGTACGGGTTAAGGTTAGGGTTAGGGTCAGTTTTAGGGTTAGGGTTAGGGTACGAGTCAGGGTTAGGGTTAGGTTTAGGGTATGGGTTAGGGTTAGGGTTAGGGTTAGGGTTAGAGTACGGGGTAGGGTTAGTGTTAGAGTTAAGGTTAGGGTTAATGTACGGGTTAGGCTTAGGGTTAGGTTAGGGTTAGGAAACGGGTTAGGGTTAGGTTTAGGGTGTGGGTTGGGTTAGGGTTAGGTATAGTGTCAGGGTTAGGGTTAGGGTTAGTGTTAGGGTACGGGTTAGTGTTAGGGTTGGGGTTAGGGTACGGGTTAGTTTTAGGTTTAAGGTTTTGATTAGGGTTATGGTTAAGGTTAGGGTTAGGGTTAGGTTATGAGTTAGAGTTAGGTTACAGTTAAGGGTTATGGTTTGGGTTAGGGTTAGAGTTATGTTTAGGGTGCCGGTTAGGGTTAGGGTTAGGGTTAGAGTACGGGTGTGGTTTAGTGTTAGGGTACGGATTAGGTTTACCGTTTGGGTACGGGTTAGGGTTAGGCTTAATGTTAGGGGTCGGGTTAGAGTTAGGATTAGGCTACAGGTAGGGTTAGGGTACGGGTTAGGGTTAGGGTTAAGGTTCGTGTTAGGGTTAGTGTACGGGTTAGGGTTAGGGTTAGGGTTAGGGTTAGGGTTAGGGTTAGTGTTAGGGTCACGGTACGGTTTAGGGTTAAGGTTAGGTTACTGGATACGGTTAGTGTACGTGTTAGGTCTAGGGTTAGGGTTAGGTTCAGTGTGCGGGTTAGGGGTAGGGTTAGGGTTAGGGTTAGGATACGTGTTAGGGTTAGGGTTTGGGTATGGGCTAGGGTTAAGTTTAGGGTTAGGGTATGGGTTAGGTTTAGGGTTAGGGTTAGGTTACGGTTAAAGGTTAGGGTACAGGATAGGGTTAGTGTTAGGGTCAGGGTTTGGGTTAGGTTTTGGGTCCGGGTTAGGGTTAGGGTTAGGGTTAGCGCTAGGGTGTGGGTTAGGGTTACTGTTAGGTTTTGGGTACGGGTTAGGGTTAGGGTTAGGGTACGGGATAGGTTTGGGTACGGGTTAGGTCAAGGGTTAGGTTTAGGTTTAGGGTATGGGTTAGGGTTAGTGTTCGGTTTAGGGTTAGGGTTAGGGTATGGGTTAGGCTTAGGGTACGGGTTAGGCTTAGGGTTAGGGTCAGGGTTAGGGTTAGGGTTAGGGTACAAGTTAGGGTTAGGGTTAGGTTTAGGGTACGGGTTAGGGTTAGGGTTAGGGTTAGGGTTAGAGTTAGGGTTACGGTACGGGTTAGGGTTAAGGTTATGGTATGGGATAGGGTTAGTGTACGTGTTAGGTCTAGGGTTAGTGTTAAGTTTAGTGTGCAGGTTAGGGTTAGGTCTAGGGTTAGGGTTAGGGTAGGTGTTAGGGATAGGGTACGGGTTAGGGTTAGGTTTAGGGTTAGGGTTAGGGTAAGGGTTAAGGTACGGGGTAGGGTTAGTGTTAGGGTTAGGGTTAGGGTTAATATACGGGTTAGGCTTAGGGTTAGGTTTAGGGTTAGGATATGGGTTAGGGTTAGTTTCAGGGTGCGGGATAGGTTTAGCGTACGGGTTAAGTTTAGGGTTAGGGTTAGGTTTAGGTTTAGGGTGCGGGTTAGGCTTAGGGTTAGGGTTAGGGTTAGTGCTAGGGTATGGGTTAGGGTTACTGTTAGGGTTTGGGTACGTGTTAGGGTTAGTGTTAGGGTACGAGATATGGTTGGGTACTGGTTAGGTCAAGGGTTAGGGTTAGGTTTAGGGTACGGTTTAGGGTTAGGGTTAGGGTTAATGTATGGGTTAGGTTAGGGTACGGGTTAGGGTTAGACTTATAGTCAGGGTTAGGGTTAGGGTTAGGCTACGAGTTAGGGTTAGGGTAAGGGTACGGGTTAGGGTTAGAGTTACGGTACGGGTTAGGGTTACAGTACGGGTCAGGGTTAGTGTGAGGCTTAGGGTTAGGGTTAGAATACGGTTAGGGTTAGGGATAGGGTTAGAGTATGGGTTTGGTTAGTGTTAGGGTTAGGGTAAGGTTAGGGTTAGGGTTAGGGTTAGGGTTAGAGTACGGGGTAGGGTTAGTGTTAGTGTTAGGGTTAGGGTTAGTGTTAGGGTACGGGTACGGGTTAGGGTTAGGGTTAGAGTAAGCGTTAGGGTTAGGGTACGGGGTAGGGTTAGTGTACGTGTTAGGTCTAGGGTTAGGGTTAGGTTCAGTGTGCAGGTTAGGGTTAGGGTTAGGGTAGGGTTAGGATACGTGTTAGGGTTAGGTTTTGGGTACGGGCTAGGGTTAGTTTAGGGTTAGGGTATGGGTTAAGTTTAGTGTTAGGTTTTGGGTACGGTTTACGGTTAGGATACGGGATAGGGTTAGTGTTAGGGTCAGGGTTAGGGTTAGGTTTGGGGTCCGGGGTAGGGTTAGGTTTAGGGTTAGTGTTAGCGCTAGGGTATGGGTTAGGGTTACTGTTAGGTTTTGGGTATGGTTTAGGGTTAGGGTTAGGGTACGGGATAGGTTTGGGTACGGCTTAGGTCAAGGGTTAGGTTTAGGATTAGGGTATGGGTTAGGGTTAGGTTTAGGTAACCCGTTAGGTTTAGGGTCCCGTTAGGGTCAAAATACGGGTTAGGTTTAGGTTACGGGTTAGGGTTAGGGTTATTGTCTGGGTTAGGGTTAGGTTTAGTGTACGAGTTACGGTTAGGGTTAGGTTATGGGTTAGGGTTAGGGTTATGGTAAGGGTTAGTGTTACAGTATGTGTTAGGGTTAGGGTTAGGGTTAGAGTACGGGTTAGGGTTAGTGTTAGGGTTAGGGTAAGGGTTAGGGTTAGTGTTAGGGTTATGATACGGGTTAAGGTTAAGGTTTCGGTACGGGATATGTTTAGTTTAAGTGTTACGTCTAGGGTTAGGGTTAGGTTTAGTGTGCGGGTTAGGGTTAGGTTTAGGGTTAGGGTACGTGTTAGGGTTAGGGTTTGGGTACGGCTTAGGGTTACGTTTAGGGTTAGGGTACAGGTTAGGGTTATGGTTTAAGTTAGGGATAGGGTTAGGGTGTGGTTTAGGGTTAGGGTACGGTTAAGGGTTATGGTTAGGGTTAGGGTTAGCGTTAAGTTTAGGGTGCGGTTTAGGGTTAGGGTTAGGGTTAGGTTTAGAGTACGGGTTTGGGTTAGTGTTAGGGTACGGGTTAGGTTTACCGTTTGGGTACGGGTTAGGTTAAGGGTTAGTATTAGTTTTAGGTTTAGGGGTTAGGGTTAGAGTTAGGGTTAGGCTATGGTATAGGGTTAGAGTTTGGGTTAGGGTTAGGGTTAGGGTTATAGTACGGGTTAGGGGTAGAGTTAGGGTTATTTTAGGGTTAGAGTACGGGTTAGGGTTAGTGTTAGGGTTTGGATTAGTGTTAGGGTACGGGTTAGGGTTAGAGTTCGGGTTAGGGTTAGGTTTATGGTTAGGGTTAGAGTACGGTTTAGGGTTAGTGTTAGGTTTATGGTTAGGGTTAGTGTTAGTGTATGGATAGGGTTAGGGTTAGGGTTAGGATTAGGGTACGGGTTTGGGTTAGGTTTAGGGTACGGGATAGGGTTAGCGTATGGGTTAAGTTTAGGATTAGGGTTAGGTTTAGGATACGGGTGAGGGTTAGGGTACGGGTTAGGTTCAGGGTTAGGGTAAGTGTTAGTGTTAGGGTATGGGTTAGGGCTAGATTACGGGTTAGGGTTAGTGTTAGGGTTAGGATTAGGGTTAGTGTACGGATAGGGTTAGGGTTAGGGTTAGGTTTAGGGTACGCGTTAGGATTAGTGTACGGGTTAGTTTTAGGGTTAGGTTTATGGTTAGGGTTAGGGTTAGGGTTAAAGTACGGGGTAGGTTTAGTGTTAGGGTTAGGGTTAATGTACGGGTTAGGCTTAGGTTTAGGTTTAGGGTTAGGGTTTGTGTTAGGGTTAGGGTTAGGGTTATGGGTTAGGTTTAGGGTTAGGGTTAGGGTTAGGGTTATGGGTTAGGTTTAGGGTTAGGGTTAGGTTAGGTTTAGAGTACGGGGTAGGGTTAGTGTTAGGGTAGGGTGAGGGGAAAAGTACGGTTTAGGTTTAGGGTTAGGTTTAGGGTTAGGTTACAGGTTAGGGTTAGATTTAGGGTACAGAATAGGTTTAGCATAAGGGTTAAATTTAGTGTTAGGGTTAGGTTTAAGTTACAGGTTAGGGTTAGTGTTAGGGTAGTGTACGGGTTAGGGTTAGGTTTAGGGTCAGGGTTAGGGTTAGGGTTAGTGTTAGGGTATGGGTTAGGGTTAGGGTTGGGGTTAAGGTACGGGTTAGTTTTAGGGTTAGGGTACGTGTTAGGGTTATGGTTATAGTTAGGGTTATGTTAGGGTGTGATTTAGGGTTAGGGTACGTATAAGGGTTATGGTTATGGTTAGGGTTATGGTTATGTTTAGATTGCGGTTTAGGGTTACGGTTAGGGTTAGGGTTAGAGTAGGGGTTTGGGTTAGTGTTAGTGCACGGGTTAGGGTTACCATTTGGATAAGGGTTAGGGCAAGGTTTAGGGTTAGTGTTAGGGTACGAGTTAGGGTTAGGTTTAGGGTACTGTTTATGGTTAGATTTAGGGTACGGGTTAGGTTTAGGTTATGAGTTAGGGTTAGTGTTAGGGTCAGGGTTAGGGTTAGGGAACGAGTTAGGGTTAGGGTTAGGGTACGGGTTAGGATTAGGGTCATATTATGGGTTAGGGTTACAGTACGGGTTAGGGTTAAGGTGAGGGTTAGGGTAGGGTTAGAGTACGGGTTAGAGTTAGTGTTAGGGTTAGGGTTAGGGTTAGGGTTAGGGTTAGGGTTACAGTACGGGTAAGTGTTAGTGTTAGGGTTAGTGTAAGGGTTAGGGTTAGGGTTAAGGTACGGTTTAGGGTTAGGGTTAGGGTTAGGGTTAGGGTTAGGGTTAGGGTTAGGGTTATAGTACGGGGTAGGGTTAGTGTTAGCCTTAGGGTTAGGTTTAGGGTTAGGTTACGGGTTAGGGTTAGGTTTAGGGTACGGGATAGGGTTAGCGTGCAGGTTAAGTTTAGGGTTAGGTATAGGTTTAGGGTATGGGTTAGGTTTAGGTTTAGGGTTTCGGTTAGGGTTAGGGTTAAAGTACTGGGTAGGGTTAGTGTTAGGGTTAGGGTTAGCGTTAATGTACGGGTTAGGCTTAGGGTTAGATTTAGGGTTAGGATACGGTTTAGGGTTAGATTCAGGGTTCGGGATAGGGTTAGCGTACGGGTTAACTTTGGGGTTAGGGTTAGGTTTAGGTTACGGGTTAGGGTTAGGTTACGGGTTAGGGTAGGGTTAGTGTCAGGGTTAGGGTTAGTGTTAGGGTATGAGATAGCGTTAGGGTTAGGTTTAGGGTACGGTTTAGGGTTAGGGTTAGGTTTAGGATACGGTTTAGGTTAGGGTACGGGTTAGGGTTAGGGTCAGGTTTAGGGTTATTGTACGAGTTAGGGTTTTGGTTAGGGTACGGGTTAGGTTTAGGGTTATATTATGTGTTAGGGATACAGTATGGTTTAGGGTTAGTTTGAGGCTTAGGGTTAGGGTTAGAGTACGTTTAGGTTTAGGGTTAGGGTTAGGTTTAGAGTACGGGGTAGGGTTAGTTTTAGGTTTAGGGTTAGGTTTAATGTACGTGTTAGGCTAAGGGTTAGGTTTAAGGTTAGGTTACAGGTTAGCGTTAGGGTACTGGTTAGGGTTAGGTTTAGGGTGCGGGTTAGGGTTAGGGTTAGGGTTACTGTACGGGTTAGGGTTAGGTTGAGGGTCAGGGTTAGGGTTAGGGTTAGTGTTAGGTTATGGGTTAGGGTTAGGGTTGGGGTTAGGGTACGGGTTACTTTTAGGGTTAGGGTACAGGTTATGATTACGGTTAAAGTTAGGGTTAGGGTTAGACTACGGGTTAGGTTTAGGTTTTGGGAATGGGATAGGGTTAGTGTACGGGTTAAGTTTAGGGTTAGGGTTAGGTTTAGGTTACGGGTTAGGGTTAGGGTTAGGGTAAGGGTTAGTGTTAGGGTATGGTTTAGGATTAGAGTACGGTTTAGGGTTAGTGTTAGGGTTAGGATTAGGGTTAGTGTACGGATAGGGTTAGTGTTAGGGTTAGGGTTACGGTACGGGTTAGGGTTAAGGTTACGGTACACCATAGGGTTAGTGTATGTGTTAAGTCTATGGTTAGTGTTAGGTTTAGTGTGCGGGTAGGGTTAGGTTTAGGGTACGTGTTAGGGATAGGGTACGGTTTAGGTTTAGGTTTAGGGTTAGAGTTAGGGTTAGGGTTAGGGTTAACGTACCAGGTAGGGTTAGTGTCAGGGTTAATGTATGGTTTAGTCTTAGGGTTAGATTTAGGATTAAGATACGGTTTAGGGTTAGGTTCAGGGTACAAGATAGGGTTAGCATACGGGTTAACTTTAGGGTTAGGGTTATGTTTAGATTACGGGTTAGGGTTAGGGTACGGCTTAGGGTTAGGTTTAGAGTCCGGGTTAGGTTTAGGGTTAGGGTTAGTGTTAGGGTTAGGGTTAGGTTTTGGGTTAGGGTTAGGGTTAGGGTTAGTGTTAGAATACGGGTTAGGGTTAGGGATGGGGTTAGGGTACGGGTTAGTTTTAGGGTTAGAGTACAGGTTAGGGTTATGCTTAAGGTTAGGGTTAGGGTTAGGCTATGCGTTAGGGTTAGGGTTAAGTTTAAAGTGCGGGTTAGGGTTAGGGTTAGGGTTACGGTTAGAGTATGGGTTTGGGTTAGTGTTAGGGTACGGGTTAGGGTTAGGGCTAGGATTAGGGTTAGGATACGTGTTAGGGATAGGGTACGGGTTAGGGTTAGGTTTTGGTTTAGGGTTAGGTTTAGGGTTAGGGATAAAGTACGGGTAGGGTTAGTGTTAGGGTTAGGGTTATGATACGGGTTAGGGTTAGGTTCAGGGTACGGGATAGGGTTAGCGTACGGGTTAAGTTTAGGGTTAGGGTTAGGTTTAGGTTTAAGGTGCGGGTTAGGCTTAGGGTTAGGGTTAGGTTTGGCGCTAGGGTATGGGGTAGTGTTACTGTTAGGGTTTGGGTACGGGTTAGGGTTAGGGTTAGGATACCGGATAGGGTTGGGTACACGTTAGGTCAAGGGTTAGGTTTAGGTTTAGGGTACGGGTTAGGGTTAGGGTTAGGGTTAAAGTGTGGGTTAGGTTTAGGGTACGGGTTAGGGTTAGGTTTATGGTCAGGGTTAGGGTTAGGGTTAGGGTACGAGTTAGGGTTAGGGTACGGGTTAGGGTTAGGGTTATGGTACGGGTTAGGGTTACAGTACGGGTTAAGGTTAGGGTGAGGCTTAGGGTAAGGTTTTGAGTACGGTTAGAGTTAGGGTTAGGGTTAGAGTGTGGGGTAGGGTTAGTGTTAGTTTTAGGGTTATGGTTAGTGTTAGGGTACGTGTTAGGGTTAGGGTTAGGTTTAAGGTGAGTGTACGGGGTAGGGTTAGTGTTAGGGTTAGGGTTTGGGTTAATGTACGGTTTAGGCTTAGGGTTAGGTGTAGGCTTAGGATACGGGTTAGTGTTAGGTTTATGGTATGGGATAGGTTTATCGTACGGGTTAAGTTTAGGGTTAGGGTTAGGTTTACGTTACGGGTTAGGGTTAGAGTACGGGTTAGGTTTAGGTTTAGGGTGCGGGTTAGGGAGAGGGTTAGGATAGTGTAAGGGTTAGGGTTAAGTTCTTGTCAGGGTTAGGGTTAGTGTTAGGGTACGGATTAGGGTTACGGTGGGGGTTAGGGTACGGGTTAGGTTTAGGGTTAGGGTATGGGTTAGGTTTATGGTTAAGGTTAGGGTTAGGGTTAGGTTATGGGTGTGGGTTAGGGTTAGCGTTAGGGTTAGCGTACATGTTAGGGTTAGGGTTTGGGTACGGGTTAGGGTTACGTTTAGGGTTAGGGTACGTTTTAAGTTTAGGGTTAAGGTAAGGTTTAGCGCTAGGGTATGGGTTAGGGTTACTGTTTGGGTTTGGGTACGGGTTAGGGTTAGGGTTAGGGTACGGGATAGGGTTGGGTACAGGTTAGGTCAAGGGTTAGGGTTCTGTTTACGGTACTGGTTAGGGTTAGGGTTAGGTTTAGGGTTTGGTTAGGGTATGGGTTAGGTTTAGGGTACGGGTTAAGGTTAGGGTTAGGGTCAGTTTTAGGGTTAGGGTTAGGGTACGAGTCAGGGTTAGGGTTAGGTTTAGGGTATGGGTTAGGGTTAGGGTTAGGGTTAGGGTTAGGGTTAGAGTACGGGGTAGGGTTAGTGTTAGAGTTAAGGTTAGGGTTAATGTACGGGTTAGGCTTAGGGTTAGGTTAGGGTTAGGAAACGGGTTAGGGTTAGGTTTAGGGTGTGGGTTGGGTTAGGGTTAGGTATAGTGTCAGGGTTAGGGTTAGGGTTAGTGTTAGGGTACGGGTTAGTGTTAGGGTTGGGGTTAGGGTACGGGTTAGTTTTAGGTTTAAGGTTTTGATTAGGGTTATGGTTAAGGTTAGGGTTAGGGTTAGGTTATGAGTTAGAGTTAGGTTACAGTTAAGGGTTATGGTTTGGGTTAGGGTTAGAGTTATGTTTAGGGTGCCGGTTAGGGTTAGGGTTAGGGTTAGAGTACGGGTGTGGTTTAGTGTTAGGGTACGGATTAGGTTTACCGTTTGGGTACGGGTTAGGGTTAGGCTTAATGTTAGGGGTCGGGTTAGAGTTAGGATTAGGCTACAGGTAGGGTTAGGGTACGGGTTAGGGTTAGGGTTAAGGTTCGTGTTAGGGTTAGTGTACGGGTTAGGGTTAGGGTTAGGGTTAGGGTTAGGGTTAGGGTTAGTGTTAGGGTCACGGTACGGTTTAGGGTTAAGGTTAGGTTACTGGATACGGTTAGTGTACGTGTTAGGTCTAGGGTTAGGGTTAGGTTCAGTGTGCGGGTTAGGGGTAGGGTTAGGGTTAGGGTTAGGATACGTGTTAGGGTTAGGGTTTGGGTATGGGCTAGGGTTAAGTTTAGGGTTAGGGTATGGGTTAGGTTTAGGGTTAGGGTTAGGTTACGGTTAAAGGTTAGGGTACAGGATAGGGTTAGTGTTAGGGTCAGGGTTTGGGTTAGGTTTTGGGTCCGGGTTAGGGTTAGGGTTAGGGTTAGCGCTAGGGTGTGGGTTAGGGTTACTGTTAGGTTTTGGGTACGGGTTAGGGTTAGGGTTAGGGTACGGGATAGGTTTGGGTACGGGTTAGGTCAAGGGTTAGGTTTAGGTTTAGGGTATGGGTTAGGGTTAGTGTTCGGTTTAGGGTTAGGGTTAGGGTATGGGTTAGGCTTAGGGTACGGGTTAGGCTTAGGGTTAGGGTCAGGGTTAGGGTTAGGGTTAGGGTACAAGTTAGGGTTAGGGTTAGGTTTAGGGTACGGGTTAGGGTTAGGGTTAGGGTTAGGGTTAGAGTTAGGGTTACGGTACGGGTTAGGGTTAAGGTTATGGTATGGGATAGGGTTAGTGTACGTGTTAGGTCTAGGGTTAGTGTTAAGTTTAGTGTGCAGGTTAGGGTTAGGTCTAGGGTTAGGGTTAGGGTAGGTGTTAGGGATAGGGTACGGGTTAGGGTTAGGTTTAGGGTTAGGGTTAGGGTAAGGGTTAAGGTACGGGGTAGGGTTAGTGTTAGGGTTAGGGTTAGGGTTAATATACGGGTTAGGCTTAGGGTTAGGTTTAGGGTTAGGATATGGGTTAGGGTTAGTTTCAGGGTGCGGGATAGGTTTAGCGTACGGGTTAAGTTTAGGGTTAGGGTTAGGTTTAGGTTTAGGGTGCGGGTTAGGCTTAGGGTTAGGGTTAGGGTTAGTGCTAGGGTATGGGTTAGGGTTACTGTTAGGGTTTGGGTACGTGTTAGGGTTAGTGTTAGGGTACGAGATATGGTTGGGTACTGGTTAGGTCAAGGGTTAGGGTTAGGTTTAGGGTAAGGTTTAGGGTTAGGGTTAGGGTTAATGTATGGGTTAGGTTAGGGTACGGGTTAGGGTTAGACTTATAGTCAGGGTTAGGGTTAGGGTTAGGCTACGAGTTAGGGTTAGGGTAAGGGTACGGGTTAGGGTTAGAGTTACGGTACGGGTTAGGGTTACAGTACGGGTCAGGGTTAGTGTGAGGCTTAGGGTTAGGGTTAGAATACGGTTAGGGTTAGGGATAGGGTTAGAGTATGGGTTTGGTTAGTGTTAGGGTTAGGGTAAGGTTAGGGTTAGGGTTAGGGTTAGGGTTAGAGTACGGGGTAGGGTTAGTGTTAGTGTTAGGGTTAGGGTTAGTGTTAGGGTACGGGTACGGGTTAGGGTTAGGGTTAGAGTAAGCGTTAGGGTTAGGGTACGGGGTAGGGTTAGTGTACGTGTTAGGTCTAGGGTTAGGGTTAGGTTCAGTGTGCAGGTTAGGGTTAGGGTTAGGGTAGGGTTAGGATACGTGTTAGGGTTAGGTTTTGGGTACGGGCTAGGGTTAGTTTAGGGTTAGGGTATGGGTTAAGTTTAGTGTTAGGTTTTGGGTACGGTTTACGGTTAGGATACGGGATAGGGTTAGTGTTAGGGTCAGGGTTAGGGTTAGGTTTGGGGTCCGGGGTAGGGTTAGGTTTAGGGTTAGTGTTAGCGCTAGGGTATGGGTTAGGGTTACTGTTAGGTTTTGGGTATGGTTTAGGGTTAGGGTTAGGGTACGGGATAGGTTTGGGTACGGCTTAGGTCAAGGGTTAGGTTTAGGATTAGGGTATGGGTTAGGGTTAGGTTTAGGTAACCCGTTAGGTTTAGGGTCCCGTTAGGGTCAAAATACGGGTTAGGTTTAGGTTACGGGTTAGGGTTAGGGTTATTGTCTGGGTTAGGGTTAGGTTTAGTGTACGAGTTACGGTTAGGGTTAGGTTATGGGTTAGGGTTAGGGTTATGGTAAGGGTTAGTGTTACAGTATGTGTTAGGGTTAGGGTTAGGGTTAGAGTACGGGTTAGGGTTAGTGTTAGGGTTAGGGTAAGGGTTAGGGTTAGTGTTAGGGTTATGATACGGGTTAAGGTTAAGGTTTCGGTACGGGATATGTTTAGTTTAAGTGTTACGTCTAGGGTTAGGGTTAGGTTTAGTGTGCGGGTTAGGGTTAGGTTTAGGGTTAGGGTACGTGTTAGGGTTAGGGTTTGGGTACGGCTTAGGGTTACGTTTAGGGTTAGGGTACAGGTTAGGGTTATGGTTTAAGTTAGGGATAGGGTTAGGGTGTGGTTTAGGGTTAGGGTACGGTTAAGGGTTATGGTTAGGGTTAGGGTTAGCGTTAAGTTTAGGGTGCGGTTTAGGGTTAGGGTTAGGGTTAGGTTTAGAGTACGGGTTTGGGTTAGTGTTAGGGTACGGGTTAGGTTTACCGTTTGGGTACGGGTTAGGTTAAGGGTTAGTATTAGTTTTAGGTTTAGGGGTTAGGGTTAGAGTTAGGGTTAGGCTATGGTATAGGGTTAGAGTTTGGGTTAGGGTTAGGGTTAGGGTTATAGTACGGGTTAGGGGTAGAGTTAGGGTTATTTTAGGGTTAGAGTACGGGTTAGGGTTAGTGTTAGGGTTTGGATTAGTGTTAGGGTACGGGTTAGGGTTAGAGTTCGGGTTAGGGTTAGGTTTATGGTTAGGGTTAGAGTACGGTTTAGGGTTAGTGTTAGGTTTATGGTTAGGGTTAGTGTTAGTGTATGGATAGGGTTAGGGTTAGGGTTAGGATTAGGGTACGGGTTTGGGTTAGGTTTAGGGTACGGGATAGGGTTAGCGTATGGGTTAAGTTTAGGATTAGGGTTAGGTTTAGGATACGGGTGAGGGTTAGGGTACGGGTTAGGTTCAGGGTTAGGGTAAGTGTTAGTGTTAGGGTATGGGTTAGGGCTAGATTACGGGTTAGGGTTAGTGTTAGGGTTAGGATTAGGGTTAGTGTACGGATAGGGTTAGGGTTAGGGTTAGGTTTAGGGTACGCGTTAGGATTAGTGTACGGGTTAGTTTTAGGGTTAGGTTTATGGTTAGGGTTAGGGTTAGGGTTAAAGTACGGGGTAGGTTTAGTGTTAGGGTTAGGGTTAATGTACGGGTTAGGCTTAGGTTTAGGTTTAGGGTTAGGGTTTGTGTTAGGGTTAGGGTTAGGGTTATGGGTTAGGTTTAGGGTTAGGGTTAGGGTTAGGGTTATGGGTTAGGTTTAGGGTTAGGGTTAGGTTAGGTTTAGAGTACGGGGTAGGGTTAGTGTTAGGGTAGGGTGAGGGGAAAAGTACGGTTTAGGTTTAGGGTTAGGTTTAGGGTTAGGTTACAGGTTAGGGTTAGATTTAGGGTACAGAATAGGTTTAGCATAAGGGTTAAATTTAGTGTTAGGGTTAGGTTTAAGTTACGGGTTAGGGTTAGTGTTAGGGTAGTGTACGGGTTAGGGTTAGGTTTAGGGTCAGGGTTAGGGTTAGGGTTAGTGTTAGGGTATGGGTTAGGGTTAGGGTTGGGGTTAAGGTACGGGTTAGTTTTAGGGTTAGGGTACGTGTTAGGGTTATGGTTATAGTTAGGGTTATGTTAGGGTGTGATTTAGGGTTAGGGTACGTATAAGGGTTATGGTTATGGTTAGGGTTATGGTTATGTTTAGATTGCGGTTTAGGGTTACGGTTAGGGTTAGGGTTAGAGTAGGGGTTTGGGTTAGTGTTAGTGCACGGGTTAGGGTTACCATTTGGATAAGGGTTAGGGCAAGGTTTAGGGTTAGTGTTAGGGTACGAGTTAGGGTTAGGTTTAGGGTACTGTTTATGGTTAGATTTAGGGTACGGGTTAGGTTTAGGTTATGAGTTAGGGTTAGTGTTAGGGTCAGGGTTAGGGTTAGGGAACGAGTTAGGGTTAGGGTTAGGGTACGGGTTAGGATTAGGGTCATATTATCGGTTAGGGTTACAGTACGGGTTAGGGTTAAGGTGAGGGTTAGGGTAGGGTTAGAGTACGGGTTAGAGTTAGTGTTAGGGTTAGGGTTAGGGTTAGGGTTAGGGTTACAGTACGGGTAAGTGTTAGTGTTAGGGTTAGTGTAAGGGTTAGGGTTAGGGTTAAGGTACGGTTTAGGGTTAGGGTTAGGGTTAGGGTTAGGGTTAGGGTTAGGGTTAGGGTTATAGTACGGGGTAGGGTTAGTGTTAGCCTTAGGGTTAGGTTTAGGGTTAGGTTACGGGTTAGGGTTAGGTTTAGGGTACGGGATAGGGTTAGCGTGCAGGTTAAGTTTAGGGTTAGGTATAGGTTTAGGGTATGGGTTAGGTTTAGGTTTAGGGTTTCGGTTAGGGTTAGGGTTAAAGTACTGGGTAGGGTTAGTGTTAGGGTTAGGGTTAGCGTTAATGTACGGGTTAGGCTTAGGGTTAGATTTAGGGTTAGGATACGGTTTAGGGTTAGATTCAGGGTTCGGGATAGGGTTAGCGTACGGGTTAACTTTGGGGTTAGGGTTAGGTTTAGGTTACGGGTTAGGGTTAGGTTACGGGTTAGGGTAGGGTTAGTGTCAGGGTTAGGGTTAGTGTTAGGGTATGAGATAGCGTTAGGGTTAGGTTTAGGGTACGGTTTAGGGTTAGGGTTAGGTTTAGGATACGGTTTAGGTTAGGGTACGGGTTAGGGTTAGGGTCAGGTTTAGGGTTATTGTACGAGTTAGGGTTTTGGTTAGGGTACGGGTTAGGTTTAGGGTTATATTATGTGTTAGGGATACAGTATGGTTTAGGGTTAGTTTGAGGCTTAGGGTTAGGGTTAGAGTACGTTTAGGTTTAGGGTTAGGGTTAGGTTTAGAGTACGGGGTAGGGTTAGTTTTAGGTTTAGGGTTAGGTTTAATGTACGTGTTAGGCTAAGGGTTAGGTTTAAGGTTAGGTTACAGGTTAGCGTTAGGGTACTGGTTAGGGTTAGGTTTAGGGTGCGGGTTAGGGTTAGGGTTAGGGTTACTGTACGGGTTAGGGTTAGGTTGAGGGTCAGGGTTAGGGTTAGGGTTAGTGTTAGGTTATGGGTTAGGGTTAGGGTTGGGGTTAGGGTACGGGTTACTTTTAGGGTTAGGGTACAGGTTATGATTACGGTTAAAGTTAGGGTTAGGGTTAGACTACGGGTTAGGTTTAGGTTTTGGGAATGGGATAGGGTTAGTGTACGGGTTAAGTTTAGGGTTAGGGTTAGGTTTAGGTTACGGGTTAGGGTTAGGGTACGGGTTAGGATTAGGTTTAGGTGCGGGTTATGGTCAGGGTATGGGTTAGGTTTAGGTTTAGGGTCAGGGTTAGGGTTAGAAATAGGGTTATGGTATGGGTTAGGGTTAGGGTTAGGGTTAGGGTACGGTTTAGGGTTAGGGTTAGGGTTAGGGTTAGAGTACGGGGTAGGGTTAGTGTTAGGGTGAGGGTTAAGTTTAATATACGTTTTAGGCTTAGGGTTAGGGTTAGGGTTACCTTACGGGTTAGGTTTAGGTTTAGGATACGGTATAGGGTTAGCATACGGGTTAATTTTAGGGTTAGGTTTAGGTTACGGGTTAGGGTTAGGGTACGGATTAGGGTTAGGTTTACGGTGCCGGTTAGGGTTAGGGATAGGATTAGTGTACTGGTTAGGGTCATTTTTAGGGTCAGGGTTAGGGTTAGGGTTACTGTTAGGGTATGGGTTAGGGTTAGTGTTGGGGTTAGGGTACGGGTTAGTTTTAGTGTTAGGGTACGGGTTAGGGTTCCGGTTAAAGTTAGGGTTAGGGTTAGGGTGTGGTTTAAGGTTAGGTACGGTTAAGGGTTATGGTTAGGCTTAGGGTTAGGGTTAAGTTTAGGGTGCGGTTTAGGGTTAGGGTTAGTGAACGAGTTAGGTTTAGGGTTAGGGTACGGGTTAGGGTTAGGGTTATGATACAGTTTAGGTTTACAGTACGGATTAGTGTTAGGGTGAGGGTTAGGGTTAGCGTTAGAGTACGGTTAGGGTTAGGGTTAGAGTACGGGTTAGGGTTAGTGTTAGGGTTAGGGTTAGGGTTAATGTACGGGTTAGGCTTAGGTTTAGGTTTAGGGTTAGGATAAGAGTTAGCGTTAGGTTTAGGGTACGGGATAGGGTTAGGGTACGGGTTAAGTTTAGGGTTAGGGTTAGGTTTAGCTTACGAGTTAGGTTTAGGGTACGGGTTAGGGTTAGATTTAGGGTCAGGGTTAGGGTTAGGGATAGGGTCATGGTACGGATTAGGGTTAGGGTTGGGGTTAGGGTACGAGTTAGTTTTAGGGTTAGGGTACAGGTTAGGGTTATGGTTAAATTTAGGGTAGTGTTAGGGTAAAGGTTAGAGTTAGGGTATGGGTAAGGGTTATGGTTAGGTTTAGGGTTAAGATTAGGTTTAGTGTGCGGGTTAGGCTTAGGGTTAGAGTTAGGTTAGCGCCAAGGTATGGGTTATGATAACTGTTAGGGTTTGGTTACGGGTTAGGGTTAGGTTTAGGGTACGATATAGTGTTGGGTACGGGTTAGGTCAAGGGTTAGGTTTAGGTTTAGGGTACGGGTTAGGTTTAGGGTTAGGTTTAGGGTTAGGATTTTAGTTAGGGTTAAGTTTAGGGTACGGGATAGGGTTAGCGTACGGGTTAAGTTTAGGGTTAGGGTTAGGTTTAGGTTACGGGTTAGGGTTAGGGTACGGTTAGGCTTAGGTTTAGGGTGAGGGTTAGAGTTAGGGTTATGGTTAGGGTAAGTGTTAGGGTTAGGTTTAGGGTCAGGTTTAGGGTTAGGGTTAGTGTTAGGATACGGGTTAGTTTTAGGGTTAGGGTACGGGTTAGGATTAGGTTTAAAGTTAGGGTTAGGTTTAGAGTACGGGTTAGGGTTAGTGTTAGTGTTAGGTTTAGGGTTAGTGTACGGATAGGGTTAGGGATAGGGTAAGGGTTAGGGTACATGTTAGGGTTTGGATTAGGGTACGGGATAGGGTTAGTGTACGGGTTAAGTTTAGGGTTAGGGTAGGTTTAGGTTACGGGTTAGGGTTAGGGTACGGGTTAGGGTTAGGTTTAGGTGAGGGTTAGGGTTAGGGTACGGGTTAGGGTTTGGTTTAGTGTCAGGGTTATGTTTAGGGATAGGGTCATGTTACGGGTTAGGGTTAGGGTTAGGGTTAGGGTTAGGGTACGGGTTAGTTTTAGGGTTAGGGTACGGGTTAGGGTTATGTTTAAAGTTAGGGTTAGTGTTAGGGTATGGTTTAGGGTTAGGGTGCGGGTAAGGGTTATGGTTAGGGTTAGGGTTATGTTTAGGTTTAGGGTGCGGTTTAGGCTTAGGGTTAGGGTTAAGTTTATCGCTAGGGTATGGGTTAGGATTACTGTTAGGGTTTGGGTACGGGTTAGGGTTAAGTTTAGGGTACGAGATAGGGTTAGGTACGGATTAGGTCAAGGGTTAGGGTTCGGTTTAGCGTATGGGTTAGGTTTAGTGTTAGGTTTAGGGTTAGGGTTAGTGTTAGGGTTAAGTTTAGGGTTAGGGTTAGGGTTATGGTACGGGTTAGGTTTAAGGTTCCGGTACGGGATAGGGTTAGTGTACGTGTTAGTACTAGGGTTAGGATTAGGTTTAGTGCGCGGGTTAGGGTTAGGGTTAGGGTACGTGTTAGGGTTAGGGTTTGGGTATGGTTACGGTTATGTTTACTGTTAGGGTACGGGTTAGGTTTAGGGTTAGGGTAAGGGTTAATGTTAGGGTACGGGTTAGGGTTAGAGTAAGGGTTAGGGTTAGGTTTAGGGTTAGGGTTAGGGTTAGAGTACGGGTTAGGGTTAGTGTTAGGGATAGGGTTCGTGTTAGAGTGCGGATAGAGTTAGGGTTAGGTTTAGGGTACGGTTTAGGATTAGGTTTAGGATACGGGATAGGGTTAGTGTACGGGTTAAGTTTAGGGTTAGGGTTAGGTTTAGGGTACGAGTTAGGGTTAGGGTTAGGGTACGGGTTAGAGTACGGGTTATGTTACGAGTTAGGGTTACAGTTCGGGTTAGGGTTAGGGTGAGGTTTAGGGTTATGGTTAGAGTACGGTTAGGGTTAGGGTTAGGGTTAGGGTTAGGTTTAGAGTACGGGTTAGGGTTAGGGTTAGGGTTAGGGAAAGGGTTAGGTTAGTTTTAGGGTATGGGTTAGGTTTAGGGTTAGGTTTAGGTTAGGGTTAGAGTACGGGGTAGGGTTAGTGTTAGGGAAGGGTGAGGGGAAAAGAACGGGTTAGGCTTAAGGATAGGTTTAGGGTTAGGTTATGGGTTAGGGTTAGATTTAGGGTACGGAATAGTTTTAGCGTACGGTTTAAGTTTAGTGTTAGGGTTAGATTCGGTTACGGGTTAGGGTTAGGGTTAGGGTTAGTGTACGGGTTAGGGTTAGGATTAGGGTGAGGGTTAGGGTTTGGGTTAGTGTTAGGGTATGGGTTAGGTTTAGGGTTGGGGTTAGGGTACGGGTTAGTTTTAGGGGTAGGGTACGTGTTAGGGTTACGGTTAAAGTTAGGGTTATGTTAGGGTGTGGGTTAGGGTTAGTGTACAGTTAAGGGTTATGGTTATGGTTAGGGTTATAGTTATGTTTAGATTGCGGTTTAGGTTTAGGTTTAGGGTTAGGGTTAGGGTATGGGTTTGGGTTAGTGTTAGGGCACGGGTTAGCTTTAAAGTTTGGGTAAGGGTTAGGGCAAGGGTTAGGGTTAGTGTTAGGGTACGAGTTAGGGTTAGGGTTAGGTTTAGGGTACTGGTTATGGTTAGAGTTAGGGTACGGGTTAGGTTTAGGTTATGAGTTAGGGTTAGTGTTTGGGTCCGGGTTAGGGTTAGGGAACGAGTTAGGGTTAGGTTTAGGGTACGGGTTAGGGTTAGTGTTAGGGATAGGGTTCGTGTTAGAGTGCGGATAGAGTTAGGCTTAGGGTTAAGGTACGGTTTAGGGTTAGGGTTAGGGTTAGGTTTAGGGTTAGGGTTAGGGTTAGAGTACGGGGTAGGGTTAGTGTTAGGCTTAGGGTTAGGTTTAGGGTTAGGTTACGGGTTAGGGTTAGGGTTAGGGTATGGGATAGGGTTAGCGTACGGGTTAAGTTTAGGGTTTAGTTTAGGGTACGGGTTAGGGTTAGGTTTAGGGTTAGTGTTAGGGTTAGGGTTAAAGTACCGGTTAGGGTTAGTGTTAGGGTTAGGGTTAGGGTTAATGTACGGAATATGCTTAGGGTTAGATATAGGGTTAGGATATGGTTTAGGGTTAGATTCAGGGTTCGGGTTAGGGTTAGCGTATGGGTTAACTTTAGGGTGAGTGTTAGGTTTTGGTTACAGGTTAGGGTTAGGGTACGGGTTACGGTTACGTTTAGTGTCATTGTTAGGGTTAGGGTTAGTTTTAGAGTACAGGTTAGGGTTAGGGTTGGGGTTAGGGTACGGGTTAGTTTTAGGGTTAGGGTACAGTTTAGGGTTATGGTTAATGTGAGGCTTAGGGTTAGGGTATGGGTTAGGTTTAGGTTACAGTTAAGGGTTATGGTTTGGGTTAGGATTAGTGTTAAGTTTAAGGTGCGGGTTAGCATTAGGGTTAGGGTTAGAGTACGGGTTTGGGTTAGTGTTAGGGTACGGTTTAGGGTTAGTGTTAGGGTTAGGGAAAGGGTTAGGTTTAGGGTAGGGGTTAGAGTTAGGGTTAGGGTTACGGTTAGGGTACGGGTTAGTGTTAGGTTTAGGTACGGGCTAGGGTTAGCGCACGGGTTAAAATTAGGTTTAGGGTTAGGTTTAGGTTACGTGTTAGAGTTAGGGTATGGGTTAGGGTTAGGTTAGGGTTGGGTAGTGTTAGGGTACGGGTTTGGGTTAGTGTTTGGGTAGTGTTAGGTTTACCGTTTTGGTAAGGGTTAGGGTAAGGGTTAGGGTTAGGGTTAGGGGTTAGGGTTAGAGTTAGGGTTAGGGTATGGGTAGGGTTAAGGTTTCGGTACGGGATAGGTTTAGTTTACGTGTTAGGTCTAGGGTTAGGGTTAGGTTTAGTGTGCGCGTTAGGGTTAGGTTAGGGTACGGGATAGGGTTAGTGTACGCGTTAAGTTTAGGGTTAAGGTTAGGTTTAGGTTATGGGTTAGGGTTAGGGTACGCGTAAGGGTTAGGTTTAGGTGCGGGTTAGGGTTAGGGTACGGGTTATGGTTAGGTTTAGGGTCAGGGTTAGGTTTAGGGATAGGGTTATGGTACAGGTTAGGGTTACGGTTGGGGTTAGGGTACGGGTTAGTTTTAGGGTTAGGGTACGGGTTAGGGTTACGGTTATGGTTAGGGTTAGTGTTAGGGTATGGGTTAGGGTTAGGGTACTGGTTAGGGTTATGGTTAGGGTTCGGGTAGGTTTAGGTTTAGGGTGCGTGTTAGGTTTAGAGTTAGGGTTTGGGTTAGCCCTAGGGTATGTGTTAGGGTTACTGTTAGGGTTTGGGTACGGGTTAAGTTTAGGGTTAGGGTACGGGATAGGGTTGGGTACGGGTTAGGTCAAGGGTTAGGGTTAGTATTAGGGTAAGGGTTAGGGTTAGGGTTAGGTTTAGGGTTAGGGTTAGGGTATGGGATTGGTTTAGGGTACAGGTTAGGGTTAGGGTTAGGGTTAGGGTTAATTTGGGTTAGGCTTAGGGTTAGATTTAGGGTTAGGATATGTTTAGGGTAGGTTCAGGTTACGGGATAGGGTTAGCGTACGGGTTAACTTTAGGGTTAGGGTTAGTTTTAGGTTACGGGTTAGGGTTAGGGTATGGTTTAGGGTTAGGTTTAGGGTCCGGTTAGGCTTAGGGTTAGGGTTAGTGTAAGGGTTAGGGTTAGGGTACGAGTTAGGGTTAGGGTTATGCTTAGGGTATGGTTTATGGTTAGTGTTAGGTTCAGGGTTATGGTTAGGGTACGAGTTAGGGTTAGGGTTAGGGTACGGGTTAGGGTTAGGTTTATGTTACGAGTTAGGGTTACAGTACGGGTTAGGGTTAGGTTGAGGGTTAGGGTTAGGGTTAGAGTACAGTTGGGGTTAGGGTTAGGGTTAGGGTTAGAGTACGGTTTAGGGTTAGTGTTAGGGTTAGGGAAAGGGTTAGGTTTAGGGTAGGGGTTAGAGTTAGGGTTAGGGTTACGGTTAGGGTACGGGTTAGTGTTAGGTTTAGGTACGGGCTAGGGTTAGCGCACGGGTTAAAATTAGGTTTAGGGTTAGGTTTAGATTACGTGTTAGGGTTAGGGTATGGGTTAGGGTTAGGTTTAGGTGAGGGTTAGGGTTAGCATTAGGGTGCGGGTACGATTTAGTTTTAGGGTTAGGGAACGGGTCAGGGTTACGGTTAAGGTTAGGGTTAGGGTTAGGGTATGGTTTAGTGTTATGGTACGGGTAAGCGTTATGGTTAGGGTTAGGGTTAGTTTTAGGTTTAGGGTGTGGTTTAGGGTTAGGGTTAGGGTTAGCGCTAGGCAATGGGTTAGTTTATGGTTAGGGTTTTGGTACAGGTTAGTGTTAGGGTTAGGTTACTGGATAGGCTTGGGTACGGGTTAGGTCAAGGGTTATGGTTAGGTTTAGGGTACGGTTTAGGGTTAGGGTTAGTGTCAGGGTTAGGGTTAGGTTTAGGGTACGATTTAGGGTTAGGTTTAGGTTTAGGGTATGGGTAGAGTTAGGGTTAGGGTTAGGGTACGCGTTAGGTTTAGGGTACAGGTTAGGGTACGTTACGGGTTAGGGTTAGGGTTAGGTTACGGGTTAGGGTACGTTTTAGGGTTTGTGTCACAGTACGGGTTAGGGTTAGGTTGAGGGTTAGGGTTAGGGATAGAGTACGGTTAGGGTTAGGGTTAGGGTTAGGGTTAGAGTACGGGTTAGGGTTAGTGTTAGGATTAGTGTTAGGGTTAGTGTACGGATAGGGTTAGGGTTAGGTTAGTGTTAGGGTATGGTTTAGGGTTAGGTTTAGGGTACGGGATAGGGTTAGTGTACGGGTTAAATTTAGGGTTAGGGTTAGATTTAGGATATGGTTTAGGGTTAGGGTACGGGTTAGGGTTAGGTTTAGGTTCGGGTTAAGTTTAGGGTACTGGTTAGGGTTATGTTTAGGGTCAGGGTTAGGGTTAGGGATAGGGTTGTGTTACGGTTTAGGGTAAGGGTTGGGGTTAGGGTACGGGTTAATTTTAGGGTTAGTGTACGGGTTAGGGTTATGGTTAAGGTTAGGGTTAGTGTTAGGGTATAGGTTAGGGTTAGGGTATGGGTAAGGGTTATGGTTAGGGTTAGGGTTACGTTTAGGTTTAGGGTGCGGTTTAGGCTTAGGGTTAGGGTTAGGGTTAGCGTAATGGTATGGTTTAGGGTTACTGTTAGGGTTTGGGTACGGGTTAGGGTTAGGTTTAGCGTACGAGATAGGTTTGGCTACGGATTAGGTCAAGGGTTAGGGTTAGGTTTAGGGTACGTGTTTGAGTTAGTGTTAGGTTAGGGTACGGGTTAAGTTTAGGGTTAGTTTTAGGGTACGGGTTAGGTTTAGGGTTAGGGTCAGGAATAGGTTTAGGTTTAGGGTATGAGTTAGGGTTAGTGTTAGGTTTAGGGTACGGGTTAGGTTTAGGGTACGGGTTAGGTTTAGGGTACGGGTTAGGATTAGGGTCAGGGTTAGTGTTAGGGTACGAGTTAGTTTTAGGGTTAGTGTATGCGTTAGGTTTAGGGTTATGTTATGGGTTAGGGTTACAGTATGGGTTAGATTTAGGGTGAGGGTTAGGGTTAGGGTTAGAGTTCGGTTAGGGTTAGGATTAGGGTTAGGGTTAGAGTATGGGTTAGGGTTAGTGTTAGGTTTAGGGAAAGGGTTAGTTTTAGGGTTACGGTACGGGTTAGGGTTAGGGTTAGAATACGGGGTAGGGTTAGTGTTAGGGTTAGGGTTAGGGTTAATGTACGGGTTAGGCTTAGGTTTAGGTTTAGGGTTAGGTTACAGGTTAGGGTTAGGTTTAGGTTACGGGATAGTGTAGTGTACGTGTTAAGTTTAGGTTTAGGATTAGGTTTAGGTTACGGGTTAGTGTTAGGGTACGGGTTAGGGTTAGGTTTAGGGTGCGGGTTAGGGTTAGGGTTAGTGTACGGGTTAGGGTTAGGTTGAGGGTCAGGGTTAGGGTTAGGGTTAGTGTTAGGGTATGGGTTAGGGTTAGGGTTGGGGTTAGGGTACGGGTTAGTTTTAGGGTTAGGGTACGGGTTAGGGTTACTGTTAAAGTTAGGTTTAGGGCTAGAGAACGGGTTAGGGTTAGTGTTAGGATTAGGGTTAGGGTTAGGTTTAGTGTAAGGATAGGGTTAGCGTTAGGGTTAGGGTTAGGGTACGGTTTATGGTTAGGGTACGTGCCAGGGTCAGGTTTAGGTGAGGGTTAGGTTTAGTGTTACGGTTAGGGTTAGGGTACGGGATAGGGTTAGGTTTAGGTGCGGGATAGGGTTAGGGTTAGGGTTAAGTTTAGAGTTAGGGTTCAGTTTAGGGTTAGGTTTAGGTCAGGGTTAGCGTTAGGGATAGGGTTATGGTATGGGTTAGGGTTAGGGTTGGGGATAGGGAACGGGTTAGTTTTAGGTTTAGGGTACGGGTCAGGGTTACATTTAAGTTTAGGGTTAGGGTTAGGGTATTGGTAAGGGTTAGGGTACGGTTAAGGGTTATGGTTAGGTTTAGGGTTAGGTTTAGGTTTAGGGTGCGGGTTAGGGTTAGGGTGAGGGTTAGCGCTAGGGTATGGGTTAGGGTTACTGTTAGGTTTTGGGTACGGGTTAGGGTTAGGGTAAGGTTACAGGATAGGTTTGGGAACGGGTTTGGTCAAGGGTTAGGGTTAGGGTTAGGGTATGTGTTAGGTTTAGGGTACGGGTTAGGGTTACGGTTAGGGTACGGGTTAGGTTTAGGGTTAGTGTAGGAGTACGGGGTAGGGTTATTGTTATTGTTAGGGTTAGGTTTAATGTACGGGTTAGGCTTAGGGTTAGGTTAGGGTTAGGATACGGGTTAGGGTTAGGTTTAGGGTGTGGGTTGGGTTAGGGTTAGGGTTACTGTAAGGGTTAGGATTAGGTTTAGGGTCAGGGTTAGGGTTTGGGTTAGTGTTAGGGTACACGTTAGGGTTAGGGTTGTGGTTAGGGTACGGGTTAGTTTTAGGTTTTGGGTACGGATTAGGGTTATGTTTAAGGTTAGGGTTAGGGTTAGGTTATGAGTTAGGGTTAGGTTACGGTTAAGGGTTATCGTTTGGGTTAGGGTTAGAGTTAAGTTTAGGGTGCGGTTTAGGGGTAGGGTTAGGGTTAGAGTACGGGTTTGGTTTAGTGTTAGGGTACGGGTTAGGTTTACCGTTTGGGTAAGGGTTAGGGATAGCTTAGTGTTAGGCGTCGGATTAGGGTTAGGATTAGGCCTCTTGTAGGGTTAGGGTACGGGTTTGGGTTAGGGTTTAGTTTCGGGTTAGGGTTAGTGTACGGGTTAGGGTTAGGGTTAGGTTTAGTGTTAGGGTCACGGTACGGGTTAGGGTTAAGGTAAGGGTACAGGATAGGGTTAATATACGTGTTAGGTCTAGGGTTAGGGTTAGGTTCAGTGTGCGGGTTAGGGTTAGAGTTAGGGTTAGGGTTAGGGTTAGGGTTAGGGTTAGGATACGTGTTAGGGTTAGGGTTTGGGTACGGGCTAGGGTTAAGTTTAGGGTTAGGGTATGGGTTAGGTTTATGGTTAGGGTTAGGGTACGGTTTAGTGTTAGGGTACGGGATAGGGTTAGTGTTAGGGTCAGGGTTAGGGTTAGTTTTGCGGTCCGGGTTAGGGTTAGTGTTAGCGCTAGGGTATGGGTTAGGGTTACTGTTACGTTTTGGGTACGGGATAGGGTTAGGGTTAGGGTAAGGGATAGGGATGGGTACGGGTTAGGTCAAGAGTTAGGTTTAGGTTTAGGGTATGGGTTAGGGTTAGGTTTAGGGTTAGGGTTAGGGTATGGGTTAGGCTTAGGGTACGGGTTAAGGTTAGGGTTGGGTCAGGGTTAGGGTTAGGGTACGAGTTAGGGTTTGGTTTAGGTTTAGGGTACGGGTTAGGGTTAGGGTTAGGGTTAAAATACGGGTTAGGTTTAGGTTACGGGTTAGGGTTAGGGTTATTGTCCGGGTTAGGGTTAGGGTTAAGGTACCTGTTAGCCTTAGGGTTAGGGTACGGGTTAGGGTTAGGGTTAGGGTACGGGTTAGGGATACAGTATGGGTTAGGGTTAGGGTGAGGGTTAGGGTTAGGGTTAGAGTACGGTTAGGGTTAGGGTTAGGTTTAGAGTACGGGTTAGGTTTAGTGTTAGGGTTAGGGTAAGGGTTAGGGTTAGGGTTAGGGTTAGGGTTAGGGTTAGGGTTACAGTACGGGGTAGGGTTAGTGTTAGTGTTAGGGTTAGGGTTAGTGTTAGGGTAGGGGTTAGGTATAGGGTACTGGTTAGGGTTAGGTTTAGGGTTAGGGTTAGGGTTAGGGTTAAAGTACGGGGTAGGTTTAGTGTTAGGGTTAGGGTTAGGGTTAATGTAAGGGTTAGGCTTAGGGTTAGGTTTAGGGTTAGGATACTGGTTAGGGTTAGGTTCAGGGTACGGAATAGGGTTAGCGTACAGGTTAAGTTTAGGGTAGGGTTAGGTTTAGGTTACGGGTTAGGGTTAGGGTACGGGTTAGGGTTAGGTTTAGGTTTAGGGTTAGGGTTAGGGTTAAAGTACAGTGTAGGGTTAGTGTTAGGGTTAAGGTTAGGGTTAATGTCCGGATTAGGCTTAGGGTTAGATTTAGGATTAGGATACGGTTTAGGTTAGGTTCAGGGTACGGGATAGGGTTAGCATACGGGTTAACTTTAGGGTTAGGGTTAGGTTTAGGTTACGGGTTAGGGTTAGGGTACGGGTTAGGGTTAGCTTTAGGGTCCAGGTTAGGGTTATGGTTAGGGTTAGTGTAAGGGTTAGGGTTAGGTTTAGGGTCAGGGTTAGGTTTAGGGTTATTGTTAGAGTATGGGTTAGGGTTAGGGTTGGGGTTAGGGTATGGGTTAGTTTTAGGGTTAGGGTACAGGTTAGTGTTATGGTTAAGTTTAGGGTTAGGGTTAGGGTATGGGTTACGGTTAGGTTACGGTTAAGGGTTATGGATTGGGTTAGGGTTAGGGTTAAGTTTAAGGTGCGGGTTAGGGTTAGGGTTAGAGTTAGAGTACGGGTTTCGGTTAGTGTTAGGGTACGTGGTAGGTTTACCATTTGGGTACGGGTTAGGGTAAGGGTTAGGGTTAGGTTTAGGGTTAGTGTTGGGGTTACGTTACGGGTTAGGGTTAAGGTTATGGTATGGGATATGGTTAGTGTACATGTTAGGTCTAGGGTTAGTGTTAGGTTTAGTGTGCGGGTTAGGGTTAGGGTTAGGGTTAGGGTACGAGTTAGGGATAGGGTACGGGTTTGGGTTAAGTTTACTTTTGGGTTAGGGTTAGGGTTAGGGTTAAAGTACAGAGTAGGTTTAGTGTTAGGGTTAGGGTTAGGGTTAATGTACGGGTTAGGCTTAGGGTTAGGTTTCGGGTTAGGATACGGGTTAAGGTTAGGTTCAGGGTACAGGATAGGGATAGCGTACGGATTAAGTTTAGGGTTAGGGTTAGGTTTAGGTTTAGGGTGCGGGTTAGGCTTAGGGTTAGGTTTAGGGTTAGCGCTAAGGTATGGGTTAGGGTTACTGTTAGGGTTTGTATACGGGTTAGGGTTAGGGTTAGGGTACGGGATAGGGTTGGGTACGGGTTAGGTCAAGGGTTAGGGTTAGGTTTAGGGTATGGGTTAGGTTTAGGGTTAAGGTTTGGGTTAAAGTATGGGTTAGGTTTAGGGTACGGGTTAGGGTTAGGGTTATGGTCAGGGTTAAGGTTATGGTTAGGGTACGAGTTAGGGTTAGGGTTAGGTTACGTGTTAGGGTTAGGGTTAGGGTTACGGTACGGGTTAGGGTTACAGTACGGGTTAGGGTTAGGGTGAGGCTTAGGGTTAGTGTTAGAGTAGGGTTAGGGTTCGGGTTAGGGTTAGAGTACGGGTTAGGGTTATTGTTAGGGTTAAGTTAAGGTTAGGGTTAGTGTTCGGGTTAGGGTTAGATTACGGGGTAGGGTTAGTGTTAGGGTTAGGGATAGGGTTAGTGTTAGGGTACGGGTTAGGGTTAGTGTTAGGTTTAGGGTTAGGGTACGATGTAGGGTTAGTGTTAGGGTTAGGGCTTGGGTTAATGTACGGGTTAGGCTTAGGGGTAGGTTTAGGGTTAGGATACGGGTTAGTGTTAGGTTTAGGGTACGGGATAGGTTAATCGTACGGGTTAAGTTTAGGGTTAGGTTTAGGTTTACGTTACGGTTTAGGGTTAGGGTTCGGGTTAAGGTTAGGTTTAGGGTGCGGGTTAGGGTTAGCGTTAGGATTAGTGTAAGGGTTAGGGTTAGGTTTAGGGTCAGGGTTAGGGTTAGGGTTAGTGTTAGGGTACAGGTTAGGGTTACGGTGGGGGTTAGGGTACGGGTTAGTTTTAGGTTTAGGGTATGGGTTAGGGTTACGGTTAAGGTCAGGATTAGGGTTAGGGTATGGGTTAGGGTTAGGGTTAGCGTACGTGTTAGGGATAGGGTTTGGGTACGATTTAGGGTTACGTTTAGGTTTAGGGTCCGGTTTATGTTTAGGGTTAGTGTAAGGGTTGGCGCTAGGGTATGGTTTAGGGTTACTATTAGGGTTTGGGTACGGGTTAGGGTTAGGGTTAGGGTACGGGATAGGCTTGGGTAAGGGTTAGGTCATGGGTTAGGGTTAGATTTAGGGTTAGGGTTAGGGTATGGGTTATTTTTAGGGTACGGGTTAAGGTTAGGTTTAGGGTCAGGTTTAGGGTTAGGGTTAGGGTTCGAGTCAGGGTTAGGGTTAGGTTTAGGGCATGGGTTAGGGTTAGGGTTATGGGTAGGGGTAGGGTTAGAGTACGGGGTAGGGTTAGTATTAGGGTTAGGGTTAGGTTTAATGTACGGGTTAGGCTTAGGATTAGGTTAGCGTTAGGATACGGGTTAGAGTTAGGTTTAGGGTGTGGGTTGGGTTAGGGTTAGGGTTAGTGTAAGGGTTAGGATTAGGTTTATGGTCAGGGTTAGGGTTTGGGTTAGTGTTAGGGTACAGGTTAGGGTTAGGGTTGGGGTTAGTGTACGGTTTAGTTTTAGGTTTTGGGTATGGATTAGGGTTATGTTTAAGGTTAGGGTTAGGGTTAGGTTATGAGTTAGGGTTAGGTTACGGTTAAGGGTTATGGTTTGCGTTAGGGTTAGAGTTAAATTTAGGGTGCGGTTTAGGGTTAGGGTTATGGTTAGAGTACGGGTTTGGGTTAGTGTTAGGGTATGGGTTAGGTTTACCGTTTGGGTACGGGTTAGGGTTAGGCTTAGTGTTAGGGGTTGGGTTAGATTTAGGATTAGGCCACGGGTAGGGTTAGGGTACGGGTTAGGGTTAGGGTTAACGTTCGGGTTAGGGTTAGTGTACGGGTTAGGGTTAGGGTTAGGTTTAGTGTTAGGGTCACGGTACGGGTTAGGGTTAAGGTTAGGGTACAGGATAGGGTTTGTGTACGTGTTAGATCTAGGGTTAGGGTTAGCTTCAGTGTGCGGGTTAGGGTTAGAGTTAGGGTTAGGGTTAGGGTTAGGGTTAGGGTTAGGGTTAGTGTTAGGGTATGGGTTAGGGTTACAGTGAGGGTTTTGTTACGGGTTAGGTTTAGGGTTAGGGTATGGGTTAGGGTTACGGTTAAGGTTAGGATTAGGGTTAGGGTATGGGTTAGGGTTAGGGTATGGGTTAGGATTAGCGTACATGTTAGGGTTAGGGTTTGGGTACGGGTTAGGGTTACGTTTGGGGTTAGGGTACGGTAAGGTTTAGGGTTAGGGTAAGGGTTAGCTCTAGGGTATGGTTTACGGTTACTCTTAGGGTTTGGAAATGGTTTAGAGTTAGGGTATGGGATAGGGTTGGGTACTGGTTAGGTCAAGGGTTAGGGTTAGGTTTAGGGTACGGGTTAGGGTTAGGGTTAGGTTTAGGTTTAGGGTTAGGGTATGGGTTAGGTTTAGGGTACGGGTTAAGGTTAGGGTTAGGGTCAGGTTTAGGGTTAGGGTTAGGGTAAGAGTCAGGGTTAGGGTTAGGATTAGGGCATGGGTTAGGGTTAGAGTTAGGGTTAGGGGTAGGGTTAGAGTACGGGGTAGGGTTAGTATTAGGGTTAGGGTTAGGGTTAATGTACCGGTTAGGCTTAGGGTTAGGTTAGGGTTAGGATACGGGTTAGGGTTAGGTTTAGGGTGCGGTTTGGGTTAGGGTTAGGGTTAGTGTTAGGGTACGGGTTACGGATAGGGTACGGGTTAGGGTTAGGTTTAGGGTTAGGGTGAGGGTTAGGGTCAGTATTTGGATACGGTTTTGGGTTAGGTTCAGTTTACGGGATAGGGTTAGCATACAGGTTAACTTTAGGGTTAGGGTTAGGTTTAGGTTACGGGTTAGGGGTAGGGTACGTCTTAGGGTTAGGTTTAGGGTCCCGGTTAGGGTTCAGGTTAGGGTTAGTGTAAGGGTTAGGGTTAGGTTTATGGTCAGGGTTAGGGTTAGGTTTAGTGTTAGAGTATGGGTTAGGGTTAGTGTTGGGGTTAGGGTACGGGTTAGTTTTAGGGTTAGGGTACAGGTTAGGGTTATGTTTAAGGTTAGGGTTAGGGTTAGGGTATGGGTTACGGTTAGTTTACGGTTAAGGGTCATGGAATGGGTTAGGGTTAGGGTTAAGTTTAAGGTGCGGGTTAGGGTTAGGGTTAGGGTTAGAATACGGGTTTGGGTAGTGTTAGGGTACGGGTTAGGTTTAACATTTGGGTACGGATTAGGGTAAGGGTTAGGGTTAGTGTTAGGGGTTAGGGTTAGAGTTAGGGTTAGGCTACGGGTAGGGTTAGTGTAGGGGTATGGGTTAGGGTTAGGGTTAGGGTTAGGGTTAGGGTTATGGTAGGGGTAAGGGTTAAGGTTACGGTATGGGATAGGGTTAGTGTATGTTTTAGGTCAAGGGTTAGTGTTAGGTTTAGTGTGCGGGTTAGGGTTAGGGTTAGGGTTAGTGTTAGGGTACGAGTTAGAGATAGGGTACGTGTTAGGGTTAAATTTAGGTTTTGGGTTAGGGTTAGGGTTAGGGTTAAAGTACGGGGTAGGTTTAGTGTTAGGTTTAGGGTTAGGGTTAATGTACGGGTTAGCCTTAGGGTTAGGTTTAGGGTTAGGATACGGGTTAGGGTTAGGTTCAGGGTACGGGATAGGGTTAGCGTACGGGTTAAGTTTAGGGTTAGGGTTAGGTTTAGGTTTAGGGTGCGGGTTAGGCTTAAGGTTAGGGTTAGGGTTAGTGCTAGGTTATGGTTTAGGGTTACTGTTAGGTTTTGGGTACGGGGTAGGTTTAGGTTTAGGGTACGGGATAGGGTTGGGTACAAGTTAGGTCAAGGATTAGGGTTAGGTTTAGGGTACGGGTTAGGGTTAGGGTTAGGGTTAAAGTATGGGTTAGATATGGGGTACGGTTTAGGGTTAGGCTTATGGTCAGGGTTAGGGTTAGGGTTAGGGTATGATTTAGGGTTAGGGTTAGGGTATGGGTTAGGGTTAGGGTTAGAGTATGTTTAGCGTTAGTGTTAGGGTTAGAGTACGGGTTAGGTTTAGAGTTAGGTTTAGGGTAACGTTAGGGTTAGGGTTAGGGTTAGGGTTAGAGTCCGGGGTAGGATTAGTGTTAGGGTTAGGGTTAGGGTTAGTGTTAGGGTACGGGTTAGGGTTAGGGTTAGGGTACGGGGGAGGGTTAGTGTTAGGGTTAGGGTTTGGGTTAATGTACGGTTTAGGCTTAGGGTTAGGTTTAGGGTTAGGATACGGGTTAGTTAGGTTTAGGGTACGGGATAGGTTTATTGTACGGGTTAAGTTTATGGTTAGGGTTAGGTTTACGTTACGGTTTAGGGTTAGGGTACGAGTTAGGGTTAGGTTTAGCATGCTCTTTAGGGTTAGGGTTAGGATTAGTGTAAGGGTTAAGGTTAGGTTTAGGGTCAGGGTTAGGATTAGGGTTAGTGTTAGAGTTACGGTGGGGGTTAGGGTACAGGTTAGGTTTAGGGTTAGGTTATGTGTTAGGGTTATGGTTAAGGGTAGGATTAGGGTTAGGGTATGGGTTAGGGTTAGGGTTAGTTAGGGTTAGCGTACGTGTTAGGGTTAGGGTTTGGGTACGGGTTAGGGTTACGTTTAGGGTTAGGGTACGGTTTAGGTTTAGGGTTAGGGTAAGGGTTAGAGCTAGGGTATGGTTTAGGGTTACTGTTAGGGTTTGGGTATGGGTTAGGGTTAGGGTTAGGGTGAGGGTACGGGGGAGGGTTAGTGTTAGGGTTAGGGTTTGGGTTAATGTACGGTTTAGGCTTAGGGTTAGGTTTAGGGTTAGGATACGGGTTAGTGTTAGGTTTAGGGTACGGGATAGGTTTATCGTACGGTTAAGTTTAGGGTTAGGGTTAGGTTTACGTTACGGTTTAGGGTTAGGGTACGGGTTAGGGTTAGGTTAGGGTGCGGGTTAGGTTTAGGGTTAGGATTAGTATAAGGGTTAAGGTTAGGTTTAGGGTCAGGGTTAGGATTAGGGTTAGTGTTAGCGTACGGGTTAGGGTTACATTTAGGGTTAGGGTACGGTTTAGGTTTAGGGTTAGGGTAAGGGTTAGAGCTAGAGTATGTTTTAGGGTTACTGTTAGTGTTTGGTTACGGGTTAGGGATAGGGTTAGGGTAGGGAATAGGGTTGGGTACGGGTTAGGTCAAGGGTTTGGATTAGGTTTAGGGTACGGGTTAAGGTTAGGGTTAGGGTCAGGTTTAGGGTTAGGGTTAGGGTCCGAGTCAGGGTTAGGGTTAGGTTTAGGGCATGGGTTAGGGTTAGGGTTAGGGTTAGGGGTAGGGTTAGAGTACGGGGTAGGGTTAGTATTAGGGTTAGGGTTAGGGTTAATGTACGGGTTAGGCTTAGGGTTAGGTTAGGGTTAGGATACGGGTTAGGGTTAGGTTTAGGGTGCGGGTTGGTTTAGTGTTAGGGTTAGTGTAAGGGTTAGGGTTAGGTTTAGGGTCAGGGTTAGGGTTTGGGTTAGTGTTAGGGTATGGGTTAGGGTTAGGGTTGGGTTTAGGGTATGGGTTAGTTTTAGGTTTTGGGTGCGGATTAGGGTTATGGTTTAGGTTAGGGTTAGGGTTAGGTTATGAGTTAGGGTTAGGTTACGGTTAAGGGTTATGGTTTGGGTTAGGGTTAGAGTTAAGTTTAGGTTGCGGGTTAGGGTTAGGGTTAGGGTTAGAGTACGGGTTTGGGTTAGTGTTAGGGTATGGGTTAGGTTTACCGTTTGGGTACGGGTTAGGGTTAGGCTTAGTGTTAGGAGTCGGGTTAGAGTTAGGATTAGGCCACGGGTAGGGTTAGGGTACGGGTTAGGTTTAGGGTTAAGGTTCGGTTTAGGGTTAGTGTACGGGTTAGGGTTAGGGTTAGGGTTAGGTTTAGTGTTAGGGTCACGGTACGGGTTAGGGTTAAGTTTAGGGTACAGGATAGGGTTAGTGTACGTGTTAGGTCTAGGGTTAGGGTTAGGTTCAGTGTGCGGGTTAGGGTTAAAGTTAGGGTTAGGGTTAGGGTTAGGATACGTGTTAGGGTTAGGGTTTGGGTACGGGCTAGGGTTAAGTTTAGGGTTAGGGTATGGGTTAGGTTTAGGGTTAGGGTTAGGGGACGGTTTAGGGTTAGGGTACAGATAGGGTTAGTGTTAGGTTCAGGGTTAGGGTTAGTTTTGGGGTTAGGGTTAGAGTACGGGGTAAGGTTAGTGTTATGGTTAGTCTTAGGGTTAGTGTTAGGGTACGGGTTACCGATAGGGTACGGGTTAGGGTTAGGTTTAGGGTTAGGGTTAGGGTTAGGGTAAGGATTAGGATACGGTTTAGGGTTAGGTTCAGGTTACGGGATAGGGTTAGCATACGGGTTAACTTTAGGGTTAGGGTTAGGTTTAGGTCCGTTTTAGGGGTAGGGTACGGGTTAGGGTTAGGTTTAGGGTTCGGGTTAGGGGTAGGGTTTGGGTTAGTGTAAGGGTTAGGTTTAGGTTTAGGGTCAGGGTTAGGGTTAGGGTTAGTGTTAGAGTATGTGTTAGGGTTAGGTTTGGGGTTAGGGTACGGGTTAGTTTGAGGGTTAGGGTACAGTTTAGGGTTATGTTTAAGGTTAGGGTTAGGGTTAGGGTATGGTTACGGTTAGTTTACGGTTAAGGGTTATGGATTGGGTTACGGTTAGGGTTAAGTTTAAGGTGCGGGTTAGGGTTAGGGTTAGGTTTAGGGTTAGAGTACGGGTTTGAGTTAGTGTTAGGGTACGGGTTAGGTTTAACATTTGGGTACGGGTTAGGGTAAGGGTAAGGGTTAGGGTTAGTGTTAGGGGTTAGGGTTAGAGTTAGGGTTAGGCTATGGGTAGGGTTAGTGTACGGGTACGGGTTAGGGTTAGGGTTAGGGTTACAGTAGGGTTAAGGTTAAGTTATGGGATAGTGTTAGTGTATGTGTTAGGTCTAGGGTTAGTGTTAGGTTTAGTGTGCGGGTTAGGGTTAGGGTTAGGGTTAGGGTTAGGGTACGAGTTAGGGATAGGGTACGGGTTAGGGTTAAGTTTAGGTTTTGGGTTAGGGTTAGGGTAGGGTTAAAGTATGGGGTAGGTTTAGTGTTAGTGTTAGGGTTAGGGTTAATGTACGGGGTAGCCTTAGGGTTAGGTTTAGGGTTAGGATACGGGTTAGGGTTAGGTTCAGGGTACGGGGTAGGGTTAGCGTACGGGTTAAGTTTAGGGTTAGGGTTAGGTTTAGGTTTAGGGTGCGGGTTAGGCTTAATGTTAGGGTTAGGGTTAGCGCTAGGGTATGGGTTATGGTTACTGATAGGTTTTGGGTACGGGTTAGGGTTAGGGTTAGGGTACGGTTAGGGTTGGGTATGGGTTAGGTCAAGTGTTAGGGTTAGGTTTAGGGTACGTGTTGGGTCAGGGTTAGGGTTAAAGTATGGGTTAGGTTTAGGGTACGGGTTAGGGTTAGGCTTATGGTCAGGGTTAGGGTTAGGATTAGGGTACGAGTTAGGGTTAGGGTTAGGGTACGGGTTAGGGTTAGGGTTACGGTACGGGTTAGGGTTACAGTACGGGTTAGGGTTAGGGTGAGGCTTAGGGTTAGGGTTAGAGTACGGTTAGGGTTAGGGTTAGGGTTAGAGTACGGGTTAGATTTAGTGTTAGGGTTAGTGTAAGGTTACGGTTAGGGTAGGGTTAGTCTTAGAGTACGGGGTTGGGTTAGTGTTAGGGTAGGGTTAGGGTTAGTGTTAGGGTACGTGTTAGGGTTAAGGTTAGCGTTAGGGTTAGGGTATGGGGGAGGATTAGTGTTAGGGTTAGGCTTTGGGTTAATGTACAGTTTAGGCTTAGGGTTAGGTTTAGGGTTAGGATACGGGTTAGTGTTATGTTTATGGTACAGGATAGGTTTATCGTATGGGTTAAAATTAGGGTTAGGGTTAGGTTTACGTTACAGTTTAGGGTTAGGGTACGGGTTAGGGTTAGGTTTAGTGTGCGGGTTATGGTTAGGATTAGTGTAAGGGTTAGGGTTAGGTTTAGGTTCAGGGTTAGGATTAGGGTTAGTGTTAGGGTACGGGTTAGGGTTACCGTGGGGGTTAGGGTACGGGTTAGGTTTAGGGTTAGGGTATGGTTTAGGGTTATGGTTAAGGTTAGGATTAGGGTTAGTGTATGGGTTAGGGTTAGGGTTAGGTTTAGGGTTAGGGTTAGCGTACGTGTTAGGGTTAGGGTTTGGGTACGGGTTAGGGTTACATTTAGGGTTAGGGTACGGTTTAGGTTTAGGGTTAGGGTAAGGGTTAGAACTAGGGTATGGTTTAGGGTTACTGTTAGGGTTTGGGTACTGGTTAGGGTTAGGGTTAGGGTACGGGATAGGGTTGGGTACAGGTTAGGTCAAGGGTTTGGGTTAGGTTTAGGGTATGGGTTAGGTTTAAGGTTAGGTTTAAGGTTAGGGTTAGGGTATGGGTTAGGTTTAGGGTACAGGTTAAGGTTAGGGTTAAGGTCAGGTTTAGGGTTAGGGTTAGGGTACGAGTCAGGGTTAGGGTTAGGTTTAGGGCATGGGTTAGGGTTAGGGTTAGAGGTAGGGGTAGGGTTAGAGTACGGGGTAGGGTTAGTATTAGAGTCAGGGTTAGTGTTAATGTAGGGGTAAGGCTTAGGGTTAGGTTAGGGTTAGGATACGGGTTAGGTTTAGGTTTAGGGTACGGGTTGGGTTAGGGTTAGGGCTAGTGTAAGGGTTAGGGTTAGGTTTAGGGTCAGGGTTAGGGTTTTGGTTAGTGTTAGTGTACGGGTTAGGGTTAGGGTTGAGTTTCAGGTACGGGTTAGTTTTAGGTTTTGGGTACGGATTAGGGTTATGGTTTAGGTTAGGTTTAGGGTTAGGTTATGAGTTAGGGTTAGGTTACGGTTAAAGGTTATGCTTTGGGTTAGGGTTAGAGTTAAGTTTAGGTTGCGGGTTAGGGTTAGGGTTAGGGTTAGAGTACGGTTTGGGTTAGTGTTAGGGTACGAGTTAGGTTTACCGTTTGGTTACAGGTTAGGCTTAGTATTAGGGGTTGGGTTAGAGTTAGGATTAGGCTACGGGTAGGGTTAGGGTACGGGTTAGGGTTAGGGTTAAGGTTCGGGTTAGGGTTAGTGTACGGGTTAGGGGTAGGGTTCGTGTTAGAATATGGGTTAGGGTTAGAGTACAGGTTAGGGTTAGGTTTAGGATGAGGGTTACGTTAGAGTACAGGTTAGGGTTAGTGTTAGGGTTAGGGTTATGGTTAGTGTACAGATCATGTTAGGGTTAGGGCTAGGGTTAGGGTACGGGTTAGAGTTAGGTTTAGGGTACGGTATAGGGTTATCGTACGGGTTAAGTTTAGGGTTAGGGTAAGGTTTAGGTTATGGGTTAGGGTTAGGTAAGTGTTAGGTTTAGGTTTAGGTGAGGGTTAGGGTTAGGGTTAGGGTACGGGTTAGGTTTAGGTTTAGGGTCACGGTTAGCGTTAGGGATAGGGTTATGAGACGGGTTAGGGTTAGGGTTGGAGTTAGGGTACAGGTTAGTTTTAGGGTTAGGGTACGGGTCAGGGTTACGTTTAAGGTTAGGGTTATGGTTAGGGTATAGGTTAGGGTTAGGGTACGGGTAAGGGTTATGGTTAGGGTTAGGGTTAGGTTTAGGTTTAGGGTGTGGGTTAGGTTTAGGGTTAGGGTTAGGGTTAGGTTTAGCACTAGGGTATGGGTTAGGGTTACTGTTAGTGTTTGGGTACGGGTTAGGGTTAGGGTTAGGGTACGGGATAGGTTTGGATACGGGTTAGGTCAAGGGTTAGGGTTAGGTTTAGGGTACGGGTTAGGGTTAGGTTTAGGTCAAGGGTTAGTGTTAGTCTTAGAGTACGGGTTAGGGTTAGGTTTAGGGTCAGGGTTAAGGTTAGGGTTAGGGTACAGGTACGGGTTAGGGTTAGGGTTTGAGTACGGGTTTGGGTTAGTTTTAGGGTACGGGTTAGATTTACCGTTAGGGTAAGTGTTAGGGTTAGGGGTAGGGTTTAGGGGTAGGGTTAGGGTTAGGCTACGGTTAGTGTTAGTGTACGGGTTAGGGTTAGGGTTAGGGTTCGGGTTACAGTTAGTGTACGGGTTAGGGTTCGGTTTAGGGTTAGGTTTAGGGTTAGGATTAGTGTTAGGGTTACGGTACGGGTTGGGTTAAAGTTACAGTACGGGATAGGGTAGTGTACCTGTTAGGTCTAGGGTTAGGTTTAGGTTTAGTGTGCTGGTTAGGATTAGGGTTAGTGTTAGAGTTAGGGTTAACGTACGTGTTAGGTTTAGGGTTTGGGTATGGGTTAGGTTTATGTTTAGGGTTAGGTTACGGGTTAGGGTTAGGGTTAGGGTTAGGGTTAGGTTTAGAGTACGGGGAAGGGTTAGTGTTAGGGTTAGGGTTAGGGTTAATGTACGGGTTAGGCTTAGGGTTAGGTTTTGGTTTAGGTAAGAGTTAGGGTTAGGTTTAGGGTACGGGATAGGGTTAGCATACGAGTTAAGTTTAGGGTTAGGGTTAGGTTTAGGTTACTGGTTAGTGTTAGGGTACGGGTTAGGATTAGGGTACGGGTTAGGGTTAGGTTTAGGGTGTGGGTTAGGTTTAGGGTTAGGGTTAGTGTAAGGGTTAGGGTTAGGTTTAGGGTCAGGGTTATGGTTAGGGTTAGTGTTAGGGTACGGGTTAGGGTTAGGTTTAGGGTTAGGGTGAGGTTTAGAGTACGGGTTAGGGTTAGTGTTAGTGTAGGGTTAGTGTACGGATAGGGTTAGGCTTAGGGTTATTGTTAGGATAAGAGTTAGGGTTAGGTTTAGGGTACAGGATAGGGTTAGCGTACGGGTTAAGTTTAGGGTTAGGGTTAGGTTTAGGTTATGGGTTAGGTTTAGGGTACGGGTTAAGGTTAGGGTACGGGTTAGGGTTAGGTTTAGGGTCAGGGTTAGGGTTAGGGATAGGGTCATGGTACGGTTTAGGGTTATGGTTGTTGTTAGGGTACGGGTTAGTTTTAGGTTTAGAGGACGGGTAGGGTTACGGTTAAAGTTAGGGTTAGTGTTAGGGTATGGGTTAGGGTTAGGGTACGGGTAAGGGTTATGGTTAGGGTTAGGGTTACGTTTAGGATTAGGGTGCGGGTTAGGCTTAGGGTTAGAGTTAGGGTTAGCGCTAGGGTATGGGTGGTGTCTGTTAGGGTTTGGGTACGGGTTAGGGTTAGGTTTAGGGTATGAGATAGGGTTGGGTACGGGTTAGGTCAAGGGTTAGGGTTAGGTTTAGGGTACGGGTTAGGTTTAGGGTTAGGTTTAGGGTTAGGATAAGAGTTAGGGTTAGGTTTAGGGTACGGGATAGGGTTAGCGTACGGGTTAAGTTTAGTGTTAGGGTTAGGTTTAGGTTATGGGTTAGGGTTAGGGTGTGTGTATGGGTTAGGGTTAGGTTTAGGGTGCGGGTTAGGGTTAGGGTTAGGGCTAGTGTAAGGGTTAGGGTTAGGTTTAGGGTCAGGGGTAGGGATAGGGTTAGTGTTAGGGTACGGGTTAGTTTTAGGGTTAGGGTACGGGTTAGGGATAGGTTTAGGTTTAGGGTGAGGTTTAGAGTATGGGTTAGGGTTAGTGTTAGTGTAGGGTTATTGTACGGATAGGGTTAGGGTTAGGGTTAGGGTTAGGGTTAGGGTTAGGGTTAGGATAGGAGTTAGGGTTAGGTTTAGAGTAGAAGATAGGGTTAGCGTACGGGTTAAGTTTAGGGTTAGAGTTAGGTTTAGGTTACGGTTTAGGGTTAGCGTGTGTGTACGGGTTAGGGTTAGGTTTAGGGTGCGGGTTAGGGTTAGGGTTAGGGTTAGTGTAAGGGTTAGGGTTAGGTTTAGGGTCAGGGTTAGGGTTAGGGTTAGTGTTAGGGTACGGGTTAGTTTTAGGCTTAGTGTACGGGTTAGGGTTAGGTTTAGGGTTAGGGTGAGGTTTAGAGTACAGGTTAGGTTTAGTGTTAGTGTTAGGGTTATGGTTAGTGTACGGATAGGGTTAGGGTTAGGGTTAGGGTTAGGGTTAGGGTACGGTTTAGGGTTAGGTTTAGGGTACGGGATAGGGTTAGTGTACACCTTAATTTTAGGGTTAGGGTTAGGTTCAAGTTATGGGTTGGGGTTAGGGTACGGGTTAGGCTTAGGTTTATGTGCGGGTTAGTGTTAGAGTACGGGTTAGGGTTAAGTTTAGGGTCAGGGTTATGGTTAGGGATATGGTCATGCTACGGTTTAGGGTTAGGGTTGGGGTTAGGGTACGGGTTAGTTTTAGGGTTAGGGTACGAGTTAGTGTTACGTTTAAACTTAGGGTAGTGTTACGGTATGGGTTAGGGTTAGGGTACGGGTAAGGGTTATGGTTAGGTTTAGGGTTACGTTTAGGTTTAGGGTGCGGGTTAGGCTTAGGGTTAGGGTTAGGGTTAGGTCTAGGCCATGGGTTAGTGTTACTGTTAGGTTTTGGGTACGTGTTAGGGTTAGGTTTAGGGTACGAGATAGGTTTGGGTTCGGGTTACGTCAAGGGTGAGGTTTAGGTTTAGGGTACGGGTTAGGGATAGGGTTAGGATTAGGTTTAGGGTTAGGGTATGGGTTAGGTTTAGGGTACGGGTTAGGGTAAGAGCTAGCATCAGGGTTAGTGTTAGGGTTAGGGTATGAGTTAGGGTTAGGGTTAGGTTTAGGGTACGGGTTAGGGTTAGGGTTAGGTTTAGGATACAGTTTAGGTTAGGATACGGGTTAGGGTTAGGGTCAGGTTTAGGGTTAGGGTACGAGTTAGGGTTAGGGGTAGGGAACGGGTTAGGTTTAGGGTTATGTTACGGTTTAGGGATACAGTATGGGATAGGGTTAGTATGAGGCTTAGGGTTAGGTTTAGAGTACGGTTAGGTTTAGGGTTAGAGTACGGGTTAGGGTTAGTGTTAGGTTTAGGGAAAGGGTTAGTTTAGGGGTAGGGCACGGGTTAGGGTTAGGGTTAGGGTTAGGGTTAGGGTTCAAGTACGGGGTAGGGTTAGTGTTAGGGTTAGGGTTAGGGTTAGAGTACGGGTTAGGGTTTGTGTTAGGGTTAGGTTTAGTGTTAGGTGTAGGGTTAGAGTACGGGTTAGGGTTAGTGTTAGTGTTAGGGTTAGGGTAAGGGTTAGTGTACGGATAGGGTTAGGGTTACGGTTAGGGTTAGGCTACAGGATAGGGTTAGGTTTAGGATACGGGATAGGATTAGCGTACAGGTTAAGTTTAGGGTTAGGGTTAGGTTTAGGTTACGGGTTTGGGTTAGGGAATGGGTTAGGATTAGTTTTAGGTGTGGATTAGGGTTAGGGTTAGGGTTAGAGTTTGGGTTATGGTTAGGTTTAGGGTAAGGGTTAGGGTTAGGGATAGGGTTATGGTACAGTTTAGGGTTAGGTTTGGGGTTAGGGTACAGGTTACTTTTAGGGTTAGGGTACGGGTCAGGGTTACGGTTAAGGTTAGGGTTAGTTTTAGGGTTAGGGTTAGGGTATGGGTTAGGTTTAGAGTACGGGTTAGGGTTAGGGTTAGGGTCAGGGTTAGGTTTAGGGTTAGGGTACGAGTTAGGGTTAGGGTTACATTTAGGGTACGGTTTAGGGTTAGGGTTAGGGTTAGGGTACGAGTTACGGTTAGGGATAGGGTACGGGTTAGAGTTAGGCTTATGTTACGGGTTAGGGTTACAGTACGGGTTAGGAATAGGGTGATTGTTAGGGTTAGGTTTAGAGTGTGGTTAGGGTTAGGGTTAGGGTTATGGTTAGAATATGGTTTAGGGTTAGTGGTAGGTTTAGGGAAAGGGTTAGGGTTAGGGTTAGGGTACGGGTTAGAGTTAGGGTTAGGGTTAGATTTAGGGTACGGGTTAGGGTTAGGTTTAGGGTATGGCCTAAGGTTAGCGTACGGGTTAAGATTAGGTTTAGGGTTAGGTTTAGTTTACGGGTTAGGGTTACGGTACGGGTTAGGGTTAGGTTTAGGTGAGGGTTATGGTTATGGTTAGGGTTAGGGTTAGGGTTAGTTTTAGGGTTGGGTTACGGGTCAGTGTTACCGTTAAGGTTAGGGTTAGGGTTAGGATATGTGTTAGTGTTAGGGTACGGTTAAGGGTTATGGTTAGGGTTAGGGTTAGGTTTAGGTTTAGGGTGCGGTTTAGGGTTAGGGTTTGGGTTAGTGCTAGGCTATGGTTTAGGGTTATGGTTAGGGTTTTGGTACGGTTTAGGGTTAAGGTTAGGTTGCAGGATAGGGTTGGGTACGGGTTGGGTCAAGGGTTACGGTTAGGTTTAGGGTACGGTTAAGTGTTAGGGTTAGCATCAGGGTAGGGTTACGGTTAGGGTTAGTGTTAGGGTACTGGTTAGGGTTAGGGTGAGGGTTAGGGTACGGTTTAGGTAAGGGTATATGTTAGGGTATGGGTACGAATTAGGGTTAGGGTTAGGGTACGGGTTAGTGTTAGGGTTAGAGTACAGGGTAGGTTTAGTGTTCAGTTTAGGGTTAGGGTTAATGTACGGGTTAGTCTTAGGGTTAGGTTTAGGTTTAGTATACGGGTTAGGGTTAGGTTTAGGGTACGGGATAGGGTTAGGGTACGGGTTAAGTTTAGGTTTAGGGTTAGGTTTAAGTTACGGGTTAGCGTTATGGTTAGGATTAGTGTAAGGGTTAGTGTTAGGTTTACGGTCAGGGTTAGGGTTAGGGTTAGTGTTAGGGTACGGGTTAGTGTTAGGGTTGGGGTTAGGGTACGGGTTAGTTTTAGGGTTTTGGTACGGGTTAGGGTTACGGTTAAGGTTAGGGTTAGGTTTAGGGTATGGGTTAGGGTTAGATTACGGTTAAGGGTTTTGGTTTGGGTTAGGGTTCAGGTTAAGTTTAGGGTGCGGATTAGGGTTAGGTTTTGTTTTAGGGTTATGTTTAGAACACGGGTTTGGGTTAGTGTAGGTTACGGGTTAGGTTTACCGTTTGGGTACGGGTTACGGTCAGAGTTAGGTTTAGGGTTAGGGGTTAGGATTAGAGTTAGGATTAGGCTACAGTTAGGGTTAGGGTACGTGTTAGGGTTAGGATTAGGGTTCGGGTTAGGGTTAGTGTACGGTTTAGGTTTAGATTTAGGGTTAGGATTAATGTTAGGGTTACGATATGGGTTAGGGTTAAGTTTGGGGGATGGGATAGGGTTAGTGTACTTGTTAGGTCTAGGGTTATGTTTAGGTTTAGTGTGCGGGTTATGGTTAGGGTTAGGGTATGTGTTACGGTTAGGATTTGGGTACGGGATAGTGTTACGTTTAGGGTTAATGTACGGGTTAGGTTTAGGGTTAGGGTTAGGGTACGGTTAGAGTTTGGGTACGGGTTAGGGTTAGGGTTAGGTCAGGGTTAGGGTTAGGGTTAGAGTTAGGGTACGGTTTAGGGTTACTGTACGGTTTAGGTTTAGGGTTAGGGTTAGGGTTAGTGTTAGGGTTACGATACGGGTTAGGGTTAAGGTTTTGGTATGGGATAGGGTTAGTGTACATGTTAGGTCTAGGGTTAGGTTTAGGTTTAGTGTGCGGGTTAGGGTTAGGGTTAGGGTATGTGTTACGGTTAGGGTTTGGGTACGGGTTTGCGTTACGTTTAGGGTTAGGTTACGGGTTATGTTTAGGGTTAGCGTTAGGGTTCGGTTTAGGGTTAGGGTACGGGTTAGGGTTAGGGTTAGGTCAGGGTTAGGGTTAGGGTTAGGGTTAGGGTACGGGTTAGGGTTAGAGTACGGGTTAGGGTAAGGTTTAGGGTTAGGGTTAGTGTTATAGTATGGGTTAGGGTTAGTGTTAGTGTTAGTGTTAGGGTTAGTGTACGGGTTAGGGTTAGGTTTAGGGTTAGTGTTAGGGTATGGGTTAGGCTTAGAGTATGGGTTAGGGTTAAAATTAGGGTCAAGGTTAGGGTTAGGGTTAGGGTACGAGTTAGAGTTAGGGTTAGGTTTAGGGTACGGGTTAGGGTTAGGATTAGGTTTAGGGTACGGTTTAGGTTTAGGGTACGGGTTACGGTTAGGGTTAGGGTCAGGTTTAGGGTTAGGGTTAGGGTACAATTTAGGTAAGGGTTAGGTAAAGGTTAGGGTTAGGGTACGGATTAGGGTTACAGTACGGGTCAGGGTTAGGGTGAGGGTTAGGGTTAGTGTATGGTTAGGGTTAGGGTTAGGGTTAGGGTTAGGGGTTAGGTTTAGAGTTATGGTTAGGCTATGGGTAGGGTTAGGGTATGGGTTAGGGTACGGGTTATGGTTCGGGTTAGGGTTAGTGTACGGTTTAGGGATTGGGGTAGGGTTAGGGTTAGGGTTAGTGTTAGGGTTACGGTACGGGTTAGGGTTAAGATTCCGGTACAGAATAGGGTTAGTGTATGTGTTAGATCTAGGGTTAGGTTTAGGTTTAGTGTGTGGTTTAGGGTTAGGGTTAGGGTTAGGATTAGGGTACGTGTTAGGGTTAGGGTTTGGGTACGGGTAAGGGTTACGTTTAGGATTAGGGTATGGGTTAGGGTTAGGTTTAGGGTTAGGTTTAGGGTTAGAGTATGGGTTAGGTTTAGTGTTAGGGTTAGCGTTAGTGTTACTGTGCGGATAGAGTTAGGGTTAGTGTTAAGTTACGGGTTAGGGTTAAGTTTAGGGTACGGGATAGGGTTAGTGTACGGGATATGTTTAGGGTTAGGGTGGTTTAGGGTACTATTTAGGGTTAGGGTTAGGGTACGGGTTTAGTGTTAGGGTTATATTACGGGTTAGGGTTACAGTACGGGTTAGTGTTAGGGTGAGGGTTAGGGTTACGGTTAGATTACGGTTAGGGTTAGGGTTAGGGTTATGTTACGGGTTAGGGTTAGTGTTAGGGTTAGGTTTAGGGTTAGGGTTAGGGTTAGGGTTAGGATTAGGTTTAGAGAACGGGGTAGGGTTAGTGTTAGGTTTAGGGTTAGGGTTAATGTACGGGTTAGGCTTAGGTTTAGGTTTAGGGTTAGGATAAGGCTTAGGGTTAGGTTTAGGGTACGGGAAGTGTTTGCGTACGGGTTAAGTTTAGGGTTAGGGTTAGGTTTAGGTTACGGGTTATGGTTAGGGTACGCGTTAGGGTTAGGTTTAGGGTGCGGGTTAGGGTTAGGGTGAGGGTTAGTGTAAGGGTAAGGGTTAGGTTTATGTTCAGGGTTAGGGTTAGGGTTAGTGTTAGTGTACGGGTTAGGGTTATGGTTAAGGTTGGGGTTAGAGTTAGGGTATGGATTAGGTTTGGTTGCGATTAAGAGTTATGCTTTGGGTAGGGTTAGGGTTAAGTTTCGGGTGCCGGTTAGGGTTAGGGTTAGGGTTAGAGTACGGGTTTGGGTTACTGTTAGGGTATGGGTTATGTTTACCATTTGGGTACGGGTTAGGGTAAGGGTTAGGTTTAGGGTTAGGGAACGGGTTATGGTTACTGTTAAAGTTAGGTTTAGGGTTAGGGTGTGGGTTTTGGGTTAGGGTACGGTTAAGGGTTATGGTTAGGGTTAGGGTTAAGTTTAGGTTGTGGTTTAGGGTTAGGGTTAGGGTTAGTGTTAGGGTTAGAGTACGGGTTTGGGTTAGTGTTAGGGTACGGGTTAGGTATACCATTTGGGCACGGGTTAGCGTAAGGGTTAGGGTTAGGGTTAGGGGTTAGGGTTAGAGTTAGAGTTAGGCTACGGGATAGTGTTAGAGTACAGGGTATGTTTAGGGTTAGGGTAAGGGTGAGGGTTAGGGTTATAGTACGGGTTAGGGTTAGAGTTAGGTTTAGGTTTAGGGTTAGAGTACGGGTTAGGGTTAGTGTTAGGGTTAGGGTTAGGTTTAGTGTAAGGATAGGGTTAGGGTTAGGGTTAGGATTAGGGTATGGCTTAGGGTTAGGTTTAGGGTACGGGCTAGTGTTAGCGCACGTGTCAAGTTTAGGTTTAGGGTTAGGTTTAGGATACGGGTTAGGGTTAGGGTTAGGGTTAGGGTTAGGGTACCGGTTAGGGTTAGGTTTAGGTGCGGGTTAGGGTTAGGGTAGGGTTAAGTTTACAGTTAGGGTTCGGTTTAGGGTTAGGTTTAGGGTCAGGGTTAGGGTTAGGGATAGGGTTATGGTACGGGTTAGGGTTAGGGTTGGGGTTAGGGTACGGGTTAGTTTTAGGGTTAGGGTACGGGTCAGGGTTACGGTTAAGTTTAGGGTTAGGGTTAGGATATGGGTTAGGGTTAGGGTACGGGTAAGGTTATGGTTAGAGTTAGGGTTAGGTTTAGGTTTAGGGTGCGGGTTAGGGTAGGGTTAGTGTTAGGTTTAGCGCTAGGGTATGGGTTAGGTTTACTGTTAGGGTTTGGGTACGGGTTAGTGTTAGGGTTAGGTACGGGATAGGGTTGGGTACGGGTTAGGTCAAGGGTTAGGTTTAGGGTTAGGGTATTTGTTAGGTTTAGGGTACGGGTTAGGTTTAGGGTTAGGGTTAGGGTACGGGTTAGTGTTAGGGTTAGTGTAGGAGTCCGGGGTAGGGTTAGTGTTAGGGTTAGGTTTAGGTTTAATGTACGGGTTAGGCTTAGGGTTAGGTTTAGGGTTAGGATACGGGTTAGGGTTAGGTTTAAGGTACAGGATAGGGTTAGCGTATGGGTTAAGTCTAGGGTTAGGGTCAGGTTTAGGTTACTGGTTAGGGTTAGTGTACGGGTTAGATTTAGGGTGAGTGTAGGAATCCGGGGTAGGGTTAGTGTTAGGTTTAGGGTTAGGGTTAATGTACGGTTTAGGCTTATGGTTAGCTTTAGGGTTAGAATACGAGTTAGGGTTAGGTTTAAGGTACGGGATAGGGTTAGGGTACGGGTTAAGTTTAGGCTTAGGGTTTGGTTTAGGTTACGGGTTAGGTTTAGGGTACGGGTTAGGGTTAGGTTTAGGATTAGTGTAAGGGTTAGGGTTAGGTTTAGGGTCAGGGTTAGGGTTAGGGTTAGTGTTAGGGTATGGGTTAGGGTACGGGTTAGTTTTAGGGTTAGGGTACGGGTTAGGGTTACGGATTAAGTTAGGGATAGGGTTAGGGTGTGGTTTAGGGTTAGGGTACGGTTAAGGGTTATGGTTAGTGTTAGGGTTAGGTTTAAGTTTAGGGTGCGGTTTAGGCTTAGGGTTAGGGTTAGGTTTAGAGTACGGGTTTGGGTTAGTGTTAGGGTACGGGTTAGGTTTACCGTTTGGGTACGGGTTAGGTTAAGTGTTAGTATTAGGTTTAGGGGTTAGGGTTAGAGATAGGGTTAGGCTATGGGATAGGGTTAGAGTACGGGTTAGAGTTAGGGTTAGGGTTAGGGTTAGGGTTATAGTACAGTTTAGGTTTAGAGTTAGGGTTATTTTAAGGGTTAGAGTACGGGTTAGGGTTAGGGTTAGTGTTAGGGTACGGGTTAGGGTTTGAGTTCGGGTTAGGGTTAGGTTTAGGGTTAGGGTTAGGGTTAGAGTACGGTTTAGTGTTAGTGTTAGGTTTAGGGTTATGGTTGGTTAGTGTACGGATAGGGTTAGGGTTAGGGTTAGGTTTAGGGTACGGGTTAGGGTTAGGTTTAGGGTACGGGATAGGGTTAGCGTATGGGTTAAGTTTAGGGTTTGGGTTAAGTTTAGGTTACGGGTTAGGGTTAGGGTACGGGTTAGTTTTAGGGTTAGGGTAAGGGTCAGTGTTATGGTACGGGTTAGGGTTAGAGTACGGGTTAGTGTTAGTGTTAGGGTTAGGGTTAGGGTTAGTGTACGGATAGGGTTAGGGTTAGTGTTAGGATTAGGGTACGTGTTAGGGTTAGTGTACGGGTTAGGTTTAGGGTTAGTGTTAGGGTTAGGGTTAGGTTTCGGGTAGGGTTAGGGTACGGGTTGGGGTTAGGGTTAGGGTTAGTGTTAGGGTTACGGTACGGGCTAGGGTTAATATTACGTTACGGGATAGGGTTAGTGTACGTGTTAGGTCTAGGGTTAGTGTTAGGTTTAGTGTGCGGTTTAGGGTTAGGTTTAGGGTTAGGGTACGTGTTAGGGATAGGGTACGGGTTAGGGTTAGGTTTAGGGTTAGTGTTATGGTTAGGGTTAGGGTTAATGTACGGGTTAGGCTTAGGGTTAGGTTAGGGTTAGGATACGGGTTAGGTTTAAGTTTAGGGTGCGGGTTGGGTTAGTGTTAGGGTTAGTGTAAGGGTTCGGGTTAGGTTTAGGGTTAGTGTTAGGGTCACGGTACGGGTTATGGTTAAGGTTAGGGTACGGGATAGGGTTAGTGTACGTGTTAGGTCTAGGGTTAGGTTTAGGTGAAGTGTGCGGTTTAAGGTTAGGGTTAGGATACGTGTTAGGGTTAGGGTTTGGGTACGGGCTAGGGTTAAGTTGAGGGTTAGGGTGTGGGTTAGGTTTAGGGTTAGGTTTTGGGTACGGTTTAGGGTTAGGGTATGGGATAGGGTTAGTGTTAGTGTCAGGGTTAGGGTTAGGTTTGGGGTCCGGGTTAGGGTTAGGGTTAGGGTTAGGGTTAGCGCTAGGGTATGGGTTAGCGTTACTGTTAGGTTTTGGGTACGAGTTAGGGTTAGGGTTAGGGTATGAGATAGGTTTGGGTACGGGTTAGGTCAAGGGTTAGGTTTAGGTTTAGGGTATGGGTTAGGGTTAGGGTTAGTTTTAGAGTTAGGGCTAGGGTGTGGGTTAGGCTTAGGGTACGGGTTATGGTTAGGGTTAGGGTCAGGGTTAGGGTTAGGGTTAGGGTACGAGTTAGGGTTAGGGTTAGGTTTAGGGTACGGGTGAGGGTTAGGGTTAGGGTTAAAATACGGGTTAGGTTTAGGGTACGTATTAGGGTTAGGGTTATGGTCCGGGTTAGGGTTAGGGTTAGGGTACGAGTTAGGGTTACGGTTAGGGTACGGGTTAGGGTTAGGGTTATGGTATGGGTTAAGGTTACAGTATGGGTTAGGGTTAGGGTGAGGGTTAGGGTTAGTTTTAGAGTACGGGTTAGGCTTAGGGTTAGATTTAGAGTTAGGATACGGTTTAGGGTTAGGTTCAGGGTACGTGATAGGTTTAGCGTACAGGTTAAGTTTAGGGTTAGGGTTAGGTTTAGGTTACGGGTTAGGGTTAGGTTTAGGGTTAGAGTTAGGGTTAGGATTAAAGTACAGGGTAGGGTTAGTGTTAGGTATAGGGTTAGGCTTAATGTACGGGTTAGGCTTAGGGTTAGATTTAGAGTTAGGATACGGTTTAGGGTTAGGTTGAGGGTACGGGATAGGGTTAGCATAAGGGTAACTTTAAGGTTAGGGTTAGGTTTAGGTTACGGGTTAGGGTTAGGGTACGGGTTAGGGTTAGGTTTAGGGTCCGGGTTAGGTTTAGGGTTAGGGTTAGTGTAAGGGTTAGTGTTAGGTTTAGGGTCAGGGTTAGGGTTATGGTTAGGTTTAGAGTACTGGTTAGGGTTAGGGTTGGGGTTTGTCTACGGGTTAGTTTTAGGGTTAGGGTACAAGTTAGGGTTATGGTTAAGTTTAGGGTTATGGTTAGAGTATGGGTTAGGGTTAGGTTACGGTTAAGGGTTATGGTTTGGGTTAGGGTTAGGGTTAAGTTTAAGGTGTGGGTTAGGGTTAGGGTTAGATTACAGGTTTGGGTTCGTGTTAGGGTATGGGTTAGGGTAAGGGTTAGGGGTTAGGGTTAGAGTTAGGGTTAGGCTATGGGTAGGGTTAGGGTACGGGTTAGGGTGAGGGTTAGGGTTCGGTTTAGGGTTAGTGTACGGGTTAGGGTTAGGTTTAGGGTTAGTGTTAGGGTTATGGTACGGGTTAAGGTTAAGGTTTCGGTACGGGATACGTTTAGTTTACGTTTTAGATCTAGGGTTAGGGTTAGGTTTAGTGTGCGGGTTAGGGTTAGGTTTAGGGTTAGGGTAACTGTTAGGGTAAGTGTTTGGGTACGGGTTAGGGTTACGTTTAGGGTTAGGGTATGGGTTAGGTTTAGGGTTAGTGTAAGGGTTAGTGTTAGGGCACAGATTAGGGTTAGAGTACGGGTTAGGGTTAGGTTTAGGGTTAGGTTTAGTGTTAGATTACTGGTTAGGGTAGTGTTAGTTTTAGGGTTATGGTAAATGTACGGATAGGGTTAGAGTTAGGTTTAGGGTACGGGTTAGGGTTAGGTTTATGATACGGGATAGGGTTAGTGTACGCGTTAAGTTTAGGGTTAGGGTTAGGTTTAGTTTATTGGTTAGGGTTAGGGTTAGGGTTAGGGTTAGGGTTAGGGTTAGAGTACGGGTTAGGGTTAGTTTTAGGTTTAGGTAAAGGTTTAGGTTTAGGGTTAGGGTACGGGTTAGGGTTAGGGTTATGGTTAGGGTTAGAGTTCGGGGTAGGGTTAGTGTTAGGGTTAGGGTTAGGTTTAATGTACGGGTTAGGCTTAGGGTTAGGTTTAGGGTTAGGTTACGGGTTAGGTTTAGGTTTAGGGTACGGGTTAGGGTTAGGGTACGGGTTAGGGTTAGGTTTAGGGTGCGGTTAAGTGTTAGGGTTAGGGTACGGGTCAGGGTTACGGTTGTGCTTAGGGTACGGGTTAGTTTTAGGGTTAGGTTACGGGTTAGGGTTACGGTTAAAGTTAGTCTTAGGGTTAGTGTGTGGGTTAGGGTTAGGGTATGGTAAAGGGTTATGGTTAGGGTTAGGGTTAGGGTTAAGTTTATGGTGCATTTTAGGGTTCGGGTTGGGTTAATTTTAAAGTACGAGTTTGGGTTAGTGTTAGGGTACGGGTTAGGTATACCGTTTGAGTACGTGTTAGGGTAAGGGTTAGGGTTAGGGTTAGGCATTAAGGTTAGAGTTAGGGTTAGGCTACGGGATAGTGTTAGAGTAAGGGTTAGGTTTTGGTTTAGGGTAAGGGTTAGGGTTAGGGTTGTACTATGGGTTAGGGTTAGAGTTAGGTTTATGTTTAGTGCATGGGTAGGGTTAGGGTTAGGGTTAGATTTAGGGTACGGGTTAAGGTTAGGTTTAGGTATCGGGCTAGGGTTAGCGTACGGGTTAAGTTTAGTATAGGGTTAGGTTTGGGTTACAGGTTAGGGTTAGGGTACGGGTCAGGTTTAGGTGAGTCTTAGGTTTAAGGTTAAGGTTAGGGTTAGGGTACAGTTTAGGGTTAGGTTTAGGGTCAGGGTTAGCGTTAGGGATAGGGTTATGGTACGGGTTAGGGTTAGGGTTGGGGTAAGGGTACGGGTTAGTTTTAGGGTAGGGTATGGGTCAGGTTTAGGTGAGTCTTAGGTTTAAGGTTAGGGTTAGGGATAGGGTACAGTTTAGGGTTAGGTTTAGGGTCAGGGTTAGCGTTAGGGATAGGGTTATGGTACAGGTTAGGGTTAGGGTTGGGGTTAGGGTACGGGTTAGTTTTACGGTTAGGGTACGGGTCAGGGTTACAGTTAAGTTTAGGGTTAGTGTTAGGGTATGTGTTAGTGTTAGGGTACGGTTAAGGGTTACGGTTAGGGTTAGGGTTAGGTTTAGGTTTAGGGTGTGGTTTAGGTTTAGGGTTAGGGTTAGCGCTAGGCTATGGGTTTGGGTTATGGTTAGGGTTTTGGTATGGGTTAGGTTTAGGGTTAGGTTATGGGATAGGCTTGGGTACGGGTTAGGTCAAGGGTTACGGTTAGGTTTAGGGTACGGTTTAGGGTTAGGGTTAGCGTCAGTGTTAGGGTTAGGGTAGGGTACGCGTTAGGGTTAGGTTTAGGTTAGGGTATGGGTATGGTTAGGGTTAGGGTTAGGGTACGGTTTAGGTTAGGGTACAGGTTAGGGTACGGGTTATGGTTAGGGTACGGGTTAGGGTACGGGTTAGGGTTAGGGTTAGTGTACGGGTTAGAGTTAGGTTTAGGGTCAGATTTAGGGTTAGGGTTAGTGTTAGGTTATTGGTTAGGGTTAGGGTTAGGGTTAGGGTACGGCCTGTTTTAGGGTTAGGGTACGTGTTAGGGTTACAGTTAAAGTTAGGGTTATCTTAGGGTGTGGGTTAGGGTTAGTGTACGGTTAAATGTTATGGTTAGGGTTAGAGTTAGGGTTATGTTTAGATTACGGTTTAGGGTTAGGGTTAGGTTTAGGGTTAGGTTTACCGTTTGGGTAAGGGTTAGGGTAAGGGTTAGGGTTAGGTTTAGGGTTAGGGTTTAGGGTTAGAGTTACGGTTCGGCTACGGGATAGGGTTAGAGTACGTGTTCAGGTTAAGGTTAGGGTTAGGGTTAGGGTTATAGTATGGGTTAGGGTTAGAGTTAGGGTTAGGTTTAGTGTTAGAGTACGGGTTAGGGTTGGTGTGAGGGTTAGGGTTAGTGTTAGGGTACGGGTTAGGGTTAGAGTACGGCTTAGGTTTAGGTTTAGGGTTAAGTTTAGTGTTAGAGTACGGGTTAGGGTTAGTGTGAGGGTTAGGATTAGGGTAAGGGTTAGTGTACATATCGGGTTCGGGTTACGGTTAGGATTTGGGTACGGGTTAGGGTTAGGTTTAAGGTATGGGATAGGGTTAGGTTTAGGTGAGGGTTAGTGTTTGGGTTAGGGTTAGGTTTAGGGTTCGGGTTAAGGTAAGGTTTAGGGTCCGGGTTTGCGTTAGGGATAGGGTTATGGTACGGGTTAGGCTTAGGGTTGGGTTTAGGGTACGGGTTAGTTTTAGGGTTAGGATACAGGTCAGGGTTACGGTTAAAGTTAGGGTTAAGGTTAGGGTATGGGTTAGGTTTAGGGTACGGTTAAGTGTTATGGTTAGGTTTAGGGTTAGGTTTAGGTTTAGGGTGCGGGTTAGGGTCAGGGATAGGGTTAGGGTACGAGTTAGGGTTAGGGTTAGGTTTAGGGTACGGGTTAGGGTTATGGTTAGGGTTAGGGAACAGGTTAGGTTTAAGGTACGTGTTAGGGTTAGGGTTAGTGTCAGTGTTAGGGTTAGGGTTAGGGTACGGGTTAGGGTTAGGGTGAGTGTTAGTGTTAGGGTTAGTGTACGAGTAGGGTTAGGGTTAGGGTTTGGGTTAGGGTTAGAGTACGGATAAGGTTAGTGTTAGTGTTAGGGCTAGGGTTAATGTACGGGTTAGGATAGGGTTAGGTTTAGGGTTAGGTTACGGGTTAGGGTTATGTTTAGGGTACGGGATAGGGATAGCGTACGGGTTAAGTTTAGGGTTAGGTTTAGGTTTAGGTTACGGGTTAGGATTAGGTTTAGGGTCGGGTTTGGGTTAGGGTTAGGGTTAGTGTACAGGTTAGGGTTAGGTTTAGGGTCAGAGTTAGTAGTAGGGTTAGTGTTAGGTTATGGGTTAGGGTTAGGGTTGTGGTTAGAGTACGGGTTAGTTTTAGTTTAGGGTACGGGTTAGGGTACGGTTAAATTTAGGGTTAGGATTAGGGTGTGGTTAGGTTTAGGGTACGGTTAAGGGTTATGGTTAGGATTAGGGTTAGGGTTAAGTTTAGGGTGCAGTTTAGGGTTAGGGTAAGGGATATGGTTAGGGTTAGGGTTAGGGTTAGAGTACAGGTTTGGGTTAGTGTTAGGGTACGGGTTAGGTTTACCTTTTGGGTACGGGTTAGGGCAAGGGTTAGGGTTAGGGTTAGGGGTTAGGATTAGAGATAGTGTTAGGCTACGGGATAGGGTTAGAGTACGGGTTAGTGTTAGGATTAGGGTTATGGTTAGGGTTATAGTACGAGTTAGGTTTAGAGTTATGGTTAGTGTACGGATTAGGTTTAGGGTATGGGTTAGTGTTAGTGTCAGTGTTAGGGTTAGGGTTAGGGTACGATTTAGGGTTAGGGTTCGGTTTAGGGTTAGGTTTAGGTTTAGGTTTAGGGTTAGGGTACGGGTTAGGTTTAGGGTACGGATTAGGTTTAGGGTTATGGTACGGGTTAGGGTTACAGTACGGGTTAGTGTTAGGGTGAGGGTTAGGGTTAGGGTTAGAGTACGGTTATGGTAAGGGTTAGGGTTAGGGTTAGAGTACGGGTAGGGTTAAGAAAAGTTTAGGGTTAGGGTTAGAGTATGGGTTAGGTTTCGGGTACGGGTTAAGGTTAGGGTTAGGGTCAGGTTTAGGTTTAGGGTAAGAGTTAGGGTTAGGGTTAGGTTTAGGGTACGGGTACGGGTTAGGGTTAGGGTTAGGGTTAGGGTTAGGGTTAATGTACGGGTTAGGCTTAGGGTTAGGTTAGGGTTAGGATACGGGATAGGGTTAGGTTTAGGGTACGGGATAGGGTTAGGGTTGGGTTTAGGGTACGGGTTAGTTTTAGGGTTAGGGTACAGATTAGGGTTACAGTTAAGGTTAGGGTTATGGTTAGGGTATGGGTTAGGGTTAGGTTACGGTTAAGGGTTATGGTTTGGGTTAGGGTTAGAGTTAAGTTGAGGGTGCGGGTTAGGGTTAGTGTTAGAGTACGGGTTTGTGTTAGTGTTAGGGTACGGGTTAGGTTTACCTTTTGGGTACGGGTTATGGTAAGGGTTAGGGTTAGGCTAGGGTTAGGGGTTAGGGTTAGAGTCAGGATTAGGCTACGGGTAGTGTTAGGGTTCGGGTTATGGTTAGGGTTAAGGTTCGGGTTAGGGTTAGAGTGCGGGTTAGGGTTAGGGTTAGGGTACTGGTTAGGATTAGGTATAGGGTTAGGGTACGGGTTAGGTTTAGGGTACGGGTTAGGGTTAGGGTTAGGGTCAGGGTTAGGGTTATGGTTAGAGTACGAATTAGGGTTAGTGTTAGGGTACGAGTTAGGGTTAGCGTTATGGTACGTGTTAGGTTTACAGTACAGGTTAGGGTTAGGGTGAGGTTTACGGTTAGGGTTAGAGTACGGTTAAAGTTAGTGTTAGGGTTAGGGTTAGAGAACGGGTTAGTGTTAGGGTTAGGGTTAGGTTTAGGGTACGTGTACAGGTACGGGTTAGGGTTAGGGTTAGAGTTCGGGGTAGGGTTAGTGTTAGGGTTCGGCTTAGGGTTAGGGTTAGGGTATGGGTTAGGCTTAGGGTACGGGTTAGGGTTAGGTTCAGGTTTAGGGTTAGGTTAGGGTTAGGGTACGGTTTAGTGTTAGGTTTAGGGTACGGGTTAGGGTTAGGGTAAGGGTTAGGGTTAGGGTTAGGGTATGAATTAGGGTTAGGTTTAGGGTACGGTTTAGGGTTATGGTTATGGTACGGGTTAGGGTTACAGTACTGGTTAGGGTTAGGGTGAGGGTTTTGGTTAGGTTTAGGGTTAGGGTACGTGTTAGGGTTAGGGTTTGGGAACGGGTTAGGGTTACGTTTAGGGTTAGGGTACGGGTTAGGTTTAGGGTTAGGGTAACGGTTACTGTTAGGGTACCAGATAGGTTTACAGTACGGGTTAAGGTTAGGTTTAGGGTTAGGGTTGGTAAGGGTCAGTGTTAGGGTACGGGATAGGGTTAGAGTACGGGTTAGGGTTAGGTTTAGGGTTAGGGTTAGGGTTAGAGTACGGGTTAGGGTTAGTGTTATGGTTAGGGTTAGGTTTAGTGTACGGATAGGTTTAGGGTTAGGGTTAGGGTTAGGGTACGTGTTAGGGTTTAGGTTTAGGGTACGGGATAGGGTTAGTGTACGGGTTAAGTTTAGGGTTAGGGTTAGGTTTAGGTTATGAGTTAGGGTTAGGGTACGGGTTAGGGTTAGGTTTAGGTTAGGGTTAGGGTTAGGGTACGGGTTAGGGTTAGGTTTAGGGTCAGGGTTAGGGTTAGGGATAGGGTTATGATACGGGTTAGGCTTAGGGTTGGGGTTAGTGTATGGGTTAGTTTTAGGGTTAGGGTACGGGTTAGGGTTACGTTTAAGGTTAGGGTTAGTGTTAGGGTATTGCTTAGGGTTAGGGTACGGGTAAGAATTATGGTTAGGGTTAGGGTTAAGTTTAGGTTTAGATTGCGGGTTAGGTATAGGGTAAGGGTTAGGGTTAGCGCTAGGGTATGGGTTAGGTTTACTGTTAGGGTTTGGGTACGGGTTAGGGTTAGGGTTAGGGTACGGGATAGGTTTGGGTACGGGTTAGGTCAAGGGTTAGGGTTATGTTTAGGGTACGGGTTAGGGTTAGGGTTAGGTTTAGGTTTAGGGTTAGGGTATGGGTTAGGTTTAGGGTACGGGTTAAGGTTAGGGTTAGGGTCAGGTTTAGGGTTAGGGTTAGGGTACGAGTTAGGGTTAGGGTTAGGTTTAGTGTACGGGTTAGGGTTAGGGTTAGGTTTAGGGTTAATGTACGGGTTAGTCTTAGGGTTAGGTTAGGGTTAGGATACGGGTTAAGCTTAGGTTTAGGGTACGGGATAGGTTTAGCAAATGGGTTAAGTTTAGGGTTTGGTTCGGTTTAGGTTATGGGTTAGGTTTAGGGTACGGGTTAGTGTTAGGTTTAGGGTGCGGGTTGGGTTAGGGTTAGGGTTAGTGTAAGAGTGTGGGTTAGGTTTAGGGTCAGGATTAGGGTTAGTGTTAGTGTTAGGGTACGGGTTAGGGTTGGGTTGGGGTTAGGGTACGGGTTAGTTTTAGGGTTAGGGTACGGATTAGGGTTATGGTTAAGTTTAGTGTTCGGGTTAGGTTATGGGTTAGGGTTCGATTATGATTAAGGGTTATGGTTTGGGTTAGGGTTAGAGTTAAGTTTAGGGTGCGGGTTAGGGTTAGGGTTAGGGTTAGTGTACGGGTTTGGGTTAGTGTTAGGGTCCCGGTTAGGTTTAGCATTTGGGTAGGGGTTAGGGTAAGGGTTAGGATTAGGCTTAGGGTTAGGGGTTAGGGTTATAGTTAGGATTAGGCTACGGGTAGGGTTAGGGTCGGGTTAGGGTTTGGGCTCAGGTTCGGGTTAGGGTTAGGGTTAGGGTATGGGTTAGGCTTAGGATACGGGTTAGAGTTAGGGTTAGGGTCAGGTTTAGTGTTAGGGTTAGGTTTAGGGTACGGGTTAGGGTCAGGGTTAGGGTTAGGGATAGGGTACGAATTAGGGTTAGGTTTAGGATACGGTTAAGGGTTAGTGTTATGGTTCATGTTAAGGTTACAGTACTGGTTAGGGTTAGGGTCAGTTTTAGGGGTAGGGTTAGGGTTAGGGCTAGGGTTAGGGTTAGGTTTAGGGTAAGGTTTAGTGTTAGGGTGCGGGATAGGTTTAGTGTATGGGTTAAGTTTAGGGTTAGGGTTAGTTTTAGGTTATGGGTTAGGGTTAGGGTACGGGTTAGGGTTAGGTTTAGGTGCGGGTTAGGGTTAGGGTACAGGTTAAGGTCAGGTTTAGGGTCAGGGTTAGGGTTAGGGATAGGGTTATGTTACGGGTTAGGGTTAGGGTTGTGGTTAGGGTATGGGTTAGTGTTAGGGTATGGGTTAGGGTTAGGGTATGGGTAAGGATTATGGTTAGGTTTAGGGTTAGGTTTAGGTTTAGGGTGCAGGTTAGGCTTAGGGTTAGGGTTAGGGTTAGCGCTAGGGTATGGGTTAGTGTTACTGTTAGGTTTTGGGTACGGGTTAGGTTTAGGGTTAGGGTACGGGATAGGGTAGGGTATGGGTTAGGTGAAGGTTTAGGGTTAGGTTTAGGGTACGGGTTAGGGTTAGGGTTAGGTTTAGGGTTAGGGTTAGGTTATGGGTTAGGTATAGGGTACGGGTTAAGGTTAGGGTTAGGGTCAGGTTTAGGGTTAGGTTTAGGGTAAGAGTTACGGTTAGGGTTAGGTTAGGATACGGGTTAGGGTTAGGGTTAGGGTGAGGGTTAGGGTTAGAGTATGGGGTAGAGTTAGTGTTAGGGTTAGGGTTAATGTACGGGTTAGGCTAAGGGTTAGGTTAGGGTTAGGATACGGGTTAGGATTAGGTTTAGGGTATGGGATAGGTTTAGCGAACGGTTTAAGTTTAGGGTTTGGTTCGGTTTAGGTTACGGGTTAGGGTTAGGGTATGGGTTAGGGTTAGGTTTAGGGTGCTGGTTGGGTTAGGGTTAGGGTTAGTGTAAGGGTTAGGGTTAGGTTTAGGGTCAGGGTTAGGGTTAGGGTCAGTGTTAGGGTACGGGTTAGGGTTGGGGTTAGGGTTCGGGTTAGTTTTAGGGTTAGAGTACAGATTAGGGTTATGGTTAAGGTTAGG